>CM061066.1:140656315-141136315 GCA_030762895.1 Sophora flavescens | reverse complement strand
GAGGCCGTGAGACCAATATTGATGAGGAGGCAACCATGGAAATTTGATCAGGGGGTATTCTCTCCTCTCTCTTGTTTGTTTTTGTTTTTGATTTTCGTTTTGTTTTTGTTTGTCGCTCTTGAATAATTTGAGAAGATCAAGAGTTGTTGTATGAATGTCGTGTCGGCAAGCTTGTTGGATTTTGATTAAATTGAGCATAGATTGATTGCATGAATTATTTGACCATTGATGATCCCCCCTAGGTTCTAATAATAGAAAAGTTGATCCCCACTTAAAAATTGAAAATTGAACTTTGAGATTTATTATGATTGCTTGATTTATGATAAGTTTGGGGTGAGGGGGTGCACACACTAGGAATCGTATCTCGGTCAAACAATTTGCAAAATGCCCAGGTGAGGATTTGAGCCTCCAACTTTGTTTTTGACTGTGTGAATCACTTTTAGGTTGCACTTTCCCGGATTTGCTTGAATCTCTTTATGGTTTGCATGATTATGTGTTGCATCAAATGATTTAGGCAATTTTCTTTGAATTAACTACTTGGCCATAAATTGAACCAACCTTGATGAATGATCCCTAGTTAGCCACATTGAGCCTTGAAGCCTATTGTTCTTGATGACCTTACATTACAAGCCATTAACTCAGAAAAACCATGATTTTCCCCTATCCTAGGATTTAGGAGAGTATGGAATTTTAGCTTTGTGAGTGTTGTTGTGGAACTAAGTTTGGGGTGGCTACAAGTTCATGAATCATAGTTGAGAAAAAGAAAAACGGAATTAAGGGCCGAAGGCTTGAAAAAAAAAAGAGTGATGAAAAGCATTGAATATATGCCAAAAAGGGCAAAGAAAAATAAATATAAAAAGGAAGAGGTGTGTAGCCACCAAATGCAAGGAAGAGAATAATATGAGAGTGAATTCAATTGTTGTGATATTAGTTTCATGCTCTCATTGATCCTAGGGACTTAGCCTCTATCCTTTGAATATCTTACCTTGAGCCAGACCTCATTACAACCTTCAAAAGACCTTCTAATGTTGCATGCATGTTTTCGTGGGAACCATTTATGAGATGAAAATCAAATTCATGGGAAGTGCTCTTGATAAGTGAAATTGAGTGAAAAAGTTGAAAGCCTAGACGAACTTGAGCGAATAAGTGAAATTTTACATACCCTAGTGAGGAAGGCAATTGTTTGAAATTGGTGATCTTCCTTTGTGTGTATCTTTGATCCTCAACTTAGAGTAATGATGGCATGAATGATAAATTCTCAATTGTTTAAAGTAGACGAATGTGGGGATTACATTGATGAAAAAGGGGGGAGATCATTGGAGAAAAACTGTTTTGATTGCATGAAATTTGTGCGAAATCGATTGATTCCTTTAGGCTTGCCAAGTCTTGAGTCGTTTTTGAGTTTTAAGCTTGCTTGGGGACAAGCAAGGTTTAAGTTTGGGGTGTTTTGATAAGCCTTCGGCTTATCTAGTTTTATAACTAGATGGACCGTGGTTTTTGTGCAAATTATTCGAGTTCACTCTCGATTTCGCCCAAATTTGCCCTGTTTTGTTCTTAAGTTGGACTTTGACTCGTTTTGCGTCTTTTGTGTAGTTTTTAGCTTATTTTGGATAGAATTATGCTTTTGGTTGCTTTTGGTGTTTTCAGGTCAATAAGTGAAGCTCCAGGAGTCAAGGAAAGCCAAGAAATAGTGGAAATTGCAATTCTGGAGACACTCGCCCCGCGAGTGTATTCTCGCCCCGCGAGAGCATGAAGACTTGGAAGTCAGAGACCATCACGGCCTAGCCGTGATGAAGGTCACAGCCTAGAATTGAATCTCGCCCCGCGAAAGCATCTCGCCCCGCGAGAGTTTGAAGACCCTGGAAGACAGAGACCATCACGGCCTAGCCGTGATGAAGGTCATGGCTGTGACAGATTGAGGTTTGAAGACTCGCCCCACGAATACAAGATCGTCTCGCGAAAATCCAAAATATGAAGCGCGCCAATACTAAATTTCGCGTCGCGAGAGTAAGCTCGCCCCGCGAGCGGGCGAGAAACAGAATCCTTATTTAAAGGCTGTTTCATATCAGAATTAGGTATGAAGTTGTTAGCCACTGTTTAGATCAGAATAGTGGTGCGAATCCTTGTTTCTGGAGCTGCGTCTCCCTTCTCTTTTCTTTTCTTCTTTTAGTTTATTATTATGGAGATTATTGCCGATTGTTTGTGCGTCGTTACGAACATGAGGAACTAATCCCCTCGTCTAGGGGATCGATGAAGCCACCCATGGCTGTGTAGTGTTCACGTGATGTATGTTTTTCTCCCCTTCTCTCAATAAATGTTTTCCAATTCTGATATTATTGTGTTGATCATATGCTAGCATGATTAACTAGTTAAACATGTTAAGGCCGACCGGCGATTCGCGTTTTAGAACTTGAATTGGGATCACTAATTGAATATTGCACGAAAGTGGGTAGGAGATTAGTGCAACCACGTAGGGAACAAGAATTAACAGAATTCGAGGATTAGGATTATGAGACTTGGTGAGTAAATAATCCAAATCGTTGAATACGTCCTATTGCGCACGGCTGTGAATTTAGGAGAAATTGGGGGTCCCGGTTGACATTATAATTGAACCTAGGGAGGAATACATAATCACCTGGGTACTATGCATGATTGGGTAGGTGGATTTGAAACCCTAGATATTTTAAATTTCTGAATTTAATCACCTTAGCTTTAATCGATTTCTTATTTGAATTGCGATCTTAATCTCTCTCTCACAACAACTTTCTTCGCTTAACTAAACCTATCGAATTTCTCGCGAAATTAGTCGAATTGGTAGCCCAATCCTTGTGTTCGACCTCGGTAGACTCTTACCGTGTTTTATTACTTGCGACGACTCGGTACACTTGCCGGTGTCACAACATGCCCCAGAACAACTATCAGAGGAACAGACAGAATGACTACAGTCAGAATCAGAATATGGGGTATATGAGGAGAGACCATCCGGGTTTCGCTTGGAGTAATGCTAGTGCTGGTCTAGCCGGGCAACAACAACCTCAACAGGGTCTGAGGCCAAACATTGGGATCCAGCAGCGCAATACTCAGCAGGCTCATCCAGGGACTAATCAATTGCAACTAACAGATAGTGGAAGACAACCGTGGGAGCTGGCTTTTGAGAAGATGAGTGCAGCGGTGGAGAAATCGTCAATCAACACGAACACTGCCATTGACAAGTTGGCGACTCATACAGGGTCGACAATTCAGAATCTTGAGACGCAGATAGCTCAGCTCGCGAAGCAACTAAATGAGCGTCTCCCAGGCACTTTCCCAAGTGATACCGAGAACAACCCTAAGAACCATTGCAATGCCATAACAATCAGGAGCGGTAAAGTGTTGGGATCTAACAGGGGTGCAACTAGTTCTCAGGAAGACAAGGCCCCGGAACAACCATATGTTGAGGAAGAGCAACCTGAGAAAGAGAAGTTGGCAAGTGACAAGGCACCGGAGCAAGGGGGAAGACTGAAGCTTGTGGATGAAGAGTTCCGAAAGAAGAAGTGGGTTGAACCCCAAGACCTCCCGCCCTACATGAGGGTACCGTATCCAGAAAGATTGAAAAAGCCTTAACAGGAGAAGCAGTTCAGTAAATTCCTTGATGTCTTCCGCAAACTTCAGATCAACATTCCATTTGCGGAAGCCCTGGAACAAATGTCGTCTTATGCCCGATTTATGAAGGAACTTCTCTCCAAGAAGCGGAAAATAGTGGATGAGGAAACGGTTGCTTTGACCGAGGAGTGCAGTGCTATCCTTCAAAGAAAACTCCCTCCAAAGTTGAAGGATCCCGGTTCTTTTTCGATTCATTGCACTATTGGGGAGATGAATATAGGGAAGGCGTTGTGTGATCTAGGGGCAAGCATCAATTTGATGCCCCTCTCTATGATGAAGAAGTTGGGGATCAAGGAAGCCAAGGATACACGGATGTCGCTCCAGCTAGCCGATCGCTCAATAAAATATCCTTATGGGGTGGTCGAAGACGTGTTAGTAAAGGTGGACAAGCTTATATTTCCGGCGGACTTTGTAGTGCTTGATATGGATGAAGACGCCGAGATCCCTCTCATATTGGGTAGGCCCTTCTTGGCCACTGGGGGTGCCTTGATAGATGTGCGACAAGGGAAACTCACTCTAAGGGTGCAAGATGATGAGGTAGTCTTCAATCTCTTTGAAGCAATGAAGCACCTGCGGCGAGAGGTCGGAATTGTATCGAGTGTATATGGTGGATCCAACTGTCAAGGCAAAGGCAACTAGAGAAGCCCATGGTTCTTCACTTGCTCAAGTGTTGGTAAAATCCCATGATGATGATAGTGAGAAAAAAGACCCTTTGGGGGATGAGGTCTATCTCGAGTGGTTGAAAGACATGGAAGCCTTACCGAGTTCCCCAAAGGATGAATGTGCAAGGGAATAGCGCAACAACAAGGGCATGGAAAAAGAGGATAAAGCACCGAAGTTGAAAGATGGCACAACCGTGGTGGTCAATGAAACAACCAGTTGATCCCAAAAGGGACCATCACGGAGTGGAGAGTATGTGCCGATTATAGAGGGCTTTTGGATTTAAATGAGTTGTCCGGGATCCGCAAGCAAGCACACCACAAAAAACGGACTAAGGAAAGGCAGGACACACACATCTTGCCTAGGGAGCTTGAGCCCGGGCAAGCGGTACTTCTTGACAACTCAAGGTTGAAACTCTTTCCGGGAAAGCTAAGATCGAGGTGGTCGGGACCATTCAAGGTCCTCCAAGTTTGTCCTCACGGAACAGTAGAGTTAGAAGGGGCCTCTGGTAACTTCAAGGTGAATGGGCAAATGATAAGGCATTACCATGGGGAATCAATCCCAATTTGCAAGCAGTTTCTTCCTCCGGATTAACCCTTAGGGGTGACTTGAGTCAGGCTCGGGACGTTAAACAAGCGCTACTTGGGAGGCAACCCAAGCTAGGTATCCTTTTTTTTTAGTTTCTGTCCTTTTCATTTATTTATGTGAAAAAAAAAGGGAAGCTTGATTCGCCACGCGAATCCACAGTGGCCACGCGAGACAGAAGCCCTGAATCTTAGAGGCTTGCTCATGCTTCTGTCTCGCGTCGCGAGGTATACTTTCGCCTCGCTATTCTGGGCATCATCATCTGTTGGAATTCCAGATTCGCCTCGCTAGATACTACTCGCCTCGCGATTCTGGAAAGTGTGAAAACAATTTTTCCAGATTCGCCTCGCGAGTGATCTCTCGCCTCGCGAATCTGCAATTGAGTTTTTGATTTGCAGGATTTCTTCTAGGAGAGGCCTTTGGCCCAGCAGAGGGGTGCCCGAGAGACCAATTGGATGAGGATGCAACCGTAGAAGAACTTTCCGTGGAAGCGGCCACCTCCACTAGTACTTGATCAGGGAGCACCCTCTCCTTTCCTCACTCTTGTTTTTGTTTTTGTTTTTGTTTTTGGTTTTGGTTTTGGTTTGTCACTCTTGAATAATTTGAGAAGATCAAGAGTTTATGTATGAATGTGTGTCGGCAAGCTTGTTGGATTTTAATTAAATTGAGCATAGATTGATTGCATGAATTATTTTGACCATCGATGATTTCCCCCTAGGTTCTGAAATTAGAAAAGTTGATCCCCATGTGAAAAATCGAAAACTGAACTTTGAGAATTTTATTGTGACTACTTGATTATTGATAAGTTTGGGGTGAGGGGGTGCACACACTAGGAATTGTATCTCGGTCAAACAATTTGCAAAAATGTCCAGGTGAGGATTTGAGCCTCCAACTTTGTTTTTGATTGTGTGAATCACTTTTATGTTGCACTTTTCCGAATTTGCTTGAATCTCTTCATGGTTTGCATGTTTATGTGTTGCATCAAATGATTTAGGCAATTTTCTTTGAATAACTACTTGGCCTAAAAAGAACCATCCCTAATGCATGTTCCCTAGTTAGCCCCGTTGAGCCTAATTAGCCTATTGTTTCTTGATGACCCTATATTATAAGCCAAAATCTGGAAAAAACCATGTTAACCCAATCTTAGGATTAGGAGAGCATGGAAGCATAGCAAGAGAATGGTTGTGAGAAACTAAGTTTGGGGTGGCTACAAGGTGATGTGTCATATTGGGGTGAGAAAAAGAAAAATAAAGGTTGAAAAAAAAAAGAGAAAAAAATTGCTAAAAGAAAAGGGGCAAAACAGAAAAAATAGCAAGGAAAAGGCTGTAGTCACCCGAGGCAAAAAGAAAAATGGAAAAAGGAATTTGAGTGGAATATGTGTCAAATGCTCATGCTCTCTTAGTTCCTAGGGACTTAAGCCTAGTATCCTTGGATATCCTACCCTCAGCCAGGCCCCATTACAACCTTTATAAGACCTTCTGATGTTGCATGCATGTTTTCGTGGGAACTATTGTTGAGATGAAAATCAAATTCATGGGAAGTGCGCTTAAAATTTGAATTTGAGTGAAAAGTTGATAGCCTAGATGAATTTGAGCGAATGAGTGAAATTTCACATACCCGTGTGAGGAAGGCAATTGTTTGAAATTGGTGATCTTCCTTTTGTGTGTGACCCTGATCCTCAACTTAGATTAATGATTGTATGAATGATGAAGTTCTCAATTGTTTAAAGTAAATGAATGTGGGGATTACACTGATGCAAGGGGGGAAATCATTGGAGAAAAACTGTTTTGATTGCATGAAATTTGTGCGAAATCGATTGATTCCTTTAGGCTTGCCAAGTCTTGAGTCCTTTTTGAGTTTTAGCTTGCTTGGGGACAAGCAAGGTTTAAGTTTGGGGTGTTTTGATAAGCCTTTGGCTTATCTAGTTTTATAACTAGATGGACTGTGGTTTTTATGCAAATTATTCGAGTTCAATCTCTTCGCCCAAATTTGGCCTTGTTTTGTTCCTAAGTAGACTTTTACTCGTTCTAGGCATTTTTAGTAGTTTTTAGTCTATTTTGAGTAGAATTACGCTTTTTGTTCCTTTTTTATTGTTTCAGGTTAGAAGTGAAGCTCCAAGAGTCAAGGAAGCATTTCGAGTCAAGAAAACAATGGAAATTCCCATTCTGGAGATACTCGCCCCGCGAGCCTGAAGATCAGCAAAACAGCAGCAGTCATCACTTCTGGTTCGCCTCGCGAGAGTCTTCTCGCCCCGCGAGAGTCTGAAGACCCTGGAAGACAGAGACCATCACGGCTAGGCCGTGATGAAGGTCACGGCTGTGACAGATTAAGGTTTGAAGACTTGCCCCTCGAACACACTCTCGCCTCGCGAGAATCCAAATTGAAAGTGCGCCATTTTTAATATTCGCGACGTGAGAGTATGCTCGCCCCACGAGCGGGCGAGAACCAGAATCCCTATATATTGCTCTTTCAGATCAGAAATCCGAAGCTTTGGATACTCCACTTGTTTTAGATCAGTTTTAGGATGAATCCTTGTTTCTGGAGCTGCGTCTCCCTTCTCTTTTCTTTTCTTATTTCATTATGGAGATTATGTCGGATTGTTTGTGTGTTATCACGGGCATGAGGAACTAATCCCCTCGTCTAGGGGATCAATGAAGCCACCCATGGCGGTATAGTGTTCATGTGATGTATATCTCTCTCCTTTCATTCAATTCTTGTTTTCCAATTCTGATTTCATTGTGTCGATTATATGCTTGCGTGATCGACTAGTTAAACGTGTTGAGGCTGATCGGCGATTCACGTTTTAGAACTTGAATTGGGATCATCGATCGAATATTGTACGAGAGTGAATAAGAGATCGGTGCAACCATATAGGGAACAAGATTTAATAGAATTCGAGGATTAGGGTTATGAGACCTGTAAGTGATTAACTCAAATCGTTGAATACGTCCTATTGAGCACGACAGTGAATCTAGGATAAATTAGGGGTCCCGGTTGACATTAAAATTGAACCTAGGGAGAGGATCATCATCATTTGGATACTATGCATGATTGGGTAGGTGGATTTGAGACCTTAGATGCTTTTAATTCCCGATTTCAATACCATATTCTTAATTGATTTGTTAACTAGATTGCGATCCTATTTTCTCTTCAATCTCAACCACTTTCTGTACTTGACCAAACGCATCGAGCTTTTCATGAATTAGTTGAATTGGTAGTCCAATCCTTGTGTTCGACCTCGATAAACTCTTACCGTGTTTTTCTTACTTGCGACGACCCGGTACACTTGCCAGTGACTCAACAATCTCCACATTCTCCCCCTTTTTGATGATGACAAATAATTTTTCTGATTTTATTGAACATCAAAAAGTAATAAGAGAAATTTCAGAAGATATATTTTTTAATGCTCCCCCTTAGTTTATGCATCAGATAAACAAATATTTAGAACAAAAAACAGGGTATCATAGCAGATAAATATATTTAAACCAATTGTATCAGAGCAACCATAACTTTTGGAACAAGAAAAAACACAAAGTCAGAAATATTTTTCTTATTTTTCTATTATATTTCCTCCCCTTTTTGGCATCAATCAAAAAGTAAGTAAAACAGATATATTAAGACAGATAGCCAAAAGCAATATCAAAAAGACTAAGTCCTAAGATCTAAGAACTAGGGCCTCCTTGGCTTTTTGAAGAAAGCTTCCATCATCTTCTACATTGCTTCTTCTTGAGCTAACATCCGAGCTTGAAATGCAGCTTGCCGAGCAATTGCTTCATCCTGTCTTTCGATGAAGATCTGCAAAGTTGAAGACATTTCATCTAGCCTCGATGGGCAAGCAGGATCGGTTGCAACTACAGCGAGAGAATCTGTTGTAGCCATTGCGATTCTGAGATGCGGATGGAGGAGGTGGATTAGTAGGTGGAGTAGGAGGTAACTCTTCAATAATAATGTGGTCCTCAGGCTGAGGATCTGGAAAAACATTGATTGTGAAAAAGGAAGGTGAAAAATGATAGAGAGCATAGGCTTGGCTACCTCTGGTTGGAATAAATATGAAGTGTGAAAGACTGCAAATTAATATCAAATGATTGAAAGTGTATTCAATGAAAGGATGAAGAAGTTAATGAGGAGAGTAAATGCTTCTGCGCAGTGTTCTTAATGATATTCAACTTCTTGTTTTCATCTTCATTGTTTGATCTATTTAAAGGCTTCAATCAAGAGATCCGTTTAGACACAGCTTCAGAAAATGTGTTCTTTTGATTTGAGCTTCTGAGACACCATTAATGCCAAAGAGTCGTTCTGTATACACATTAAATGCTTGGGAACGTTTAGCTTTGACAAGGTTGTCCAAGAGTACATTTTAATTTGAATCAGCTGTTATATCAGAGTATGCAGTAGCATGCTTCTTGTACTTGCAGCAGAGAGCTTTCCTCTTTTAGTGCAATAGTCGGTTCACTTTCCAGAAAGAACTTTTTACTTTGTACTAAAACAGCTAAAAAGTTACTACTGTGGTACGAAGATTGCGTGTTTATTCCTTAAAACCTTGAAACAAACTTTCTTTATTCTTTATCCTTTGAGTTATTGTCCAGAGGTCTTAGAAATCCTTAAGTAAGGCATTTAATATGAATAAGATGACTTGGACTTCATTTCTAACATTATACCAGAGTTGGAAAATCAGACGTGTGAGAAGTAATCAGAAATCAGACGAGTGCTCAAGTAGTCCAAAAACTAGATGGGTGATCATGCAGTCCAAAGCTAGACGGCTGATCATGCAGTCCAAAAACTAGACGGGTGATCATGTAGTCCAAAACTAGACGGGTGGTCATGCAGTCCAAAACTAGACGGGTGCTAGCGTATTCCAAAAGTCAGACGGGTGATCTACTGAGTCTTTTTCAGACAGATGCTTCTTGCCACGTCATTAAGTAAACTCATATCTTGATAGTGCGTTGACTTGGTCTTTGACTAAAAAACAGACGAGTGGTTTTCAGACAGGTCTTATAAACTGAGCTCTACTAAAAAGCAGACGAGTCAGAAAGTAGTTGAGTGATCTTAAATCTGATTTTCTGCACACTTATCAGATTTGTCAGTAATTTCATAAGGTTACCATACTTAATCTATTTGGAATCATCAAAACTTAGAGAATTTACACATTGAATGTGTTTCAGACTTGTGTGGTCTCAACATCCTATTCCAGTGCCTATCATCCACAAAGTGACGGTCAAACAGAGTTCCTCAATCAATGCCTCGAGGCGTACCTCCGTAGTTTTGTTAGCAAGGAGCCTTAGAAGTGGACTCAATTATTGCATCTTGTCGAGTTCTGGGATGATCCTTTTTTTCACCCGTCCATTGCCATGACTCCCTTTGAGGCCTTGTATGACCAATCTCCACCAACCATTCCCTCCTACCTCACTGGTAGTACGAAGATCACTATTCTAGATGAATTTTTGGCTCACTGGCAAGAACTATTGACTAAGCTTAATAACTAATCAAATACCATGAGGCACTATATGAAACAAGTTGCAAATAAGTACAAAAGAGAGGTTGTTTTTGGCGTGAATGACTAGGTTTATCTCCTCATTCAACCTTATCGCCAAACCTCGGTTGGACAGCGACACCCACCGAACCTCGCACGTTGTTTCTATGGGTTGTTCCTGGTACTGAAGAAAATAGGCCCGATTGCTTATGAGCTTGATCTTCCCTCGATGGCGAAAATCCACCCCGTTTTCCATGTATCTCTAATCCACCCTTGTCGTGGTCAACCGGATGTTCAGACTTGCCCTCTGTCGGTCTGTACTCAGGGATCTCATCCTATCCTCGAACCCTTGCAAATCTTTGGCAGGAGAACCATTTCTGGTCGATACAGCCCCGAAGACCAAGTCTTAGTTCAATGGGAACCTTTGACTGAGCCAGAGGCCACGTGGGAGAATCTTTCCTCTTTTACTAAGGCATACCCCAATACAGACCTTGAGGACAATGTCAAATTCCAAAAGTAGGGTAATGATATGGACCCAACTTACTAATACTCCAACTGAGATTCCAAGGGCTTTAATGTTGGCACCTCATAAATTCGGTGTCGCACCTCCTTTTCCCCCTTTTTTATTTATTCCCTAAATAATCCTTGCATTCCTTTCCTTCCTCTCCCTTTCTTTGCCCCCTCTTATTCTTCCCTTTCTTCATCTCTCTTCCACTTCTTCATCCTCCGCCTAACCCACACCTAACCACACCCACTCACGAGAAGAGGCAAAGGCGAGGCAAGCCGACTAGGCGAACAGAGCGAACATTAGGTGTGGGAAGACTTTTTTTATTTGGTTTTTACTTACGGAAGCACAATTTCCATAAGTAATTTTTTTTATACTTAAGGAAACTCCAGTTTCCATAAGTACAAATGTTTTTGATATATGATACTGACAGAAACTATAGTTTTCATGAGTATACATTTTTTGTTGGACTTATTGAAACAGTAGATTCCGTAAGTAAAAAAAATTATACTAAATTTATACTTAGGAAATCGATTTAAGCTACGATTTTGTAAGTATAAAAAATTATATTTACCTAAACTGTAGTTTCCATAAGTATGAAAAATTGGTTTTCGCTACCTTCGCCTCGTTGCCTTGGTGTTGCCTTCGCCTCGTCTCTGAAGAATGCTCGTCGCCATGCCATACTGGGCTTTGGAGGATAAAAAGGAACATGAAGAAAAGAGGTGAGAATGAAATGGAAGATGAAGGGGGTGAGAAGGAGGAGTGGTTTACGGTAGTGGGTTAGTGTCTGTATGAGTAGGTTTGGTTTAGGGGTAAAGTAGGTAAAACATTAGAAAAAAAATAAACAGGGGAGCTAGGAAAATCCAGAATGGAGGGTGAGAAAATCAACACCCAGATTCCAATTGAGAAGCAAACTACTAGCTCTATTAGTGAAGGGCCAAGAGGAGCATCATCAAACATTATAGGATTTGATATATAAAATAAGACAAATGCTAACCAGTGCCTTTAGGATATTGGTTAAGGAATCAGAAATAGAAAAATTACATTGAAAAGTGATACATTCAACACTTGGACAATTCAAAAGTTACAATTTTCAATAAAATCTTTCATGTTGTCTTTATCAAATATCAAATAAAAAAAATCTTGGTTAAAGTAATACTTTGGTCCTTATACGTGACACGAATTCTCGATTTGGTCCATATAGGTAAAAAATTATTAAAATGGTCCCTATACGTACAAAAAGTCCCTATTTGATCCCTATACATTACCCGTTTGGTCCCTATACGAGCAAAAAATTATTAAATCAGTTCATAGAATTTTGTACGATAAACATCAAATGAGAACTTTTTGTACGTATATGGACAATTTTAATAAATTTTCATATATAAGGAGAGAATTCTTATAATGTACATAGAGGGCTCGTTTGGTGGCCATGATAAGAGAGACAGAATATGATAAGCTATCATATCCGCATCTCGAAACTATTGTTTGGTGAACTAGCAGGATAGGATAAACCAATGCTGTCACCTATCCTATTCTGTCTATCTGGTTACAATTCTATCCTGAGGGCGGAGCTGTGTTAGAACTCAACAGGATATGATAAGGTGATTTATAGTATAATAAATTATAAAAATATTTTATATATAAAATAATTAAAGTATAATAAAATATAATATGGTTACAAAAAAATGTATAATAAAACATAAAATAATAAAAATATTAATAATTAATTTAAAAAATTATTTTTATTTTGTCACAATACTAATTTTATCACTTCACATTATTTTAAAAAACTGAAAAATAAATAAAAATATATTCTAATAATTTAACTATATGTAAAATAAAAAATAAAAAAGAATATTTAAAATTATAACAAAATTAATTTAAGCTAAACAATATTTTAAAAATTTAAAATATTATATGTAATTTTATCACAAGGACAATTTTGTCTTTTTATATAATCTTAAAAAATAAAAATTATAAAAAACTAAAATCTAATAAAATATGAAAACATTCCGAACAAAAATGAAAATTTTAAAATTCGTACTAAAATTACAATGCTATCCAGTTGGTTATCTGGTTGATACCAAATGTCGGATAGAATAGCAACTTATACTGCTCATATCATATCATACTTCTATCCTACCCTATTATCTTATCCGTCGCTATTATATCCTAACCACCAAAGGAGCCCAAAAAATATTACTTTAACCAAAAATCTTTCAATGTTGTTTTCAGCTTCTTTTCTTTCCTTTTCTCTTCCTCTCGTTTGCTCCAACAACCTCTTCAATCTTCATTTACTTCTGCACCATACCCAAAGAATCTTCTTCTCCCTTAATGACGAATTACCCAGGTGCGTCTCTCTCTCTCTCTCTCTCGCACTTGTAACCATTTTTCTGTTGGAATCTCACACCCCATTTCTTGTTCTGATCCAAAACTTCCTTTTTATGTATTTGCCCGCTTTTTTAGCTCACCCCTTTCATTGGGTCACTTTCTATTTTCCATTTTTTGTTGAATATTGTTTTGTACTTGTTTCACTATCATGTTTCTATTGTTTCTAGGCAAAAAAATGGCTGCTTTATCCTTGAGATATTACATTCGATTATGTAGCATCTGTTTTATTGAGCGGAAATGAATTTTTTTTGAAGTGGTTTACTTTTTATCTGTTTATAGCTTGTGGGGTTCGCTAATTTGTATATAAAAATGGACATTTTTTTTATGTGGATGTATATATTTGCAGAAACTATAGAGCAAAATGCAATTGAATCTTTAGTGTTCTGGAATGTATAGTCGAATTCCTGAATGTCTGTGTTTATATTACTGAATGATTTGCTTTTAGGGTTGTGATAGGACCATAAATTAGATTAGCTGTGAGGGAAATCTGCAACTATTCAGATTCATTACCCCTTGGTTTGATTCTCAGACTAAAATATAGTTATTATCCAATTGTATGTACAGGCCCTATTGCAATCCTTAAGCTGCTTACAAGGTGTTATCAGCTTGCTAAATTTGGGGCTTTGTTCTGAGTAGAATAGATAAGTTGATCACAACCTTACAACATGCCATATTATATTCAAAGACTTTACAGGCTATGCAAGGCGTCCTTTTCAGCAGATGGACCTGTGTCGGAAGAAGCCATTGAAAAAGTTAGCGAGAAGTTAGGTATATTACTTTTTTTCCTTCTTTGTTTTTGTTGATTATTTTCAACTCCATAGTGTCATTTTCCGATTTTTTTTTGGGAACATTTGATTTTCATGTTCATGGAAATTATATGCAAAGTAGACCTATTCATCATGAATTCATTGACTGAGCATCATTTGCTAGAAGTAACACATAGATGAAAGATGTGTTTCCTTCATGAAATGTAATACCCTATGACAAATAAAAATTGTGCACATAAAGAGACTAAATAGGTCTAACTAATTTTTTGTCCTATGATATGTCAAGAAAACTTCATCTGTTCTCTCTTTCTCGCTTCTTTTCCCACCAAACATTTATCTCTATGCTAGTTCTGTCAGATAAAGTTTAGAAGCTTGTCATTTTGAAGGAGTCGGATGCTCAAGATTAAATTTAAGGCTCAGTAAAGATGATTTTGTCATTAATCTTGCCTCTATTCTTCTTAAAAGTTGGTTATGAGTCACAATTTTCTATTCAAACTTTTGTATGAACTAATCTTCGTTTTTGAAGTGAAAAAAGAGTCACCATTTCCTGTTGAAATTTTAGGATGAATTTAGAGTGTAAAAAGGATATGTTTTGAGATGAAGCTTTTGCTAAGTGTACATTATAAATTCACTTAATCGTATCTCTGAACTTTTGGTTCTGTTACTTCCTGTGCCATACTTTTTGTTCCCTTATGATTGTCTATATCGGATGGATTTGATCTGTCACATAGCAGTTTTTCTGTCCATCTGAGAATTTTATAGTAACCTTTAACATAACGTTGCTTCAGAAAAAATCAAGCCAGCAGATGTAGGTCTTGAGCAAGAGGCACAAGTGGTTCGTACTTGGTCTAGTCAAATGCTTGAACGTAATGGGAACCATCAACCACCACCACCAATTAAATACTTGCATTTGCATGAATGTGACAGCTTCTCTGTAAGCACTAAGTCTCCACATCATGTTTATTTACAGTCAGCAATTTTATAAAATCTGACCCTTAAATTGGGTATAGCTACTGACATTTGATTAATAATTTATATCTTTTGCAGATAGGAATTTTTTGCATGCCCCCATCGTCTGTTATTCCTCTCCATAATCATCCTGGGATGACGGTGTTAAGCAAGCTCTTATATGGCTCGCTACATGTTAAATCCTATGACTGGATTGATTTTCCTGGCCCCGCTGATCCATCTGAAGGTTCGTACCCTATGAATTTAAATACTTTTATGTTGCTATATCCAAATTTTAGTCCCTAATATGGCTGTATCTGCATGGGACTGAATCAAATGTTGAATGTTGTTGCCCCTTCCTTGTCTTTTTTTTTTGTCAAAGAAAACTAGCACCATCCTATTGAGGTAGGACAAATGGTATTATGTCATCAATCTTCAAAATACTTTGTGCCTACCTCCAACTAAAAAGGAAAGACCAGGACCTGCGTTCAAAAGTCCATGGATGACATCTGACTTTTGTTGATGTTAGTACATTATCACTCAAAAGTCAAAATTATTAAAGCATGTGTAAGTGTATCAAATAACAACACTGACATTGTCTAGAAATTGTGAACTGACAATGTTTGGCAAATGTAAAATTTAAAAGTATAAGGGGAGTCTAAATGGTTAATTCTTAGTTATTCGTTTGAATCTTCCTCTATTCATTTTGGTAAAAGCCTATACGAAAGACATTTCTTATCCTCAAAATTAAAGCTAAACATGTAAGGTTATAACTTCCACGTCACGAGTATGGTTTTTATGTTTTTTTTCATATGCTAGTGGAAGTGTGTAACACCAATAAGACAAAATGAGATAGACGGTTAAATACTACCAACTTTTGGTCTTTCTTATCACTAAACTATGCAAGAGGGTGGAATGAGTTTGTCTTGTTTATATACATACATACCCTTTAGCAATCATATATTACCGGGTAAGATGGAACCCTAGACCTGTAACAGAACCTTAATAATGTTGTATCCATTTTCAAACAGGGAAGGTTGTTAGGGTTGAGATTGATCTCAATGTTTCTTTGTGAGAACTAATTGCTATTGCGTCATCAAGTACATGTCATTAGAAAGTGTGCATTCAAATTAAGGAAAATTGAACTACCCATAAGCTGTTTCACTGTAATGGTGTCTTGTTCGTCAATAGATTGGGAAGGTTATATTAATTGTTGTTTTGGCTTCAACGACTCAAGAGGGGGGTGAATTGAGTTTTCAAAAATTCTTCCTTTTCAATAACTTTACTTTTCAAATCAGAGTTGCCTCAGGGTCTTTTACAAAAACAGTAAATGACTTTTTATGAAATCTTGAATAGAAGGTGTTGAGGATAAGAAAGATTGATTCAGAGTTAATAGATCACAGAATAGGTTCAGGTTCAAAACTCAATAATAACAAAATACAGAAACTGATTAAGCCTTTAAAGATTAAGAACAAGTTATGCAAGTTTCAGTTACAAGCATTAACAATCAAGAACAAACTTGCAGGTTTCAGTTTCAGTGATTAAGAAACAGAAATTAAGCTATTCGAATTTGATCACATGTGATGCAAGATTCAATTCAAATATTGATCCTTGAGAATAAAATTGAATACACAGTTATTATTACAGTTTACTTAAGGTTTAATACTGATTATGCAGATCAAGAACTGATATCAATTGAAAACTTAGAACATCAAGATCAGAGTTATATGCGCAAGACAGAGATTTAAGAGTTTGAGTTTGAGTTTAGAGATACCACACAACCAGATTTATCCTGGTTCAGTCATCACCACCGTGACCTACATCCAGTACCCACTCCACCTGTAGGTTTTCACACACTAACACAACAAGCTTTAGCCAGGTAGCTTGAAAAACCTTTACACCACAAAGCACTCATTCACCTCGAGATACCACACTCTTGTGAAGAGCCTCAATGTTCTTCCTTAGGGATACCTCACCCTAATCACATAGAGAGACTCCCTCTCTCTTTACAATCAAATAGAACGAAAAAATTGATTCCTAACTCTCAATAGTCAGATATACAAATTGAAGCACTTATGAGAATGAAACACTCTTTTCACAATAAGCTCAAGAAAGATGATGAATAATTTTCACAATTGATTTCTCAAATCGATTTTTGTAAATTTTCTGATTGTGTTCAATGATGCTGAAAGTGTTCCTTTGATCCCTCTTTATATAGAAAACAAGTTATAGTCGTTGGGATCAATCAAAACAGATTTGGGTCTGATAACATAATCTGTTTTCTTGATTCTAGTTCTTGAAATAAGATTCTACATCGGCGGTGTCTTCAATCCTCAGGGCTCGTAGTTGATAGCAGACGAGCTCCATATGCCATGTCATTGGACGGATGCTCCTTTAACTGGTTGAACGTAACCTAGTAGACGAGCTCCATATGCTACGTCAATGGACGGAGCTTCTCATTAAGGACTTAGCAAGTCCAAAGACTTGTGTGGACGAGCGCTTCTGCCACTTGTGTGGACGAGCGCTTTTGTCACTTTAGTGGACGAGCGCTTGTATCACTTTAGTGGACGAGCAGAATTAGAATCTTGTTCTTATTTCCAAAACATGAGTTAGATACCTGAAAAAGCATAATAAGTGACTTTCGAGCTTTAAAGTTTAATTAATAATTAAAAACATCAAAGTTCTTTTTTTATTATATAAATCAGTGTTATCGAATAGCGGTTATGGCGGCGCCATGGCGGAAAGCGGTGGCGGGTTTCGAAGGAAACGCCATACGAAGGCGGTGGCGTGGCAGATTTTACATGGCGGTCTGTGGCGGCCGCATGGCGGGTGGCAGGCATGGCGGAAGCGCCTGCCATGGCGGAAAAAGCGGGTTTTTTAGAGGGAAAAAACAAAAACAGCCTCTTGGGCCGTCTGGGTTGTGCGACCCGACCCGAAATATTGGCCCAAAATGGGTAAAACCCTAACTAAAACGTCTGACCCTAGATTTCCTCTTCTCACTTTCGTCAAGTACCTCTTCTCTTCTCTCATTTCATACTTTCTTCTTCGACACCCACTGTTAGCAACACCCTCTGTTCGGTGACCACCGTCCGACGACCACTGACCTCTGGCGACCACCGTCCGATGACCTTTGACCTCCGGCGACCACCCTCTTCCCGGCAACAAGGGACCAGTATCTTCTCTTCTCCTTTTTCAGTCCTTTCCGACAATGGCTTCTGAACCAGGTCGGATGCTTCACAGACCCTCTTCTCATATCCTTGTATTGTTTGTTTTATCTGTTTGTTGTTATTTGAAATCCAAGTCTTGAACTTGATGTAATCAACCTTGATAATAGTCTATGATAGGTGAATATGAGACTCATGATATTTTCTATCAATTTAGTTTATGGTTCTTGGCATATGTTATTAGTGTTTTGGATTTTATATTTATATATTTATTTCTGTAATTTTTGTTATATATATATATATATATATATATATAAATTTTTGTCCGCCATGGCATCCGCCATATGGCCGCATCGCCATCCGCTATAATGTATGGTGGATTTTTGGCCGGCCGCCATAGACCGCCATCCGCCATCGATAACACTGATATAAATTCATTAATGTTAAAAGTTTACATGTTTTATTAGATATTCTTAAACAATTATATATGCATATAACCAACTTCACAGGACCACCAATCACCTCAGTGTAGCGGCCATCCCACTACGCACTATCCCGCTATAGCATTTTTGGGGTCGGCCGCTGTCCGGGATTGACCACTATGGATCGAACAACTGAAAACTATTAACTTGATCGAACTTCAATAAGTGAAATCGGTCCTTCTGTAGGATCTATAATTTCTCAGTTCTCCACTATCTGAGCTTGATTTTCCTTTTGACTATCATCAGGGTAGACTTCGTAGGTTGGAGGAATTCCAGTGTATGTGGTTTCATCTTGTAGACTATATTTGGAAATGCCTATAGAATCATTGTTACTCTCCAAACAGGCACTTGTTGATTCAAAGCATGTAATGTAAATATTCAAACATACACTACAATTCATCCGATTCTCTTCTTCTTACAACTCCTATTTGAATCAGGTATGTTACTGTTGAGAGTCCCACATCGACTAGAGATATAGCCTAAGTAGTGCTTATAAGGTTGGCGCGTGGGGGCGCGTCCGGCGGAGTCTGGAGGCGAGGTTTGGCCGGTCGAACAGATCGGTGGCCGACGATTCGAACTGTTGGATCGTCGACCGGAAATGGTGTCGGAGGGCGACGGACGGTGGCCGGATGGCGACGGAGAGCGGTGGCCGGTGGTCGGACGACGGCAAACAGTCAGTGTCTGAGGCTGGCTGGACAGGAAGGGATGCCGGAAGGAGAGCATGGCTACCAAACAGGGTGCAAAACCGGAAGGAGAACATGGTTTTGCAGAAAAAATTTCACCGATGGGCAGTAGGTCCACCAGGTAGGCACGGATTAGGGTTGCCTCTTGTTAGGCTCAAAGCCCGAATTTAAGAGTTACCAATTGTGACAAGACAGAAACACGAAAGGAATAAGAATAGGGATTAGATATTCAGACAGCAGATTACCTAGAAATTACTAGGTAGAAATTATGTTACTTACCAGAAAACTAGGTAAATCTGGGTATAATATCCTTTACTGAAGTTGTAAAGATATAAGTTGTATCCTGTTATACATACAGCAGACTCTTTACAGGCATATTAGAACTTGACTAGAACTATCTTATTCCAAATTGCATCTTAAACGGATTTTGATTCTATCATAATTACCTAAAAGTTACCTAAAATAACCCAATAAAATCTGAAAAAAGTTTTGCAAGAATATTAGGATTCTTATTATGTCAAGAGTTTTACTCGTTAGGTTAGTAGTCTTTAAGGCTGAGCTTGTACTTGTAGTACTACACTAGTACTTGACCTAATTATTAGGCTTGTGTTAGTGCTTTGTATTATATCACATCTCATATCAATCTAGTATTACATTATTCAAATTATTTGTTTTCTCTTCCTCATCGTATCAGAGCTGCCAGAATATGGAACTCCTTTGTTTGGTCTCCTTTTTTATCCGCATTGCTATAGTTTCTGGGGGCTATCTCACATCTTCTTGGACCCCATTTGCTTGAACCACTTCTGCTGCCAAGTCATAGTTGGCTTACTTAGGAAATTGTACTGAAGTTTCTTAGTTAGCACTTGTGATAATTTGATGGCTCAACTAATTTAAGTTCTTCAAAGTAGCATAAACAGTGTCTTTTTAATAAGATTTTGTCTTTTTTCAACTTCTTATCTCTCTACCTCAAAGTAGTCAATAGTGCCAAATGGTGGCACTGCAGCCCGCCCCTTTAACGAACCAAGCCAACCCCTTTTCCAGCCAAGCCTCCCCCTTTTCAACAAGCTCACCCCTTTGCAGCTTCCTTTGTTTTGCACATAACTTTCTCCTTCAGTATGTCTTTCTTTCTTTCCTGTTGTCATTCTATCTTCCCAGCACAGAGAACTTCTATTTCGTCGTCGTATCTTTTTTAGCCGTTGTCTTTCAATTTTTCTATCTAAATCATGTCGAATCTTTGCGTTGAGTCTGGAAAGACTAATAAGTTCTGTAACTATAAATTTTTGAAGTTTTTTTTTTTTTTAATTGTAGCTGCTGTCTTCATTGTAGCAGCCATTCGCTCCGCACTATGCCGCTATAGCATTTGTGGAAGTGGCCGCTATGTGCTACTATCCGCCATTGACTACTATACTTTTCCTCATTAGGAATTTGATAATGATTAATAAGTTTGGCTTATTGGGCCACACCCAATTTGTTATTGACAGCTAGACCAGCAAAGCTTGTCAAAGATACACAGATGACAGCACCGAGTGCAACAACAGTTCTCTATCCTACTCTTGGAGGAAACATACATAGTTTCAGAGCCATCACTCCTTGTGCATTCATTGATGTATTAACTCCACCTTACTCTTCAGAACATGAAAGACACTGCTCTTACTTCCGGCACTCCCAAAGGAAAGATCTTCCAGGTAATCTGATGTATACCTTTTGTAGACTTGTGTCCCAAGTGGTAGATGGTTTCACCTGTAAACCTCGTGTTCTGTTAACCCTTGTGTTCTGTTAACCATACCATATTATTGTAACACTCATTTCAATTACAGGTAATCTTCAGTTGAATGGAGTTACAGTTTCTGATGTAACTTGGTTGGAAGAATTTCAACCTCCTGACGACTTTGTGATCCAGAGAGCGCCGTATAGGGGTCCAGTCATTAGAACTTAAGAATTTTATTGGTTTTTTTTTTTTTTTTTTTTTTTGTATTTTACAGTACAGAAGAAATTGGCCTTTTATCTTTAGGTTACAATTGTTGAACGAGTTGTCAAAAAAGCCATTGAGCCAATGCAATAATTTATAATTATATTCATTTGGCTATGTAAGTTAGGTATTTGGTTTGTACATAACAATGCATCACTTTAGGCTCTCCTTATTCTTAAGCAACTAACCTTGGCTTGTTCTAGTAGAATAGAGTCATAGACTAATTCTACACAAGACTCAATCATTATGAGTGGGCTTATTAAATTGTTTGTTTATTATTGAGATTATGAAACGATATCATATCAATTTGTTTTCTTCTCTTTGCTTGTCTGCCTTGTGATCTCAATTATCAATTTATCAGCTCAGTCCAGTTGCATTTTAGTTCTACCCATCTAATCTACTATGAAGTTCTACAAATATATAATAATTTTGCCTTTATAATTCAAGATAATTTCATGCTTTCCAAGCTACCCATTTGCAGTCACACAAAGTTAGCAATGACAGGGTTGGAGGGAAACTAAGTTTTGATGAAGTTGATTTTGCAGTTGTAGTTCAAAGGATTTACTATGGTTGTCCTTTGCATGGCATGAGTGTATGAATGAGTGCACTTGTCCCATTGTTGTCTCCCTTTAGGTATTTGGGTTGGGCATGGTGATAAGTTTGAATCCTGGACAGGCAATTATTGACAGGCTTTCTTGGTTGTAACCAATTGTGGTATTGTTTGGGAATTAGTATATAGGAATGTTTGTGAGAATATCTTAGTCAAAGAGCTTGATAGGATTTATATGGAAGGAAATTTATGGGGTACCATCATGAGTATAGTATCAAAGTGAGGTGTTATGTATTTATTGATTGTTATTTTCAAATATATGTTTATAATCGATATTCAGAAGTCACTACCAATATAAAAGAATACTTAGATATTGTTGAAAGAGCAGGAGAGAGATTCCCACCCTCGATGAATTGGATTTGGATCCTCTTTTTATTCTTTTATATTTTCTCTCATGCTATGATAGAGAAAAACACAAGTTAATTTGAATGGATTCCACAAACACGAAAACTTGTTTGTGTTTTTCTCTATCATAATATGAGAAAAAAATATTAGACAAAAAGAGAGGATCCCAATCATACGAATCTCTCAAATGGATGAAGAGAGGGTGTTGGCATGGGTGTGGACACAATTAACCATGTCTTTCACGGATAAAGTCTTGGGTGGGAAACCGCCAACTTAGGCTCACCAAAAGATTGACATGCAGTGAGAAAGGACTTCATACCTAGCAATGACAAAGGGGCTTCCTGAATGGGATGACTCTTATACAATTGGAGGTGTGTATCACATGAATAATGGGTCATGTGTAGGGATGGCAATGAGGTAGGGTGGGAAGTATCCTCCCGCTCTCCGTATCGGTCCTCTATTTTCCTCCCGTCCTCGTTCCTTGCCTTGGCGAGTATCTCTCCTTCATCCCCGTTTCTTGTAGAAACCTACGAGGATCCCAAAAGAGCAATTGGTGCAAATCCAAAACCTGGATTTACACCTGTCAACACTTATCTTTCCATCAATACAATCCCTCTTTAGATTGTATTAGATCCCCTCAGCATCACCTTGTTTCCAATCTCGTGGAAGGCTTTCGATACCCCTTTTTACACTCATTTTTGGATTTCAGAACCTACTCGACAAGCTTGTGTGTGTGTGTGTGTGTGTATGCATAGGATATTTCTTTAATGTTCTGGGAGATTGGGATCCTGCTGGGCGGGGAGTATAATCCCCATCCCTAAATTGTCGTCGGGGGGATTTTCCCCCCAATTTCCATCTCCGCGAGAAAAAAATCTCCATCCGCGGGGCCTCGAATGGATCCCCACGCACAGGTGAAAAATGTCATGCCTGGATTCATGTAGATGTCACATGATACCCGTTGTTCTCAAAATGCCCTCTTGGATAGCACGTCACGTTTTTGTCCATTTCTTAAAGTTGTGACATACTTGGACTTGTTTGTAAATTTAAAGGAGTTGAAAACCCTTTTCACATGTTTCTAAAATTGATGGACTGAATCACAAATCAACCTAAGTTGAAGAGGTGTTTTTGAACTTTTCTTTTTCTTAATGAAATAATATTTTATTTTTACATCCTTTGATTTGACACCCTGCAGGACAACCAAAATGAGTGAATGGTGTGAAAGAAGGTGGATCTGGAAACTTCAATGGAGACATCCTTTTTTTTTTTCGGGGGAGAAAATATTTTATCTGAAATGAGGAATGTTATCAATTCTGTTCTTCTGATAGATGATAGGGAGGGCTATTGGGTTTGGTTATTGACTTTTTAGGAGTTTACCCTTCAAGATCTGCTTTTCTGTTTTTGTAAAATCAAAGGTCAAATATGTTCATTCAGTTTAGAGCATCAAACCATGGCTTTTTTAACAAACTTTGCCACAACTTTGACCCATTGAAAGTTATGTTATTCTCTTGGCAGGTGATCCTAGATAGACTTCCAACAAGCTTAATTTAGTTACCAGAAATACCATTTTGGATATTTCGCTGGTTGCCTGTGACCTTTGTCTCCAACATCAAGAATCTTCAATGCAACTGTTTTATTAATTACAGGTTTGCATTTTTGATTTAGGGCAAAGTCCGGGTTGGTGCAAGGAAAGAGTCTAAAATGGTATGAATAGTACCTTGGTTTACTACTATTTGGTCAATTTGGATTAGTAGGAAAAAAATGTATATTCATTAAACAAGGTTCTAATGATGCTCTTAGTTTATTTGATCTCATAAAAATTAGATCTTGGCATAGGGTTATATGATACATGTTTAGGGGAAGTTTTCTTTTTTTTTTTTTTATTGGTGCATATGGCCTATCGAATGTTATGATAGAAGGTTAGCTAGTAAAAGTTTGATGCTTGAGAACATGAATGTATAGGGATGGAGTACTCCTTAATACTCTATAAATTTAAGTATTTCTTGTTTGGTAAAAAAAAAAAAAACTATAGGATAATTGAGCATTTGTATGAACGAGGTTATTAGATATATAATATAAATGAAGTATCATTTTGGTATTGTGTTTCATGTGTTGAACTATTGAAACCTTAATGAAAAGCCAGGTACAAGTAATTATAATTATAATCAAATTAAAAGTTGAGAGTTTATAATGTGTCAAATCACCAAATCTTAGAAAGTTACATATGCACTGTGCAGATCTGGAGTTTAGTCCTCAGCCGAAACACCAGTATAAATATATATAGGTAGATGGACTAAGTTAAATTTCTTCCTCCCTGATTTACATAATAATAAAAATAAATTATATATGCTTCTGGCTAATTATTTCTTTTTTCCAGGGAAGGAATTTCTTGAGATTCTGACTTGTAATAAAGAAAGTATAGCAAAACTATATATCTGAATAATAGTATAGCACCAAGTCTACAGCTAGTTTTTTCTTGCCAAATATGCTAGTAGCCAAAGTACTTGCAGAATTTAGCTCAGACCCTCCGCAAAACATGGGCATGTGATCAATTGTGATCTCTCTACACAGCATGGCATTAATCTCTCTCAATGTGTTTGTGTCTGTGGCATAATCTGCAAGAGTATTTTCTTATGAAGGTTCCTATTTTGCATTGGCAAAAGAGTCGCCGCAAAGGTAGGCATTATATATGCAAACTCAGCCACGAGATAGTGAGCACTTGGACCATGAAGCGACCTATAGAATCTTTGCATATACATTATTATTTTATGATAAAAGTCCAATCTCACAGTTTACTAAGACGACTAAGTAACTAACAGCCAAAATTCTTAGACTCTGTAGTCGGATACTTGATTGAGAACATGGGAAAGAATGCAGAAAACTAGAAAGCTCATTTACAAATAAAAAAATCTGATATTTGACGGGAAATCATTTATATGAAATTGTTGGATATGCAAATCAACATCTAACATGTGTAAAATTTTGTTACCCATATTAAATCTTTGCTAACATAATTTAAATATGTCAACGATGTATGTCTGAGAAGTAGAAAGTTTTCACTTAAGAATTTCTCATGAATTACACTAGAGGTTGCATTTATGTATTTATAAAAACATAATTCTTTATTGGTTGAGTGTGCACTTAATTATAAAGTATATTATTAGTTGCATTCGAACAAAGAAGGTGAAGAAAATTTGAAGTTGATCTGTAGGTTGGTGCAGTTCACAAGTTCCTTATTATGGTTGTTAGGATTCAAGATTGAATCAATTCACAATAATTAATGTAACTTATATCGATGGGAGAAAAGGAAACGTAGTTTCCTAGAAGTCTAAGGGTGCGTTTGGAAGAACTTATAAAAATAGCTTATGATAATAAACCTAAGCAAATTGTTTATTAAAATAATTTATGATCTTTCCATAAGCACTTTTTAGCTTATTTCCATAAGCTTGCCAGAGAAGCTTATGAAAATAAGTTGTTTTTAGCTTATTTATAAAAGAGCTTATTGCATAAGTGTAAGGAATATTAAATTGGGAACCATACTATATGGACTTATAAAAAAAAAAAACTTCAGAGCTTAGTGGGAAAGGTCTTCACTCACTATCTCCCAAAAGCATTGAGTTTAACCTTTTAAGTAATCCTACAATAGGATTTTTTATTTTGTTTGGGCAATTTCGGCTTGTGTATAAATTTAATTAAAAATATATATTCTTGAAGTGGTAGCTTCAACATTTTATGCATGAAATAATTTAACAAGAGAAATGATATGCAAGTATAATTTTCTTAAAAATATATACTAAAAGTGTATAAAGTTTACTGGCATTGGATTTGAATTTTATTCAACATCCAGTATATATTTGTTTGCACGTCCATAAAATGAAGGTGAAGCAAAATCATGGTAAAAATGGTATTTCTGTAAAAATTTGGTTCCAAATTCTAAAAGCTCTAAATACCTGCTTCCACGTCCGACCATTTTGGACGTGATTCTCTTGCAAATGGCCGCTGATCCAAACAGATAATAACCAACTTTAGGATCTGGTTTTTATTCAATAAAATAAACATAGCTACCTCCTTTTCTAATAAAAATAGCTGAAGGCATGAGAAACAATATGAAAAAATGAATAAAAAAATTATAATATAGAAAAAGAAAGGAAGAAAATGACTTTACTACTTATTTGAAATATAAATATCTGCATATAGAATGGCTATACGTAAGACCTCATGACAAGTTGGAATTATACAATTTTAATATTTAAATTAGAAATTAGAAGGTGATGGACCTTTGCCAACCAGCAAAAGATATTATCAAATAAATTAAAATTTTAATTCTATGAAAGATTCTTTCCTTCTCTGCAAGTGTTCCTAAAATATAGAACATGTCAACTCCCATGCACATAAAATGACAAACATGAAAAGTTTTGTATAAGTCGGTACGTAGAGCTAGGAGAATTAATTCTCTTATTTTCTTATGGAACCCACACGAGAAGCGATTTCTTCTCTCATGCTTAATTAACCATTCCAATCCGATCACTTTATTTAATCCCAAGAATATTTGTCTTCATTCTTCAATAAATTTGCCTCTCCCTCTGAGTCCTCCAACGCACATAAAATTGTGTTCACAGAAAACTATAGTCAAATTTGAGTGTCTTGTAGCCAAAACCTAATCCTTGAAAATGATTCCTCATTGGGACCTACAATCTGTGCAAGGGATTGAATAAATATATAATCTCTATGATCTCATGACAAATGGCTCAAATTCTCTCTAAGATGCCCGAGAAAGTAAACCCTTGGACAATAGGGAACATGATCCACAAATGAGACAATGTGAGGGAATATCAAATATGACACCAGTCATGTGTCTTATTTACCATGCATGTTTCGTCTTGCATTTTACTTCTTTTGACTTCCGTTTCTTCACCATTTTTACCATATTCTCCTCTAACATGTGTTTGGTATTTGTTTGCAAACAAATTCTCAGGGTTTTAAAAAATCAACTTTATTAGTAAACAAGAAAGATAAGATATTAATCTTCAAAAACATTTTTAGTATATAATTTAATATTAAATAACTTACAGATTTTAAGTCAATAGTTAGTCAACATGAAAAAAAATGAAATGAGGTATAAATTTATGTCAAGTTTGAGATTTGTTATTATTTTAATAAACTTAAAGATGATAGAGTGTAATTTACTCTAATTAATAATATGATTACCTAGTGTACTCAATTTAGATACATTGACCTAGAACTTTAATGAGCATATCCGTAGTCAGTGAGATGAGAGAGAGTGAGAGTGAGCGACCACCTGAGGGTGGAAAAAACAACCCTAGATCTAACCAGTTTTTGAACAGAGATGCTTATCTAAGACCAGGTCCTCATCAGGGTCGTCTTCAGCAATATGGTAGGAGTTATCTATAAGGTGCTATATCTTTCTACTCTATAAGGTGCTATATCTTTCTACTTCACAAACTTTCCAGAGTCCTGTAAAACAAATGACTTTTGGAAAATGTTTCTAAAGTGTGGAAAGGTTGTGGATGTGTTCATCCCTCTCAAGAGAGACAAGTTGGGCAAAAAGTTTGGTTTTGTAAAGTTTTTGAACGTTCAAAATGAGAAGGCTCTGCTGTTGAGATTAAACGATTTGTGGATTGGTACATATCATTTGAGAGTCAACTATACAAAGTTCGAACACAGAGATCCTTCCGAATTGAATGCGTTTCCTTTAGCAATGAATGTGGTGACTAAAAATAGGGTTGGTGTCAGAAATGGGGTCTCATTTGTCAGTGCATTCAAGGATGGTGGGGAGGGTAACCTTAGTAACATTGATCATCAGGAAATGCCTTTAAGAGTTGAAGTTAAGGTTGGTGATTGGAAGGGGATGCACTTTGATGTTTTAGGAGAGGACATGAAATGGTTGGAAGGTTCCTATGTTGGTTATGCACATAACTTGGAATGTAAGGTGGACATTCAAGATAAGTTGCACAGGGCTGGTATTTTCTCGATTCGAGTCATACCAATGGGTGGTTACTTAGTTCTATTATCTACTGAAGGTTCAGTTGATTTGGAAAACTGCTTGAAGGAGGATGCTTATCTAAGACCATGGGAGCTAGGCTTAGTGTTCAGGGAGAGGATGGTATGGCTGAACATAACTGGAGTGCCTCCACATGCTTGGAAAGTGGAATTTTTCCGGTTTCTTGTGCAGTTAGAAGGAAAGTTTGGAGCTATCGATGATTGTCCAAGGATGAAAAAAAGGTTGGATGTGGCGAGAGTTCTCATCACAGCTACTGGTTAAAAGGCTATCAACAACTCAGTGCAGGTTCAGATTAATGGTATTGTCCACACAATCCGGATGATGGAAGATGTGTTCGGTGACCCTATATGGAAAACGATCCCCACTAGGGTGGTCAGGTATGAGGCAAGCTGCTCAGATGATGCCTCGGACTCTATCATCGACAGTGAATTGGTCGTGCCGGAATCGAACATTGGGGCAGATGGTTCGTCGGAGGAAGATGGTATTTTTGGGTTGCCTGATTCAAATTCAAAAGGGTGTGGGTTCCAAGGATTACGTAAAAGTGATAGGATGACTAACTTGAAAAGAAAAGGCAAACAAATTGTAGGCTATGATGGAGATGGAAGTATAGCCTCGTTTGAATAGAGGGGAGGTACGGGTCCAACTGTTACTAGAACAGAGAAAGGACAAAAAAAGGTGATTCCAACCTTTGTTGGGCCGTTGGTACAAAATAGAACTAATAATGAGTTTTTGGGCCATTTATCAAATTGGAATCTTAGGCAGCCC
Organism: Sophora flavescens; assembly: GCA_030762895.1. Classification (NCBI taxonomy): domain Eukaryota; kingdom Viridiplantae; phylum Streptophyta; class Magnoliopsida; order Fabales; family Fabaceae; genus Sophora; species Sophora flavescens. Next base: position 141,107,307 of record CM061066.1, on the reverse strand, counting down.
TTTCATGCAAGACCAATCAGTTTTTTTGAAGGAACTTGTAGCTAGTTAGGAGTTCAAAACCTTGCTTTTTGTGGGCCTACAATGGGTCTGAACGTTAACTGCCAACAATTTTTGGGAGAAAATGCTAAGTTTAACAACTCATGCTTAAGCGGGATTAGAAGACTACATGGCTCAAGGGGGCAATCGGATTTGGATTCCATTGGCAAAGGGTTCATGTTGCAGAAACAGAGGGATTTCAAGGCCAAATTTCTTCAAGGTATTGGTGGTGAGTGTTCTAAGTGTGGAGCTTTGAACGAAGATCTTGAAGTGTTCTTGGTGTATTCTTCTGAGGAACTTGAAGAGAAAAGTGGTAATTTAGGGATTCAAATTCATCCAGTGCATTCACAAGAAGCTTCCTTGGTGGCAGAATCAAGTGTCTTTCCCTCTAATGCATCGGTTTCAGACACTATAGAGGTCGGGGATTCTCCTGAAGATGGAAACGAGGCAGAAGGGGTCTTGTGCGCTGCTTCTGAGGCTTATTATGTTCAGTCAAGGAATCAAGAGAGGGTCATTCATAGTGTTTCAGGTAACTCTTCATCTAGATCTGTTATTAAAGCTAGGGACATAGGTAGTCGAAATGCCGAGACAATTTCTGGGTGCGTTTTTAAGGAGTCAATAGAGGAGAAAGTGTGGTCCATCTGTAAGGACTTGGGGGTGACTTACGAAGGTGATCACAAAGATATGATAAGAGCAATATGAGAATTAGAGGAGAGGGACTGAATAGTTAGGTTTGGGTTAGGAGATCAAGTGGGTTTTCCATGAAGGTTATTTCTATAAATATAAGGGGGTTGGGGGGAGAGGATCAAGCAAGGTAAGATTAAATCGTTATTTAGGGGGTGAAAACCAGATTTTGTAGTAATACAGGAAACAAAACTATCTTCAGTAGACTCAGTTTTTTGTTAAAAAGTTTGGGGTGGTCAGCATGTCCATTGGGTGTCTTCACCTACCGACGGTAATTCCAGCGGTTTGTTGACCATTTGGGATTCAAAAGTATTCTCCATGAAGTTATTATTCTCAGAGAAGGGTTTTCTAGGAGTTACCGGGGTGTGGAATAAGAAAAATCTGGAATGCACACTAGTTAACATTTACTCCTCATGTCTATTTTCTGAAAAGAGGGAACTATGGCGTGAATTGGTTATGTCAAAAAATGGGTTTGGTGGTAAGTTGTGGTGTGTCGTTGGGGACTTCAATTCGGTGAAGAGATCCTCGGAAAGGAGGGGAATTAGCAGTAATAGTTCTGATTCAGAATGCAAGGCGTTCAAAGAATTTATTGATGAATTGAACTTGATAGACTTGTCGGTTCTTGGAAATCGGTTTACTTGGTTTAAACATGATGGGTCTGCAATGAGTACACTTGATAGGTTTTTGTTATCAGAAGGATGGATTAATGAATGGGGTGTGAGTGCCCAGTGGGTTGGTAAAAGAGATGTCTCAGACCATTGTCCTGTTTATTTAAAGGTGGATGATGTAAATTGGGGTCCCAAACTGTTTAGATTTAAAAACTGTTGGCTACAACATGTTGACTTCAGGCAGTTTGTGGAAAGTAGTTGGGCTAGCTTCCAAGTGGAAGGGTGGAGAATCTATAGTTTTGAAGAAACGTTGAGAAGACTGAAGGAGAAGCTAAAAGAATGGAATGTGGAGGTCTATGGGAATTTGGATACTAAGTTAAAGGTTCTTATTGAAAAACTTAATGAGTCAGACGCCTTAGCCTCGATGAGCTTATTGAGTGAGGAGGAGATTACAATGAGGAGGAGTATAAATGAGTCCATATGGCAATCTAAGAGGCAAAAGGAAAGTTTGTTGTTTCAAAAATCTAGACTTTGATGGTTGAAAGAGGGGGATTCCAATTCAGCTTTCTTCCATTCTTGTGTAAATTTTAGAAGAAGGAAGAATAATATCTTAGATTTGAAGTCAGGAGATGTTTGGGTGGAGGGCCCGGATAATGTAAATTAGGAGGTCGTCAATTATTTTACTAACCTTTTTAGTGATCAGATTAGGAACCGACCCTTGTTGGATGGACTCAATTTTAAATCTTTATCAACATAAAGCAAAGTGGCCTTAGAAGCACCTTTAATTTTCCATGGATGAGATTAAAGAAGCAATGTGGAACTATGACACACTGTCGCGCACGCCTCAAAAAGCGAGCGATTTACATAAACATGTAGATAGGGAGCGACAACTCGGGTATCGTCTCACAAGGACTCTCGGATTATTATTAACAGAAAAGTCAGTTTTGGGGGGGGGTTGGATTTGAAACCAAATAAAGAAAACAAAGCAGAAAACTATGCAAACTAAATAATTCTCAAATAAGCTAAACGATCAACCTACTGCTCTCGGTTTCCCACTATCATTGGTTCATATAAATCCAAGCCCTAAGCGGATTCTAAACCCTTTTCAATTGTAACATCAATTAACAAGCGAAACCGATGCTACGAGACATATGTTCCTATTCCCGAATTAAGCAAACGGGGTGAAGCCCTTCGTGAATTAAGCAAACACGAATTGAACACACGCGAATTGAGCAAACGCGATTAAATATAGGAACACACAATCATCGAAACAAATCAATACATATTCTATATAATCCTGAATTAAGCAAACAGAACATACAGAACAAATATTGAAAGAGAATAGCAATGAGTTCAGGAATTACAGAACCTCAAGCGTCAATGGAACCCGATTACAACAAATTGATCAAAGGAGACTAGCTCTCCATTACAAAGGGAACACAAAACTCTAAACCTAAATTCGCAGCCGTCCTAATCTAAAAGAAAAGATGATGAGAAGATCAGTTCTGCCCTAAAACAGATATAAATACAGATTCTGGGTTACGCTCTCTCGCGAGGCGAAACATGATTCGCGAGGCGAATATTATGAACAACTCTTCAGTGTTTGGCTTTCTCGCGAGGTGAAGAATGGAAAAGTCTTCTTATTACGCCCGTTATGAGTATCAGGGCCTGGGCGTGATGGCTTTTGGTCTTCAGGATCGCGAGGCGAGACATGGTTCGCGGGGCAACACAGAAAGGTTTGCATTTTCTGGCACAGTCAGCCTTCAGGCTCGCGAGGCGAGTAGCCTCTCGCGTGGCGAATAACTCCAGAATTGCTTCTCTTTATTAACCTGAAAACAAGAGGTAGCAGTAAGTGCTTTATTTGACTCTAAATTAGCTAAATTACCCTAAAACTACTTTAGAGACTCAAAATGTTGCTTGAAGACAATCAAGTCTAATTTGGGCGAAAACGAGGTATAATTAGCACAAAACCACGGTCATACTAGTCATAAAACTAGATGAGCCAGAGGCTGATCAAACTGTGATAGGGACAAGAGCCCTGGTCCTGATGGATTTAACTTCACTTTCTTTAGAAAGTTTTGGCAGACTATTAAGGATGAGCTTAAGGAAGTAGTTTTTGAATTCCACTCGAATGGATCTTTGCCTAAAGGAGTATGTTTGTAACACCCGAGTGCCGACGAGGACGGGGAGTGATCGCCGGTGCAAGAAGACACGGACAAGGAGCGGCTCCTGGCAGGCTTCTAGGCGGAGAGACACATGAATGAACCGATTACACACCCGAATGAGAGGGATCCTGAGACTGTGTAGGTGTGGGACTATACAGTTGAGGAAAGCTTATATGAATTGATTGGTACTACCTATACCAATAAGATGCATCTTCTTTTCGATAGCTTATCACTTAAGAACTCCACAGTTAAACGAGCTTGACTTGGAGCGATTCTAGGATGGGTGACCTCCTGGGAAGTTTTCCCGGGAAGCGTGTGAGTGAGGACAAAGCACGCTGAAAAGACCCGTGTTGGTTTGTGGGGACAGTCGTCAATCCATAAAGCAGTTAGGGATGTTACAAATGGTATCAGAGCGGCACCTCTCCCAGTACGGTGTGGTTCGGGGACGAACCAAGCGGAAGCTGGTGGGCATGTAACACCCGGGTGCCGACGAGGGCGGGGAGTGATCGCCGGTGCAAGAAGACACGGACAAGGAGCGACTCCTAGCAGGCTTCTAGGCGGAGGGACACATGAATGAACCGATTACACACCCGAATGAGAGGGATCCTGAGACTGTGTAGGTATGGGACTATACAGTCGAGGAAGTCTTATATGAATTGATTGGTACTACCTATACCTATAAGATGCATCTTCTTTTCGGTAGCCCATCACTTAAGAACTCCACAGTTAAGCGAGCTTGACTTGGAGCTATTCTAGGATGGGTGACCTCCTGGGAAGTTTTCCCGGGAAGCGTGTGAGTGATGACAAAGCACGTTGAAAAGACCCGTGTTGGTTTGTGGGGACAGTCGTCAATCCATAAAGCAGTCAGGGATGTTACAATGTTCCTCTTTTGTGGCACTGATCCCTAAGAGGGAAAATCCACACAATTTAGGAGACTTTAGGCCAATCTCTCTTATCGGGTCAATTCATAAGTTGATCTCGAAGCTCTTGGCTGCTAGGCTAAAGTTGGTAATTGGTTCTCTCATCTCTCCTTGTCAAGCAGCATTCATCTCTAATAGGCAAATTCTTGATGGAGCTATGGCCATTAATAAGGTGATTTGGCAAAAAAGACAAAGAAGGAATGCGTAATCTTAAAGGTAGATTTTGAAAAGGCTTATGACTCGGTAAGTTGGGATTTCCTACGGTACATGATGGGTAGAATGGGATTCCAAGGAAAATGGATGAGATGTATGTGTGCCTTTGTTTTCTCCGGGAATGTGTCGATTTTGGTAAATGGAAGTCCCTCTACAGAAGTAAAGCTACAAAAGGGTTTGAGGCAGGGAGACCTTTTAGCACTCTTCCTTTTCTTGATAGTGACTGAAGGGCTCAGTGCATTGATGGATAGGGCAGGAGTGGCAGGCGTTTTCAATGTTTTTGATTATGGTATGTCTCAGAGGTTTTCTCATTTACAATATGCGGATGACACTATTCTAGTGGGGAATGCCTCCTATGATAACCTTTGGACAATGAAGGCATTTCCTAGAGGTTTTGAGATGATATCGGGATTGAAGGTAAATTTTAATAAAAGTAGTATATATGGAATCAATGTAGAAGAAGAGTTCCTTCAGGCGGGGTCAAATTTTCTCTGTTGCAAGGTGGGGAGGTTACCTTTCTCTTACTTGGGTCTCCAGTTAGGTGCAAACCCAAAGAGACCATCAACTTAGAAACCAGTGATTGATGTAATGAAGAAAATGTTTCCTAGGTTGAAGGGTAGATTTTTATCTATGGGCAGGAGGATAGTACTCCTGAAGTCGGTGTTGTCCAGTATTCCACTTTATTATCTATCATTCTTTAGACTTCTGAGGAAGGTACTTAAGATCCTGGTTGGGATTCAGAGATCATTTTTGTGGGGAGGTGGGGAAAACAAAAAAATGTATAGCGTGGGTTAATTGGTCGAATGTGTGCAAACCAAAAGATTGTGGAGGTTTGGGTGTAAAGGATCTAGATCTTTTTAACAAAAGTCTACTTGGAAAATGGAAGTGGCGTATACTTTTGGACAAAGAGGCTTGCTGGCATGATGTGTTACTGTCAAGATATGGCATACAAAGAAATGTGCCAGGGCCACAGGATTGGAACTCTAGGAACTCATCACAATGGTGAAGGGATGTATGTGGAATTGAAAATGGAACTTCGGCACCTGCAAACTGGTTCACAAAGGGGGTGGGAAAGAAAGTGGGTAATGGTTCAAACATCCTGTTTTGGCACGAGAAATGGTTTGGTGCAAACTGTCTTAAAGAAGATTTTCCAAGACTTTTCTCCCTAACACTTGATAAATCATCCCCCATCAGTAATATGGGAAGGTGGGATGGGTCAATTTGGAAGTGGGAATGGAGTTGGCGGAGGACTTTGTTTGTTTGGGAAGAAGAGCTATTACAGATGTTCTCTGATACAATGGTAGGAGTTGTTATCTGTAGGGATTAGGCAGATGAGTGGGTTTGGGGAATAGGTCTAGAGAATAAATATTCAGTTAAGTCTGCTTATGAATTTTTATTTTCACACACTGTTCTAGTAGGTCACCCCCACGAGTTGCCTACTATTTTCAAATATTTTTGGACTAGTTGTGCTCCAAGCAAGGTTTTAGCTTTCTCTTGGCAACTTCTTCAGGATAGAGTGCCCACTAGGTTAAATTTGCTCCATAGAAATATTATGAATGATGTCCTCTCTTGTTCCTGTGTACTGTGTGGTCAAGCACATGAGTCTTCTGCTCATTTGTTCCAAAACTGCTACTTTGTATCAAGAATCTGGGCCTGGCTATACAGGTGGATTGATTACGATTTAGATGTGCCACCAGACATTCCAAGTCACTATTTGTTGCACATAGATCTGATCAGAGGAAGGAATATAAAGAAGTCCAGAAACCTGTTTTGGCTAGCAACAATCTGGACAATTTGGTTACAAAGAAATGTAATTATATTCAGAAATGAAACCGTGGTGTTCAGAAACTTTACTGATTTGATCAGGATAAAGTCTTGGCACTAGTTCTCTGCTGAAAGAGTCCATTCTAGCTACTCTTTTACTGATTAGTGTATTAGTCCATTAAGTTGTCTCAGGTAGAAAGTGTTATGATGTGATGAAACAAGGCCAACAAGTCATTACTAAGATAGTAACTTGTTCATGATGACTCCTAAAATGTATCTCAGTTTGTGAGATTACAAGTGAAGGTGTACTCTGATGTGGTTTTTTTCCTGGTTTGAGGATCAAGTATCAGAAAAAGTGAGAGAAAATGTGTGGTGGTTTCAGCTTGAGAGGAAAAAGTGAGGGTGTGCTTTGGTGTCTGCTGATTACTCACTTGGTGTCAACAAGAACTAATGTTTTTCTTTGTAGGTTTGATTAGCCCTTGGCGGTTTTTGGCATCTTCTGGGAGTAGTTTCTTTATTTGTGTGTGTGTGAGAGGTGTGTTGTGGTGCTTTCTTTGGTGTGTTCTGTCTAAGGGTTGGGTCCCCTTTGTCTTAGGGTTGGTTTCCTTTCGAGGATCTTGATGTGGCCTTTGTGAGTGTTTTACCGTGAGCTTTTGTCTGTTTTTACTTTTATTTTATTTTCCTTTTGGTTAGCTTTGGTTAGTTTTGGACTCAATGCTTTGTTTCTCCTCGCGTGTGTTTTGTGTACTCTTTTGTCCCTCTTGTTAGTGGTTTGGTGAGTGTCCCTGTTATGGTTGTGTTGTCTGTGAGCCTTTACTGTTTCCCATTTCCTGAAGTGTGAGTTTGTCCTTTTTATAGTTCTTTTCATCTGTCTTCGTGAGTTTACTTAGTTTTGGCTCCAGGTGTTGGTGCTCCAAGTGACTGAGTCTCTTAGGGGTGGATTATGTCTTTGTGAATATTAAAGGCTTCAGTGGTTTAGTTGATAGTATGTCCCTTCTTGTGGCATGTTCCTCCTTGCGGTTCTTTGTTGTTCTGGTTGGCTTCATGTTGTAGGCTCTCTATGTTTTCCAAGCATGCACTATTCATAATATTTCTTCATCTCGCAGCTATGCTCTCACTGATGAATTTACTAATAACATTGCTGACCCTTTTCCTTTTGTCAGGCTGCTAATCTGTTTGCAGCTGCACTATCGGTTTATGTTCTGGTTGTAGTGTTCTCAGTGTAGTGGTTTTCTTGTTTACCTTGTTTTGCCTTGGTGCTAGTTTCGGGTGTTCTTTCTTCGCAGGTGCAACTGGTCCATATCAGTTGGCAAATTCATCAACTTCATCTTTGGTTCTACTTGGTTTGAACTCGGTCTTGACAATTTGGTGGAATTGTTAAGAGTATAAATAAATTTGTTAGAGTTTGTTACAAGTTGTTAATAGTTTGTTAGGGGGTTAATTGTGTTAGTTAGCTTGCTCTATAAATAGAGCCTCATGTATCTCATTTCTTAATCTTTTTCAATCAATCAATATGTTACCACATGAGTATACATATGCTCTCTATCTCTCCTATGAATATGATCTCTATCCCTCACATCCATGGATTATTCACATGGTATCAGAGAGATACCCTGAGGAGGCTTCCAGTGATGATTAGGATAGTGAGGAAGAGGAGGCTTTAGATTCTGTTGAAGGTTGTGCTTCAAACTGTGATGAAGAATTCATCAGCAACACAGACGAGGAGGCCATAGCAGTTCCATCACTGCAACAACCATCAACTGAATCTGCAGTCATGGAGGCCAGCCACTGCAATCTCAATTTCGGCAGTTTCGGAGACTTGGATCTTGATGCAATGTCTGTGACTCCGATGACTTCGATCAAGCTGATCAAGCCAACAATTGATGGATCCACCATCAAAATTGGGGAAATCACCTGCGTCCTCGTCAATTCACGTTCTAGCACCTTCAAACAGAAGGCTAATGGAGACTCATCTCAGTTAGATCTTTGCGCAACTGTTCTTGGATCCAGAAGTGATTGTTGAAGAAAAAGCAACCAAATCGCAGGGAAGAAGTTTCTCTGATCTTGCATCTGGGTTTGCCATCTCTGAAGCATCCAAGAAACCCAAGGGGCTCGTCGTGGATCTGGTTTCGGAGCGTCATCACCCTGATTTCCGCATCACTATCACAAATCGGATCATCACCTCCTTCCTCAATCTCTTCTGCAACTTTGGATCTGACGTTCTTGAGTCCAACCTGAACCTGGTTACGATTTGTTTTGCTACGGTAAATCAAGTTTCAGAAAACACCGCCTGCCTTCAATCGCCATCGCGTCGATCTCGGCATCGCCTTCACAAACCGCATCATCTCCTCTTTGTCCTTCTGCAATCCAGACTACGGTCTTGCCTGCGCCGCCATTGCAGTCGAGCCCTTCGTTCACTGGTTCTCCACCAGCGAGTCGAGAAAAGACATCGACGTTCTGGAGGAGCGACAAAGCACGACCATCGTGTTCGCTGTCGAAAGCTGCATCGCTGTCTTTGATCCCGGCGGAACCTTCACAGCCGTCTACGACTTCACCGTGAGCCGCCTAGGGAATTCTCGTTCTCCTTGGTTCGAGCTCGGGAAGCTTCTATCTGGAATCGTTGTGCCGTCGCCGGAGAAGACTGTTGGGTGGACCGCCTCTTCAACCTTCGTCTTCGATCCCGGCGGAGATTTCGTCGGATCCACAACACCCCGTCAGCGCCGCCTCGGAAATTCTTGCTTTCGTTCCAGAAGTCTCTTGCGTTCCCTTTGCCTTTGGTTTTCCTAACGTCAGGGTTTGGCTGTTTGGATCTCACGGTTCCGCATCAATGGTGTTCGTGGGCTTGGGCCTAGTCCATCAGTAGCTTTCTTATCAGTTCCATTATGAGTTTCATACTTTAGTCTGCTATTTTTTATTTTTTATTTTTGTTTTCTATAATTCAAGCTTGATTGTGGTGATACCACTTATCAGCTTGAGGGGGGCTGTTAAGAGTATAAATAAATTTGTTAGAGTTTGTTACAAGTTGTTAATAGTTTGTTAGGGGGTTAATTGTGTTAGTTAGCTTGCTCTATAAATAGAGCCTCATGTATCTCATTTCTTAATCTTTTTCAATCAATCAATATGTTACCACATGAGTATACATATGCTCTCTATCTCTCTTATGAATATGATCTCTATCCCTCACATCCATGGATTCTTCACAGGAATCGGTTTTGCTATTGGGGCTTCCTGTTTTGGAATTTGGCCTGATCAGTTTGGTTTAGTTTATACTGGTGTTCTTGTTCTGGTTATACTTGTTCTTTCTTTGGCTAGATCTTTGTAATATTAATGCTGGGCTAGTTTGTTCTAGTATTCCAATTACATTGGTCCTTCTTTTGTTTATTTATGTTCTTGTATACGGGTTGGGGTACCCCTTATTCCCCCATCAATATACTTTTGGCTTATAAAAAAAAAAAAAAAGAAGATACATTGACCTAGAGGCTGATTCTAAAGTAGCAGTGGAATCCATTAACACCGGGTTTTCTCCAAACCCAGCTATCAGAGTTTTGCTGGACGAAATTCTCGGCCTTTTACGAGATCGAGAGTGGCTTGTGGAGGTAGCTCATGTGTAGAGATCGACCAACCGCTGTGCAGACTCTCTGGTGCAAAAGGGGAGGGTTCTTCTGATATTTCGATGGTGGAGTCTCCATGGCCGGCACTTCAAATGTTGATTGAACAAGATGAGAGGGGTTTTATTACCCTAATTCCTGTGTAATTTGTTTTTTGTCCTTTTCTTATAAAAAAATAAAATAAAATAGATACATTGACCGTAAGCTCTCTTGTTGAGCTACAAAGCCTTAGAAATGATCAATGGTAAATTATCGATTGGATCTACTAGGGATAAGAAATCATCCATAGTGCTTTGGTGAGGAGATTTGATTCTAATATAATCTTTATCAGCAATTGATACAATAAATAACTATCTAAATGACTCTTTATAGAAGTGGCTTGATTTATAAGGACATGATCGAGAGATATACATCTTCATTTTAATTAAAACCCTCATGCATATGCAATCATATTGCTTATTAGGCTAGTTTGATGGTTTGTTGGTGTTTGGTCTTGTGAACTTTGTTCGTACACTTTTAAAACTTGTTTATGGGTTTAGATATCCCTGAATTCGGTTTAATAATATTTTTTGGCTTATAAAAAAAAATATATAGAGAAGCAAAAGTAGCATCGGGAAATCTGTTAATGTTGATGGTGTCTGCTATAAATGATGTCAAGCAATTTCATATGAGCAGTACTGAAACATTTTCTCACTGATGATGGATTATTTGTGCCTCCTGTTTGGTTTCCTACTTTGCTAATTAATGCTTACTTACAGCTCAAATTTTCCTTTTAAAAATCGTAGCTATCATCAAATGATCAGCATCTGAAAGAAACTAACCAGATTATGGTGAACTTTTTCTAGGATATATATACACGCATTCAAAGTCAGATTTTGATGATAACAGAAGCATATAGGACAAATGCTTTTGCCCCTATATTTCTTGACCCCTATCAATCTATCATTACCAAGGTCTCCATTATCAGTTAAGACATACTGACACGAACTTTTCGAGGTTAGTAGATCATATATTGGATTATTTTACTCTTAGGGATTTGTAGCTCATTATATTAGTACAGGATTTTGTTGGAATTTTCCTTTTCCTAATAGAAAAGAGATAAAAGAATCGAAATGTGAAATATAGGTTAGCTAGACAAAATTTTGGTAAGACTCGAACTTTTTTGTTTTCAAGGCAGACACTTGAATCGGTTGTTTTCAGTCATAGGCCAATATAGGATGAACATTATAATTTTCTATTGGAATTTTTATAGTACCAATCTATATATACACTGCTTGTTCAGCATAGGAGTTTTTCTACTCGCTACAAAATATTAAAGGACGAAGAAAACCAATTGCTAACCTATAAATTGGACTTTTCTCTTCATGAATATAGATGGAAAGGAGAATGTGCGTTTTAATATTAATTAAGCTACTGGTGGAAAATAAACAAGTCCCTCAAGTAAATTGAAAATGAAACAACTAAACTGAACATAAAGTTTGGAGTGTACAAGTCCAAACCGCCTTAAGTATTTTGGAGGAAGTTACAACTCTCAAACATTTTATATGCTTAAGACTAATACACTCACCCACATCCACAAGACTTGATGAAATTCCTCATAAATATAACCAGTCCTAGGCCTAATTAACAAGTCACAACTAGAAAGCAAAACAAGTCTCATAAGATCAGATTTATATGTACCATCGACACATATTTGAAACTATAGTATGAAGCTAGTTCTCCCTTTTACCTTCTATGTATATGGGTCAGGGTACCTCTTGTACCCGTTATATTCAATTTTTATTTATCAAAAAAAAAAAAGTATGAAGCTAGCAGAATAAAAGCAAAAGGATTGATAGCAACCAGGATTTTAAATATGGGTCTGAAACCACAACGTAGGCCGTTATATATTGCGGTTTTGTAATCTCCGAAACCGAATCGTAACAGTAATTGAGGTTGCATCGGTTTCATTTCTCCACAATTGTGTATAATAACGAAAAACACAACACAATCACAACTGTGAGCGCAGTTTAAAACCTTGATAGCAACTAATATGCGATGAGAGATGCAATGGTAAACAAGAAATTAAGCTGGGAGAGTGATGTGTGTTTGTGGACTAGAGCTGATAAGAGTTATTAGTCTTGGTCAATATATGCCTGCAAATTAATAAATATTCTATATATGGCTGCAACATAAGATCAGATTTTATAACAACAAAAACAAGTGGGAGCTATCAGTAACATAGGTCAACTAGTAAATATTATCACGGAAAGGTAGGCAAGAATGAACTTGGTGAGAGAGAAAGAGAGAGGACAACCTGTCCAAGAGAAATTGGAAAGATCAAAAGGCTAAAAAAAAAATCACATGATTCTCAATAGTCCAAGATAGGGGTCATGTGTGTGTCTTCTGATCTCATGCATTGTTAACTCTGCCTTGCTGCTATTTGCTAACTCATGAAATGTTTTAAAAATGAAAATGAGAAAACAAAAAATATTTAAAAATTAGGGTCATATGTGTGTGTGTTTGATCATTGATCTCATGCATTGTTAACTCTGGCATGCTACTATTTGCTTGTTGAAATGTTTTAAAAATGAAAATGGATTAAAAATTAGAAGGGGTTTGTCCGACCATCGTCTTCATACACATAAAATATTTTACCATATTGGAATATATTAATGTGAAAGAAGAATATTTGATGTGCGATGACTAATGTTATTTGAAGTTGAATTTTCCATTTACATTCCATCTACAAGTCCAACTTGCTAATAAATTAATAATGTACCCCGGAACTTGTTAGTACAGAAAGGGACCTTACCACACATTAAATCTCTCTGGCTTTCTTTCTTTCTGTCATTGCACGTAGGGTTTCTATCAACAACTGATATATTGGATCCATGAACAACAAGGGATAATCACCCTCTTCTGCTTTTTATCAGTTGCAAATTAAGCTAGCTGATTCAGTGGTCATTTCCTAGAAATTATTGCCTAATTAGATCTTGGAAATGGTTTGATTGCAGTCATCTTGGGAGGGAGTTAAGGCTGTTTTATTAAGCTTCACCTTCACCAATGGTTAGCACAGAACTGCTTAGTACACACTCTCTCTCTCTCTCTCTCTCTCTCTTGATTTACAATTGAAATTGTTTACTTGTTTAGTTTTGCCCTTCAACATGTTCTTTAATATTTATTACACTAATATAGACTTAATTTTTAGGAATAACAATTCGTATTTGGTTTCAAGTCTTGTTTTTTTTTTTCTTCCTGGTTTTGCATTTCACCTTACTTCTCCATTTCAGAATTTAAAGGATATAATTTGATTTCAAAATCCATATTAATTAATTTCAACATCGAGTTATTAATTATCCATGAAAGTTTCAATGTGAGCCTTAGAACATCATGTAGTTTTCATTCTATACAATCTCCCCCACCCCTAATTTCATTTCAAAAGGAAAATTGTAAAGCATGAAAATAAAAAGGAACAATACTTTTTTTTAAAATTAAAATAAATAAAAGCTTAAACACAAACATAACATTATTCACAGAAAAGAATTACAACTCTATATATATCACTTACACTTATAGACAGGTATATATCTTGTAGGTGATGCACTCTTCTCTACACATTACAATTTTCAAATTGTAGATTATATATAATATATATAGGAGAGTGTGGAATTCCAAGACCGAGGAAGAAGCACACAGTTAAGATAATTAAATTTATTTATGGTACAAATACCAGAAAGACAGACAGTCCTTTCTAAAACATCATCTTCTCTTCAAAATCAGCACAACTAACTAAAATGCATTGATTTTAGCCCACATATATATATATATATATATATATATATATATATATATATATATATAACACATCATCTTGGTTCCATATATATGGTAATTAATAATAATTTATATTGAATTAAGTGACACTTCTAGGTGCTGTATTTTTTGTGTCTTCTCACCTTCACTTTCACTCTACCATCTCTAACAGGTACATAGGGGTGGGTTAATATAATTAGAAGATTGGTTTAGCAGAAATGGCTGAGAAAATTTGCATATCTGATGAAGACAAGAGTGAAGGTAGCGGTATTAGATCAGCCAAACCGTCTTCTCCAAGTCAAAGAAAACGTTCTTTGTTCGACTTGAATGAAGAAGCTGTGGATGATGGAGATGATATTAGCATCAGTGATGGCCAGTGTTGTGAGATGAGTAATAATAATGATGGATCATCATCTCAAGAAGGTAATTATGTGAGTAGCAACAACTCAAGTGAAGAAGGGAAAGAGAGAGCAAGTAATAAGGTAAGGCAATATGTGCGGTCCAAAATGCCAAGGCTTCGTTGGACTCCTGATCTCCATCTAGCTTTTGTGCATGCTGTTGAGAGGCTTGGTGGACAGGAAAGTAAGTTCAACTCACTTGATCATCTGATGATGCATTAGAAATTTGATGGATAGATTTCTGCATATTCTTGAGTGATCATAAATTGTTATATCATTAAAAATATTTGACTGTTATATATTTTATAACTACCTTAAAGTCATGCATCAGATGATTTGTAATTGATTGGTTGACAATGTAAATTAAAAACTTTATACTAGTATATCAAAATTAGACTTTTACATTAAATATGTATCACTTGTTGTATGAGCTATTATACTTTCTCTCATTTTAACTACACAATTGAAAGATGAGAAGTTTATATTAGAAAGTGTTGTACTTAATATATTGAAAATTCAAAAGTTATATTTTTTAATAAAAATTTTCTATTGTTTTATTCCTTAGTTAATGTCTTAGCAAGACTCGATGTTAAATGATATAAGGAAATATCTTACTCCAAAAACATCTGAGAATTTGAAAAGTTAATATAGCTTCTACTGATGGATTTTATTCGGCTTCTTCAGCAATTATTTTTCTTGTTTTTTTAACCTTTTGTTTTTCATTGATAATATTGGGTACAGGAGCAACACCCAAGTTGGTTCTCCAGTTGATGAAAGTTAGAGGACTTAGCATTGCACATGTAAAGAGTCATTTGCAGGTATGCTCATATATATAGAAGCTCATACAGCAGTTAATTGGATCGGTTGCTTGATTAATTAATTGTCCAGCTAGAAACTGGTCCTTTAAGCCAAATAATTGTTAGGGTCTTGCTAATGAATGTCCTAAGGATATTGGTTAAGGAACCCACAAAAAAAAAAAAAAATTGTATTGAGAAACTAAGTGTAATGTTAAATACACCATTTTTTTATACAAAATTTCCTTTATTGATTCCTTAAACAATGTCTTAAAAAGCACTCGTTAACATTCTCCTAATAATTTTTAATAATTCTACCTTCGAATAACGCATTATATTTTTGGACCTCAGATGTATCGAAGTAAAAAGCTTGATGAGTCTGGCCAAGGTACATTTTCAGAACCTTTTATTCCACTATTATTAGCAAAAATATTAGGATGTTTTAAACTCATACACAGCACGACAAGACTATATATATTTCATGTTAATTTTCCAAATGTCTTACATCACATGCATGATCATTCACTGTGTTTATCGTTTCAGTTTTATCCCAAAATAGTGCAATGCAAGGAGGTCATCAAATCTTGGAGATGTATAATAGACTTAATGCCCAAGGACACTTTGGGGTTGATAACAGGAGCTATCTGCCATCATCTCTGTTAATGAAACAACCGTATGACATCAAAGCTCATGTCTCTTCAAGTTCAAGGTATACTGGCACCATTAAGCCCGTTTATTTATGCTTAAAAATATTATTTTTTGCATAAATGTTTCTATGATTAAATATTTGAGATTTCAATAGTTTAATTCTACTCCCAATTAATGACATGATATAAAATACGATTAATTCGGTCATATAATTGACTTTAAATGTCGTGATATTGTTTAAGGATTGAAATAATATACATTGTCAGTGTAAAAAGCTTTATACCGGCATTCACTAATATTTTGATATGTATGTTTTTATTTTAATAACTAAGAGAGATAAATTGTAAAAGTACTGATTTGTTAAGATATTATTGGATGTGTAAATAAAAATATTTATGATCACGGTGCATAAAAATATTTTTGTTACATTACATTGGGGTCACGGGTACCATACTATAGGAGTACTATATAGTGTTGTAGAACTTAAAATAGCCTTTATCAAAGGATGAAATTTTGATATCTCTCTTTAATGTTCTTTCAGTAGATTTTACCCCACTGGGCTTCTAAATAGTCACATGATCACAAGATCAAGTTCAGTGTGGGATAAAGATTCAGGGTTATATGAGGGAGGCTCACATCTTTTTGATTTAAGGGAAGCAATACAAAGAAATGTACCTGTTAGATATAATAACCAACTACTTGAAGAAAAGAAGTGGCCTCCTCAAGGAATGATTGGATCACAAGGAAGTGATAAACATGAACATGTAAGCATTTCTAGTGATGACAAGTATAGTGCACAAGCTTCTCCATGGAGAACCGACACCAGTTCTATCCATAATCAATATCAACGTAGTCATGGCAGTCCTACAATCCTTGGCCACGCCAAGTTTGACTCTGAGGTAACAAAACTACTACATTTCAGCTTGGTAACTCATATTTAACGCAATAGATAATCGCTATTCGGTGTATTTGATTTAAGGATGAAAGCTTTCTTAAATCGAAATTATCTTTAAAATGAGCAAATAAAAATAATATTAATATTTGATCTAAAATGTATAAAAATTTTGATCCACTAAATGATCTAAGTGTGTGTTTGGATGAGGGAATTGAAAAGTTTTGGGTATTTAAATTCTAGGAAATTGAATTGTTTCAATTACCCTTCATTTTGAAAATTTATTGTTTGAATAGAATAATTAAACCTTTTCAATCTTAAAATTCTTTGTTTGGATGGAGACAAAGAGTAATTAATTAAAGGTTAGGCAATGGCGGTGGTCTGGCGGCCAGTGGCGGTTCGGCGACCGACGGCAACGATCCGACAGGTGACACATGAGATGGGAAAGCAAATTTCAAATTCCTACTTTTTAGGTGGTACTTTTAATTCCTTAAATTTATATTAAATAAAATTCCCCTAAAATCCCTTCATTTTTGAACTTCTTCATATTTGATCAAAAAAATAATGAATTTTACATTGATGCATTTTATTTACTGTATAAAAATACTTTACCCTTTTTAATTTTCTCATCCAAACACACTAAGAGTAAATAGACCTTTGGGTTTAAGGGTAAATAAATATTTATTTGCTTATTTTAAAGACAAATTCATGAGAATGACCAACTACATTTTTAAAAAAGATTGTTTTTTATATATAATTTTAGGACCCGTTTGGATGAATTTTTTATATTATACAAAAAAGCCCTTATTTTAAAAATAAATTCGATTTTACAAAAAAAAAAAAACATAGGGCCTATTTGCTTTGTTTCCAGTTTTCTGTTTTCATTTCCTATTTTCCAGAAATAATTACAACTGCCACGTTGTTTTCATTCTTTTTCCCATTTCAAAAGATTTTAACATGAAACAATGAAAAAAAAATTGTTTTCAGTGTTTTCTGTACATATTTTTGAAAACAGGAACAAAATAAATACAATGTGGTAGTTTTGTAGTTATTTCTAAAAATAGGAAATGGAAATAAGAAATTAAAAACAAAGCAAACAGAAAAAAGCTTTGAGTGTTTGGATGATCTTTTAGAAAAAGACAAAAGTAGAAAAAGAAAAAGGGAGAATACATTTTGATGTTTTTTTAAGAAGTTATAATTCAAAACTTATAAAAAAATGAGATGCAATAGAAAAGAGAGAGAGTGATGATCAATTATGTTTTATTGGACAATAATGTCCCTGCAATAAATCTAATAAAAGGTTCATCCAAGCGGAAAATAACTTTTGTTTTTATTTCTATATCTATATCATAGAAACCTTTTTTTTTTAAAATCATCAAAACGGGCCTTTAAGTGGTTAACTTGGTTAATGAAGGTAACTACGTTTAATTTCATTGCAGAAATACAAACGAGAGAATATATATTAACTGATATGATATTATATTAACTGAATATTATCAGCTAAATATATATGGTAAAAAATTTTGGAATTGCATTTGGGTGTTACATTTTGCATTATGCTAAGGTAGTGGTTTCTTTTGGAAATGTAGGTTCAAGTGTCGGAAGAAAGCCATGTTAAAGCCCAATTAGAATGGCTGAATAAGAAGAAAGGGTCACCAAGTTTCCTAGAGCCAAAGTTAAGCCATGATTCAGGAAATGTTAGAGATCATATGAAGAGAAAGCAAGAAGGTGAACAAGAAATCAATACAATACTTTCTCTTTCGTTGTTCTGTTCCTCATCATCAAATTCAAGGCAAATATCACAATGTAGTGAAAAGCATCAAGACAACACCCGGGTTGAGAGTTTTTGTTTGCAAAATTGCCCACCAAGGAGTCGTTTGGGCTGAGTACTTTGGATCTAACCATGTCAAATAGAGCATAGGAGTGAGATCTTTTAAGTACTTGCCTCAATAGACCACATATATGCATGCATGGACCTTTAATTACTCAGTTTTAAAAAACAAAACAAAATTAATTTTAGTTAATTTGACTTTTGATGCTGTTTAGATATGAATTAGAGATAAAGCCATTTAGTTTGAATATTAGTTAAATCATTGACTCAATAGTATTTCAGACATTTAACAATAGTTGATCGTAGTAGAATTGAATGGATCTCACTATTTTAAGGGATTAGTCTTTGGCTCATGGTTGGAGGATATCTGGATTCATCCAAAAAAGACACTTAACAATAGTTGATCGCAGTAGAATTGAACCACGACCTTTGACAAACTTTGCATGCAATATTTGGAATTCAAATCATGAAGTCGTGAATTTTAAAAAGACTTACCAGACTATTAATTTTCAAGTCAAAATTGCATGAAAAATTCAATGTATATAAAAGAACAATAACCCTTTAGACTATGGAAGGGCCACTTCATGTCTTAGCTTTAGATTGTGGCGTGCCTGACTTTGAAATAGGAGAACTTCTCCCCTAAACTTTCATTATTCCACACCCAGTAGTACGTAGTTGTCTTTCTCCTTAATTCCAAAACAAAAGGAAAGAGAAAATGACAATGGTGAGAGATGAAGGATCTGCCTTGGCATAGGCCAGTGCATATGGCAAATTAAAAAAGTTCCATTTATTCCTTTTCTTAATTTCCTTCTCTAAAAATGATGGATATATCTGGGGCGATTGACATTTCAATATTCATTAGTAGAAACCTCATCAAACTTGAAAGTTGACAATCTGAAGCTGTTTCCAAATAGTAAATTTTCAAGTGGTTGTATACATTATGCTAGAAAAGTTTTTATGCCTCCACTTGCAGTATCTACAAACCCGAAGACTGAAGTTTTCCAGCAGTTGAGAAAACAAATGAGTATTCTTTTTTTGGTTTGGTATTCATCCTAATTAGTCATTGGGATCGAATGAGCCTACGAAATATCACACGGCTTAAATCCTTTGGACCCCCAAAATCCAAATTACACAATCAATATATATAAGTGTTGTTGCCGAGATCCGGTTTACCGGAACCTCGCCGTGAACGTCAAACCAGTGATGAATAATTGGGGTTGTTTTAGGCTATGGCTTGACAGAATATAATATTCCGGTCCTACGTCTCCCAATGGGAATCAAAGCCAGACGTAGTTCTCGATTCAACCCTTGGCCGTGGTGATCTCAATCTCTTAATTTTGTATCTGATGAATACTAGGGAGCAAGGACTCTCTGATAGTCTCTTGGTCGACGCTAGCTTCTCTAATACGCTTAAGAGAGAGTCACCGGAGTTCAGTGAAAAGTGTCTTTCTATCATGGGTACTCCTCCTTTTATAATAGGATTCCACTATCTCTTAGAGATCTGATTTATCTCTTAAATCTCTTTTGAGATATGATTCTTAATTTAAGGGATATTATCTTTTTTAAGTTATTTCAGATAATATCAGGATTTAATATTAATATCTTATTCCTTAATTAAGTGATCTTTAACTTATTATCTTTAACTTCCGGACTGGGCCGAGTATTATTTCCGAATTATGTAACCACCGCCTCTCTTTATCTTAATTTACTTGAATTGCTTTCTTATACATAAACATGAATTCTCCCTCCACTCCTTCAAAGAACATTAATTTGAAACCATCATCCCTTGCCATTAACCATTCCCATGTTCTTGCATGTATTATGTTTGTTATTTTATTCACCTGTACCTCTTTTACATTGAATATTCTTTGGTTCCTCCACAACCATATGGTCTAGACACATGCGAAGAAAATTATCATCAAATATTCATGTAGTTGCTTACTAAAAGGCTATTTTAATTTGCTATAAAAGTCACTCCAATAATGGGACTATGGGAGGAAAATTAGTGTTATTATTTGGTGAGGATGCAGAGGAAGTGAAGGACGGGGGAAAATGGTTGGGACAGTGGTTTGAAGTTGAAGACATAATTAAGGCCTTGGACACCGAGGGAAGTGGGTTCTGTCAGATTTATTTGGCTGAAAATTCATGGCATTCCAATTAATGCATGAAAACTAATAGCAAATTCATATGGAACCTTGTTATTTGTGGACAACTGTACTATCAAAAGTAGAATCAAAATCATGGGTTAGGGAAAGCATAAAGAGACCAGAAGAAAAGGAAAAGGGGTTTTACAAAATACAACAAAAACGGATGAATTAAATGATGATGGCAAGGAGGAGGAGGAGCGAGACAATGAGAATTGGAATGCGCAACAAGATCAAGAAAAAAAAAAAAATAGTATTTATGCATAGCAGGAGAGTGACATGTCAACCAGTCAAAAGAATATGGTAAAGACACTTAAGAAAAGAGAATTGCTATTTATTCAGTGCCTTCTACCTTGCACCATCGATCACAAAAGCTGAGTAAGATTGCATCTTGTTGACGAAGAGTTTTGGACCAATAATTTTGCCATGTTGGATTCATGTGTACTCTTATGTTTTTAATTGGTCAAAGCTATATTTATTTTGGAGTGGGTCTCAATAATTGATATATTTGGAATTAAATACAATTTATTAAATAAATAAATACGGTCCAAATACGGTGCACCAAATACATAATCTCATATAGTTAAAATATACAAACAACAGTTCAAATACAGATCTAGGGAAATACAACTATTATACTTAGTTGATCATGTTTGCTGATGTGTCAAATATAAACACCCCATTGACTGGTCAACATGATGCAAGATTGCACCAGCATTTTGCTAGTACAACTTAGATGAAATCTAGTAATTCGACGAAAGAAACAAAAGTTCAAACCTATTATTGCCGTTACTTTTCTAATAAATGAAAATAAATGGGAAGTCTAACAAGTCACATCAAACGGTTATAAATGATGGCAACAAATTTTGTTTCGTACCATTTACCATTTCTCTAAAGAAAATGTGAAGATGAATAGTGAGACACCTCGTTGTGCCCCATTGTATTATTACATTAAAATCTTAATATTTATTTACTTAATCGCGCGCTTACTGTTGAAAAATACGTAAATATTAAAACTTAATTAATAATCATATAACTTTCGCAATTATAAAACACACCGAAACTATATTACATAAATACACACATAATTATCCTTTATTTTACACAACACTGTTTAGGGTATCCTCTCAGTAGGATCCCACACAGGTACTTATTTATACAAACTACTTATAACTAACAGAGAATAAAAATATCTTATATGACTCACTGGCCCTAAACTTACTACTCTATATTATTAGGATCAGTCGGTTGTTCTCCAGCGTCAGCTTCATACAGAATGTCATTCAACTCCTCCACCACCTCCATCTCGTACAGGGTTCCATCCATCTTCTCAGCAGCATATTCGTCTATCTGGTCTTCTAACGTAACAAAGTAGACATACACAAAAATACAGAAACAGGGAGATAAGAAACAGTTATATCATCATAAGCGGAAAAGATTCATAGCATATAATACAATAATAGTCACAGACACGCATCACTCAAAATCAACAATCATCCTCAATTCACTATATCATCCTCTACCCTCAGCCCATGCAACTAAAACTTTATACTGATGTGGCCATCTTCACTCCTGTCACATTAGTCAGTAGTCCAGAACGGTCCAGTACCAATAACTTTCGAACGCATCAAAGACTAAACAAGTATTAGTCAAAAATGGTCCAGTGCCAATAACATACGAACTCGTCAAGGAGTATCAATCCAGAACGGTCCAGTGCCAAGAACATACGAACTCGTCAAGGAACATCCTTCCATAACGGTCCAGTGCCAAGAACATGCGAACTCGTCAAGAACTAAAGAGTATTACGGTAGTCTACCTCGGCATCCACATTCGTAGGGCACTCACCCGCAATATCCGATATCCCCAAAATAGGATATCCTGACCTCGTGTGTTCCACTCACACGGCTGTGACTAACAATACCTCGATAAATGAATCTCCCTAAATTACATCAATAACAACCTAGTGCCTCAACGTTCCATCAAAGTCTCAACACCTTTTTCCTCATAGATAAAACCACTTAATTAGGCTAGGCACCTCTAAATCACCTTTATTCTCTCACCCAAACAATTATCTCCCGAACAACATATATCCTTACTTAAATTCAGCTAAGCACAATATTAACAACCAGGCAGATCATGCATAACATAACATCAGAAAATATTCATATATCTCAATATCATATAAAGCAATTTATCACAACCAAATCATAATAATCAAACCAAATAAATAACAAAGTCAGACTCTGTCACGGCCTGGCCGTGATATCCATCACGATCGTGACAGACACTGAACATCCTCAATATCATAATTATTCAAACACCACAATAATACGTCACATGCAGATGGAATACCTCAACCAGCGTATCACATTAAATTTGATAACATAAAATCAAACATCCTCAAATACTTAAAATCAACTTAATGTTGATAAACCTACAATCCCCGAATCACCATTGGTTTTACAGAAAAGGTTTCCAATGGGATTTTGGTCTTGTCGATTACTCGACTACTAGTAGGGTTTAGGTCGCCCTACATAATTATCATATAATCTACTACTTATCGATTCCGACGATAGGTTGATTCTTTCCCCCACCTGAGCTAGCACCGAAATCTCGAACTCGACGTTCCTCGCTATCACACCACAACTTAATAGTTTCACCTTGAACCAAACAACATAACTATAATTAATCAAATAACAACCATCTATGACACTTTTAGGGCTAGGTTCGGCCAAAACTTAGAAAATAGGTTTAGGGTTATCTTCTTAATGCCATCTTTTGGATCCTAGTTACTAGAGTCTTAACTAACATAGATTACTTATTACAAGACTAAAATTTGAAACAAAATCCTCTAACCTTTAGGGTTAGGGTTTCGGCCCATATTAGGAAAATAGGCTAGGAAATTTAGTTGGATTCAAGCTCTTGGATTTAAGCTATATATGTATTATAGAACTTAAGTCAAGTACTAACTTTCAAAACAAACAACAAAACACCAAACCCATTTTCCTACCTAGGTTCGGCCCTTAATGGTTAATAGGGAAGGAAAATGATTTTGATCACATGCTCTTGGATAAATAAAGTATGGATTATAACTATATCATAGAAATTGGTTTCACATTTTTATGATTTTTCTATAATTTTCTAGAATTAATTGAAGTTCTAGATCTAAGAAATGAAAATTTATGAAAACTTGATGATCATGGCTTGATCTTACAAAATAAGTGAAGTAGAAGACTTAGATGATTAAGGAGAAGAGCTTTTACCTCTTGAAGATTGAAGGAATGAAGAAAATGATCAACCTTCACTAAGTTAAAAACTGGACAGCTTGAGGGTGTGATGGTATTGTGAGTGTATCTCACAATATACTCATCCAAAAATTACGAACTTTGTCTTGTTAGAAAGATAAGAATAAAAGGAACAACTTTGGTTCTGAATGTTTCATTTGGTTCGGATCATAACAGGGGTGAAAAGGGACTTCTTTCTGCTGTTTCGTGGGTTACTGAGAATTCTGGGCAGTTTCGGTATTTTGATCCTATCTCCCAATCCACTTATCCGTTTATGATGATCTTTAGCTTGTTGGAAAGAAGAGAGAAAGAGGAACAACGTTGATGTTGAGTGTTTTCCGAGTTTCAGAAATTAAGAGGGTCATATGTTTGGTGGGGATTCGGTGTTCTTAGGGTTTTGTAACTTAGTTGGTGAGGAAGATGAAGAGAATGAAGAAGATGAGTGAAATGGTGAGGGAGGCCACGGTTTGTAGGGTATTTATAGGAGTAATATTATGCCTTGTTTGGTTAAAAGGAATTGGTTTAATGGGTTTTGTGATTATTAAATTAATATAAGCTTAACCATAGTTAATAATTAACTTAACTAGGGTTACTTTGCTTAACTATAGTTAATAAATATGTGGCTCACATTTAATGGAGGTGTGGCTGATTTTGGGCCACACAAAGTGACTCACCAATGAGTCACCGATCCTATCCGTTAGCGGTTCCTGGAAATTCCGTACGCAGCTCCGTCGTTTACCCGATTTCGATTTTTGAGAGGAAAATAATGAAACAAAAGCAAAATGAAATAGGTATGGTTGAGTATATATGGATGCACAAAATTGAGGAGATGTGGGAGGTTTAAAACCATGTAAAATGAGTGGTTAAGAGTGCATAGATGTGTCTGGTTAATACCCGCGAAAGCTTAGGGTTATTTTGGTCTTTTTCACCTCAAAGTCATGATTACTAGCATTTAATGCTCATAAATGCTTGGTGACTCATCCTCCATGAGTCATCATGTATGACTCGTTGTCCCGATCCCTTGACGGGTCTCTGCAGTTCCGTTTTCGACTCAGTCGGCTCCCCGATTAGGGTTTTACGCCCGTATAAAAGCGTAATATTTCGTTTTCGACTGAAAATTTTCAAACTAATCAAACTTGTTGGAAATATGATCTAAATATAAACCATTTCGTTCACGAGTCAAAATTAGGTTTTCTGATCATTAAAATCTTACTGTCAATGAAAACACCGACTGTTTTCCGTCCGAACTTTTACCAAAATTCGTCCGAATAAACATAATATTTTATTTCTGATCAGAAATTTGGAAAGTAGACTTCCTCACGAACAAAATATAAAAAATCTACAAATTTCATTTTTCGGGTCAAATTAGGGTTTTCTGTCAGTATAAAATTATAAAAAATGCAGACCGGGCTCCGTCTGAATTTTCAACCCAAAATTTCACCGCAACCTTCTACCATAAGAGAGACTATGAATATGATTTTAACTTATTTAAAATCACTTTCTAACTCTCAGATTAAAATATAATTAATTATATTTTAACCAGTTAAACAGCGTAATTAAAAATCAGGCTGTTACATTACTACCCCACTTAGAAAAAAAATTCCGTCCTCGGAATTTCTTAACTCAAAACTAGACATCATCTTGCATTCGTATCTTAATCTAAAGATCCCACATTATATTTCTCATCGTTGTTTTTCCCTTAGGTGACAGCGGTAACTTCATAACAGAATTCATTCTTATATCATTCTATTTATCCTCGAACTTATCCATCACTATATTCTATTCATTGTTCTTAACCTTTCCAACTTGATCTAACATCCTTAAAGGACATAATCAAAACTTAATCCCTTACTCTTCTTACTACTTATCCACTAGAGAACCTTAATTTCAACATCTAACTCTCGCAATTAACACCACAATCAATTCCAACATTTAACTTCTACCATTACCCGCAATTAACACCACAATCAATTTCAACATCTAACTTCTACAATTAACACAGCAATCAATACTACCCTAACTTCCTACTTACTGTATCCTTTCACAGTCCTAGATCCTTGTAGCATATTCGACTATTCTAGATTATATCAAAATCACACATCTTAATCCTCAAAAGAACATAATTGCACCTCTTAATGCAATTAAAACCAAAAGAAGTCATCTTTCCTTCTCATATTCATCTTAGGTAAAACTACTATAGGTACTTTTCCTTTAATTTTCTAAATTCATACCATCCATACTAACTACGAGTATTTGATCATTACCTTAGATACTCTGGGTAATACTATGCCTCGATCAACATTTGACGTATAGTAATTGTCTCACTCACTGATATTGATCTTAAGGGTTCACATCCTACCAGTCACAACTATACCTCAACAAAGCTCTCATCACTTTCTTGTCTATCATACTACTTAGACAAACAAACAAAGTCTACCAGATATCAAATACATACCTTGTATAAGATCCTAGATTGAGAATTCATCTCCCCTCACGGTAAGCACTCTTTCAGTGGCCTGAGGTCTGACCATCTATTGTCCTGCTGCTGGAACTCCTTTTCCAGCTCCACCTCTCTGTACACTGGTATACAACATATAATGCTACATAAAACTGGTATATATATGCCATATAACTATTAACTATCACTCCGGGACTCACTACCCAACTTCTATGTATAGCCAATATCCGATGTGGATTCAACTAGACACGGCCAGTAGCAACATTCTAGACCTCACAGTCCGATAAGAATCGAACTGCTCTGATACCACCAAATAAGACACCCCGTTGTTCCCCATTGTATTATTACATTAAAACCTTAATATTTATTTACTTAATCGCACGCTTACTGTTGAAAAATACGTAAATATTAAAACTTAATTAATAATCATATAACTTCTGCAATTATAAAACACACCGAAACTATATTACATAAATACACACATAATTATCCTTTATTTTACACAACACTGTTTAGGGTATACTCTCAGTAGGATCCCACACAGGTACTTATTTATACAAACTACTTATAACTAACAGAGAATAAAAATATCTTATATGACTCATGGCCCTAAACTTACTACTCTATATTATTAGGATCAGTCGGTTGTTCTCCAGCGTCAGCTTCATACGGAATGTCATTCAACTCCTCCACCACCTCCGTCTCGTACAGGGTTCCATCCATCTTCTCAGCAGCATATTCGTCCATCTGGTCTTCTAACGTAACAAAGTAGACATACACAAAAATACATAAATAGGGAGATAAGAAACAGTTCTATCATCATAAGCGGAAAAGATTCATAGCATATAATACAATAATAGTCACAGACACGCATCACTCAAAATCAACAATCATCCTCAATTCACTATATCATCCTCTACCCTCAGCCCATGCAACTAAAACTTTATACTGATGTGGCCATCTTCACTCCTGTCACATTAGTCAGTAGTCCAGAACGGTCCAGTACCAATAACTTTCGAACGCATCGAAGACTAAACAAGTATTAGTCAAAAATGGTCCAGTGCCAATAACATACGAACTCGTCAAGGAGTATCAATCCAGAACGGTCCAGTGCCAAGAACATACGAACTCGTCAAGGAACATCCTTCCATAACGGTCCAGTGCCAAGAACATATGAACTCGTCAAGGAATATCCTTCCATAACGGTCCAGTGCCAAGAACATGCGAACTCGTCAAGAACTAA
Source organism: Sophora flavescens (assembly GCA_030762895.1). Classification (NCBI taxonomy): domain Eukaryota; kingdom Viridiplantae; phylum Streptophyta; class Magnoliopsida; order Fabales; family Fabaceae; genus Sophora; species Sophora flavescens. The sequence continues at coordinate 141,079,822 of CM061066.1, read as the reverse complement.
AGAGTATTATGGTAATCTACCTCGGCATCCACATCCGTAGGGCACTCACCCGCAATATCCGATATTCCCAAAATAGGATATCCTAACCTCGTGTGTTCCACTCACACGGCTGTGACTAACAATACCTCGATAAATGAATCTCCCTAAATTACATCAATAACAACCTAGTGCCTCAATGTTCCATCAAAGTCTCAACACCTTTTTCCTCATAGATAAAACCACTTAATTAGGCTAGGCACCTCTAAATCACCTTTATTCTCTCACCCAAACAATTATCTCCCGAACAACACATATCCTTACTTAAATTCAGCTAAGCACAATATTAACAACCAGGCAGATCATGCATAACATAACATCAGAAAATATTCATATATCTCAATATCATATAAAGCAATTTATCACAACCAAATCATAATAATCAAACCAAATAAATAACAAAGTCAGACTCTGTCACGGTCTGGCCGTGATATCCATCACGGCCGTGACAGACACTGAACATCCTCAATATCATAATTATTCAAACACCACAATAATACGTCACATGCAGATGGAATACCACAACCAGCGTATCACAGTAAATGTGATAACATAAAATCAAACATTCTCAAATTCTTAAAATCAACTTAATGTCGATAAACCTACAATCCCCGAATCACCATTGGTTTTACAGAAAAGGTTTCCAATGGGATTTTGGTCTTGTCGATTACTCGACTACTAGTAGGGTTTAGGTCGCCCTACACAATTATCATATAATCTACTACTTATCGATTCCGACGATAGGTTGATTCTTTCCCCCACCTGAGTTAGCACCGAAATCTCGAACTCAACGTTCCTCGCTATCACACCACAACTTAATAGTTTCACCTTGAACCAAACAACATAACTATAATTAATCAAATAACAACCATCTATGACACTTTTAGGGCTAGGTTCGGCCAAAAATTAGAAAATAGGTTTAGGGTTATCTTCTTAATGCCATCTTTTGGATACTAGTTACTAGAGTCTTAACTAACATAGATTACTTATTACAAGACTAAAATTTGAAACAAAATCCTCTAACCTTTAGGGTTAGGGTTTCGGCCCATATTAGGAAAATAGTCTAGGAAATTTAGTTGGATTCAAGATCTTGGATTTAAGCTATATATGTATTATAGAACTTAAGTCAAGTACTAACTTTCAAAACAAACAACAAAACACCAAACCCATTTTGCTACCTAGGTTCGGCCCTTAATGGTTAATAGGGAAGGAAAATGATTTTGATCACATTCTCTTGTATAAATAAAGTAGGGATTATAACTAGATCATAGAAATTGGTTTCACATTTTTATGATTTTTCTACAATTTTCTAGAATTAATTGAAGTTCTAGATCTAAGAAATGAAAATTTATGAAAACTTGATGATCATGGCTTGATCTTACAAAATAAGTGAAGGAGAAGACTTAGATGATTAAGGAGAAGTGATTTTACCTCTTGAAGATTGAAGGAATGAAGAAAATGATCAACCTTCACTAAGTTAAAAACTGGACAGCTTGAGGGTGTGATGGTATTGTGAGTGTATCTCACAATATACTCATCCAAAAATCACGAACTTTGTCTTGTTAGAAATATAAGAATAAAAGGAACAACTTTGGTGTTGAATGTTTCATTTGGTTCGGATCATAACAGGGGTTAAAAGGGACTTCTTTCTGCTGTTTCGTGGGTTACTGAGAATTCTGGGCAGTTTCGGTATTTTGATCCTATCTACCAATCCACTTATCCGTTTTTGATGATCTTTAGCTTTTTGGAACGAAGCGAGAAATATGAACAACGTTGATGTTGAGTGTTTTCCGAGTTTCAGAAAGTAAGAGGGTCATATGTTTGGTGGGGATTCGGTGTTCTTAGGGTTTTGTAACTTAGTTGGTGAGGAAGATGAAGAGAATGAAGATGAGTGAAATGGTGAGGGAGGCCACGGTTTGTAGGGTATTTATAGGAGTAATATTATGCCTTGTTTGGTTAAAAGGAATTGGTTTAATGGGTTTTGTGATTATTAAATTAATATAAGCTTAACCATAGTTAATAATTAACTTAACTAGGGTTACTTTGCTTAACTATAGTTAATAAATATGTGGCTCACATTTAATGGAGGTGTGACTGATTTTGGGCCACACAAAGTGACTCACCAATGAGTCACCGATCCTATCCGTTAGCGGTTCCCGGAAATTCACATGCGACTCAAAGTCGTTTACCCGATTTCGATTTTTGAGAGGAAAATAATGAAACAAAAGCAAAATGAAATAGGTATGGTTGAGTATATATGGATGCACGAAATTGAGGATATGTGGGAGGTTTACAACCATGTAAAATGAGTGGTTAAGAGTGCGTAGATGTGTCAGGTTAATACCCGCGAAAGCTTGGGGTTATTTTGGTCTTTTTCACCTCAAAGTCATGATTACTAGCATTTAATGCTCATAAATGCTTTGTGACTCATCCTCCATGAGTCATCATGTATGACTCGTTGTCCCGATCCCTTGACGGGTCTCTGCAGTTCCGTTTTCGACTCCGCCGGCTCCCCGATTAGGGTTTTACGCCCGTATAAAAGTGTAATATTTCGTTTTCGACTGAAAATTTTCAAACTAATCAAACTCGTTGGAAATATGATTTAAATATAAACCATTTCGTTCACGAGTCAAAATTAGTTTTTCTGATCATTAAAATCTTACTGTCAGTGAAAACACCGACTGTTTTCCGTCTGAACTTTTACCAAAATTCGTTCGAATAAACATAATATTTTATTTCTGATCAGAAATTTGGAAAGTAGACTTCCTGACGAACAAAATATAAAAAATCTACAAATTTCATTTTTCGGGTCAAATTAGGGTTTTCTGTCAGTATAAAATTATACTATCAGTTAAAAAATGCAGACCGGGCTCCGTCTGAATTTTCAACCCAAAATTTCACCGTAACCTTCTACCATAAGAGAGACTATGAATATGATTTTAACTTATTTAAAATCACTTTCTAACTCTCAGATTAAAATATAATTAATTATATTTTAACCGGTTAAACAGCGTAATTAAAAATCAGGCTGTTACAAATAGAGTCTCTAAGTCATGTTGAGCACTTGGTTTGGTAAGATTGCAAAAGGAGAATTAAAGATGATAGAAGGAACAAGAAAGCACGGATGGAACTTCCTTTATTATAATTAAGTTTTTGGTCCTCACAAAGTTCATCAATTTTGATTTTAGTCCCTATAAAATTTTTAATTTCATCCATGTAATCTCAAAATTTTTGTAAATAGTCCCTACCGTCACCTCTCTCTGCTAATTACTGACGTGACAAACGGAACATCCGTCAGCTATGTCATGTTGGTGTCACGTCCAAAAATTGGGCACTGTAATAGTTTCGCTCAATTTGGATACATAAACTTGAAGTTATGCTATACAATTTATAGGTTGTTAGCAACTATATTATGTAGAAATCCAGCGGTATTCTAGCTATTATCGGGAACAAGTCGCGCATCTAAAATTTCTAATAGAAACTATTTAAAAAAAAATAGAGATTACAAGGACGAAATCATAAAAATATTTGTTACAAGGACTGAAACCAAAATTGGTGAATTTTACCGGGACCAAAAATTTATTTAAAATATTTTATGGAATTAAAAATTAATATTTCCTCCAAATTATTGCCAGTAAGGGCAATGTCATCAACATATAGTGCACCACCCACCAAAGTGATATAGTGATACACCATCCACATGTCACATTGTGGACCAATGAATTTGCCAAGTGGATAAGTGATACTTTGTTTGAGTTGTCAACTTGCATATGTAATCAAAATGTATTTGTGAGTTATTTGTGCATTGAAATACGGTACGACAAATACATATTATTTTTGAAAATTATATTTTAATTAAAAAAATGGAAAACGGTTAATCGATAGCTTGTTTTGTTTGTTCGATTTTTGTTTTTGAGCAGTTAATCCCACCACTGGCAGTTGTTTATTTTGGTGCTTTTATGGTGGTGTCGGCGTCGGCAGCGGTTCGGTTGTGGATAACAAAGGTAGGAGACAATGGCGTTTTCCCCACCACTGCAACATTTTGAGATGGGTGGGTATCTGACCCATTGCTAGGTCGCGATAGCGGCAGAGAAGTTGTGGTTCGCAAATGAAGGAGACGATGGTGTTGTGTAATGGCAAGCCGTTGATAGTCGAAATTGAAGGTGTTAATGGTGTTGTTCGACGACGTTGTGGCTTTTAACTATCATTTCGAATGAAAGAACATTCGGTTTCTAATGGCAAGGCGTCGGTAGTTGAAATTAAAGATGTTACTGGTGTTGCTCGTCGGCAGTTGAAACTGCAGATGTTACTGCGGCAATTTGGTGAACCTGGTATGGGAGACAAGTAGGAAGAAGGGAATCAGGTATAGTTTCAATCGGGTACGGTATGGAAAGATGAAAAGTGAGTTGAAATGTCAACTGGAACCATGTGGCAGATTCATTGGTTCACATACAACCACGTGGGAGGTGTACCATTACACTATTTTGATGGGTGACGCACCATAATCTTCACCTCAACATACACCAATAGGACGGTGAGCTTAGCACAAATGCAATTGACAAATAAAGAGTAATCGAACTAGATTGAACATTGCCCAAGGAATTGAGAGATGATGTCAATTTTGCATTCCATTGTCTGCTGGCTTGTTTCAAGCCATAAAGAGATTTCTTAAGTTGCAGACTTGGTTGCCTTGGACAGGCTTGGAGCCTTGTGAAATAACCATGTAAACCTCTTCATTGAGGTTACCATGCAATAGTGCATTATTTACATTAAGTTAATGTAAATGCCAATTGTGTGCTGCTGCAAGAGCTAGGAATAGCCGGACTATAGTGATTTTGACTACATGTGTGAGTTGTCTACTCCTTCTAATTGAGTGAAACCATTGGCCACTAACCTGGCCTTGTGCCTCTCAATGCTGCCATTTGATTTTCTTTAAATTTTTGTATGCCCATTTTCATCCAATGGGTTGTTTACCTGGTGGCAAATCAGTAAGAACCCATGTATGGTTCTGCTCCAAGGCATGTATTTCTTGATCCATTGCCTCTCTCCAACAGTCATGCTTGAGTGCTTGAGCGTAGGTCTTAGGCTAAAAAAACTAGAAATGGATAGAATATAAATTTGTGGGTGGGTGAAAGAAGGTGATATGAAAGGAAATGGGATAGACGATAGCGAATACCTGATGATGATTGATTTGGAGCAGTGTGCACTATGTTGCAATGGTAGTCCCTGAGGTAATTTGGAGCCGGTCTGACCCGAGGTACATGTTCTAGTGGGAATAGGATTAGAGGGAATGATCTGTTTGTAAGACTAAGCCCTCATTCATGTTTTGATGTATGACAAACAAAGTGTATTTTGCATAAGATTTTTAATTCTGACTACGTGTTAAGTTGCATGCAAGATCACTCATCCAACAAAGCAAAACTAGCGCACGTCCAACACAGGGAAAATATAAGCGCTCGTCCAATGAAGTGAACCAAGAATGACGTCCAACAAAGTAAAGAGATGAAGTCCAATGAACAATTAAAGTGCTCGTCCACTAAAGGAACAACCAAGTAAAAAGTCGACGTCCACTGAAAGAACAAAGAAAGCACGTCCACTAAAAGAACAAAGTAAAAAAAGCTGACGTCCACTGAAAGAACAAAGAAAGCACGTCCATTAAAAGAACAAAGTAAAAAGCTGACGTCCATTGAAAGAGCACGGAAGAGCGTCCACTAACAGAAGAGCTCGTCTACTGACGTGGCACATGAAGCGCGTCCATTAAGGAAACAGAAGAGCTCGTCTGCTGATGTGGCACATGAAGCGCGTCCACTAAGGAAACAGAAGATCTCGTCACATGAAGCGTGTCCACTAAGGAAACAGAAGATCTCGTCTGCTGACGTGGCACAAGAAGCGCGTCCACTAAGAAAACAGAAGATCTCGTCTGCTGACGTGACACTTGGAGCACACGTCCACTGATGTAAAAGAAAAGCGCGTCCACTGATATAGCAGAAGCACGCGTCTACTGATGTAAAAGAAGCACGCATCCACTAATGTAAAAGGAGAGCTCGTCTACTGATGGAAAAAGGAGATCTCGTCCACTGAAAGTAACAAGAGCGCGTGTCTACTGATAGTAACACTTGGAAAGCTCGTCTACTGATGTAAAAAGGAGAGCTCGTCTACTGATAGTAACACTTGGAGCTCGTCTACTAATGATACACGCTAAACTAGAAGCTCCGTCCACTTAAATGATATATAAAGCTCGTCTACAAATTGGAGCCCGTCCAATTGCCTTGTGTTAGCACTCTCGTCTACCAGTTGGAGCCCGTCCAATTACCTTGAGCTAATACTCCCATCTGCTGACGTGGCAAATGGACACAGATATTTTTCTTTTCAAAATAACTTGGATATTTTTCTCTTCAATTAAACACGGATATATTACTCTTCAAAAAGATATGGATATCCTTTCAGATGGAAACAATTATATTTCAAGAAGGATGCAAACTCTGCAAAGATCAAACAAAATCACATTTCAAGATCAAGAATCAAGAAAGTAGATTTTGATAAATCAAATCCAAATTTGTCTTAAATGATCCCAATGGCTATAGTTTGTCTTCTATATAAAGAGGGATCAGAGGAATACTTAACAACAACAACACAACAACAACAACGCAATTCATAGTGATTGTGAAACAAAGTGCTTTATCTCTGAGAAAAGTGTGATAGTTAGAATTTCAATTTGTTTTATCAGGCTTTTAGAGTCTTGCTTCTACTCAATTCTTTTCGTGAATTAGAGTGACTAAGAGAGAGTATCTCTTAGGGTTTATCAAGGATAGAAAGGATCCTTGGGTAAAGAAAGCTAGTGTGCTTTCTGGAGATTTTTCAAGCATGGAGGTTATCTTTATGTTGCCGTAATTAGAATTGTGTACATTGCTGATTATAATGAAGAAATCCACAGAGGTGTGGGACTGGATGTAGGCTTACTAGAGGAGGTAGCCGAACCAGGATAAACTCGGTTTGCATGTTCTTCTAATCCCTAAACTCCATATACTTGTTTAAACTTGAATCTTTAAATCTGCAATCTGTGTTAAAATCCGTTGTTCCTACTTATAATTCTTCTTGTCATCATTACTTATTCCATAACCTAATTCTTGGGAATTAAAATTGAGTAAAAACCAATTTTCTTTAAAGAAACACTGTTTTACTTTAAATTGTTAAATAAGTTTTCAATATCTCAATTCACCCCCCCTCTTGAGACCATAGCCACTACCAACAATTGGCATCAGGACTAAAACTCTTGTTACAAAGCTTAACAGCTTCAAGAGATGGCTACAAATGATATCCTGGGTGATGGGGCTTCACTCACTAGACCCCCTGCCTTTAATGGCTCCCAATACATGTATTGGAAAGAAAGAATGCTTATCTTTCTTGAGGCTGCAGGTTTAGATGTTTTAGATGCTGTTGAAAATGGTCCCTATGTTCCATTTATTCTTGATGCTAAGGGAAATGAACAATCTAAACCAAAAGATGACTAGAATGATGATGATAAAAGAAGAGTTGGTTATAATGCTAAAGCAAAGAATATTATAACAGCTGCTTTGAATTATGATGAGTTTTTCAGGGTTTCCAATTGCAAAACGGCAAAGCAGATGTGGGATACTCTTCAACTCACTCATGAAGGAACCAACGATGTGAAAAGAGCAAGGATGAATGCACTAGTCCATGAATATGAACTCTTTCACATGAAGAATGGTGAGGAGATAGATGATCTGCAAAAGAGGTTTACACACATTGCGAACCAGTTAGAAGGACTCGGACATACAATCACAGATGAGAAAAAGATTAACAAGATTATGAGATGTTTGAGTCGTGAATGGCAGCCAAAAATTACTGCAATTGCTGAAGCAAAGGATCTTGACACAATGCAGATTGCTACTCTATTTGGCAAGTTGAAAGAACACGAATTGGAACTAAATAGATTGAAAGATCATGAAGATAAGGAGAAAAAGAAGAAAGGACTCTCACTCAAGGCTCATATTTCCAAAGAATCAATAGAAAGTGATGAAGATGAACACCTTGATGAAAGTGAAGAATCCGAAGAAGAAGACATAGGATTGCTTGTGAGGAAATTTAAAAGATTCATCAAGAAGAATAGAAACAAGAAGCAATTCAGTTTTCCTACCAAAAAGAACACGAACAAAGGTGAAAGCTCTTCCTCAACAATCAAATGCTTTGAATGTGGAAAGCTTGGACACTACAAAAATGAATGTCCAAAGCTACAAAAGAAAGAAAAGTATGAGAAGAATGACAGTAAAGAAAAGAAAGGAAGAAAGCCCAGAAGAGCATACATAGCTTGGGAAGAAAATAATATGGATTCTGTAACACCCTAGTTTTTACAAATATGATTAATTATTTTATTTGGATGTTTATGTTTATTTTGTTAGGTGGTTTAGTTTGAGTAATTAAATTACTCTCTTCAAATTATTTTATTGGGTGCGTTAGCACTGACTTATTTCAGTAAATGCACGCTTACTAGACAATAATTTACGTTATTGTCACTATTATTACCGGTACAGAAAAATGTTTTAAATAATATGATTAAGAGAAAAGCATTTTCATATTTTCATTATATTTAATTTTAGATTTAAAAATAAACTGGTTTGACCTTAATCGGAGATTAAATTTTGGACCGAGTATTTTCTTAGTTGATCGGTTCAACTATTAATCTTTACTCTAATTTGAATTTTGAAATCATATATTTATCAATCTTTATTTTTAGATTCCTAAAAGTAAAAACATGTTTATTTTAGGCTTAACTTTTATCACTCATTTCTGTACCTACTACTAAATATTAAGTTAAAAACATGAATTTCTCTCTCCTACTTCTACTATCAGACCCGTAAAACCCACCCCCTCTCTTTTCTTTCTTTATTTTATTCTTTATTCTTTTCTTTCTCTGCTATCTTCTTCTTTCTTATCAAACCCATTTCTTCTCTTCATCTCATCTTTCTCCACCTTCACCCAACCACCTCCTAAGACCTCAGCTGCACGCCACCATCCGTAGGGGCACTGATAAGCCTCTGGCTCATCTAGTTTTATAGCTAGTATGACCAGGGTTTTGTGCAAATTATATCGTATTTTCACCCAAATTAGATTAGATTGTCCTCAAGCAAGGTATTGAGTCTCTAGAGTAGTTTTAAGTTAATTTAGCAAGTTTTAAGTCAAAATAATACACTTATGCTTATTTCCTTGTTTTCAGGTTAAGTAGAAGTTGAGAAAATAAAGAACAGGGGATTCGCCCCGCGAAAGCCATGCTCGCCTCGCGACCCCGAAGCCTGACTGTTCCAAGAAATTGCTAAGTCTCTGGGTCGCCTCGCGAAGAAGGTCTCGCCCCGCGAGTCTTCCAAACCTGAAAAAGTCAGAGACGATCACGGCTTGCCCGTGTTGAAGGTCATGGCCGTGGCAGTTTTGAAGCTGAAGAGTCTCGCCACGCGAGAATCACTTCGCCTCGCGAGAATGCCAAGGGTTGCTGACAGTTCATGAAATTCGCCTCGCGAATGGTTGTTCGCCTCGCGAGCCCTCTGAATTCTGAAATTGTATAAAAGGCTGTTCTGAATATTTTGTAGGAACTTTTTGCTTCTCCAACTTTCGAATATACATTTTCTTTGTGATTTCGTTGTTGCCATGGAGCACTAAGTCCTAGGATTAGTCTACTGTTTGAGGATCCTATATACTTGAGGTTATGTAAATCCCTACTTTAATTGCTTTTCCCTTTTCAATATCATATTGCATATTTCTGTTTGTTATTTCAGGAGTGTGTAATATTGTATTGATTTGTTTCGATGATGTAAATTTCCTATACATAATCGCGTTTGTTAATTCGCGTGTGTTCATTCATGATCGTTTGATCATGAGCGCTTAATCCCGTTTGTTATTTCGGGAATAGGAATTTGCATCCATAGTAGCAATTACGTTGTTAGTTGTTACTGTAACTGAAAGGGGATTAGAATCTGCTTAGGGCTTGGGTTTACATTAACCAAGGATAGTAAGGAATTCTTGACAGTAGATTAATCGTTGTTTGATAATTGACAATCCCTTTTCAACTGCCTTAGTTTTGATTGCTCTGTTTTGTTTGTTTCTTAATTGCAATCCAATCCAAACCCCCCCAAAACTGAATTTTTTGTGAAAGATAATATTCTCAGAGTCCTTAGAGACGACATTCGAGTTGTCGCACTATACTACACTTTTAAACCCGCTCGTCCTTTTTGGCGCGTGCGCGACAGCGCGACCAAAAATTGGCGCCGTTGCCGGGGACTCTGAGTTGTTATTTTTCGCAATTTGTTTTTATTTTATTTTCTTTTCTTTCTTTTATTTTTTTTGTTTTGTTTTGAATTGGTCTGGCTACTAGGTCTCATTGCCCTGAACTGTGTGATTTTGACCCGGAAATTGAAAGAACATTGCACACACTCCGTAGGGAATTTCGGGCTAGCACTAGTAGTGATACCAATTTTAAAACTGCTTTTGAAAACATGGGAGACCAAAGGACTTTGAGGCAGCTTGCTGCCCCTGATGTGAATTACAATGGTTTGTGCATTGCTTATCCTGGTGCTGACACACCTTTTGAGTTAAAATCTGGGCTAATCCATTTGTTGCCAAGATTTAATGGTCTTGCAGGTGAAGATCCACACAAGCACTTGAAGGAGTTCCAAGTTGTCTGCTCCACAACTTTGAGGCCAAAAGGAGTAACTGAGGATCATATCAAGTTGAAGGCTTTTCCATTCTCACTCCAGGGAGCTGCGAAAGATTGGCTTTTATACCTTGCGCCGAATTCCATTACCACATGGAACGACTTGAAGAAGCTCTTCCTGGAGAAATATTTTCCAGCCTCCAGAGCCGCTGCAATTAGGAAAGAAATCTGTGGAATAAGGCAAGGAAATGAGTCGCTAGCTGATTATTGGGAGAGGTTCAAGCAGTTGACATCTAGTTGCCCCCAGCACCAAATTTCTGAACAGCTCCTCATCCAATATTTTTATGAAGGATTGCAGCCTATGGATAGGAATATTTTGGATGCTGCTAGTTGGGGAGCATTGGTTGACAAGACCCCAGCTGTTGCTAAGCAACTTATTGAGAACATGTCGATGAATTCCCAGCAATTCACTACAAGAAGAAATTCTGTTGAGACTAGAGGTGTACATGAGGTCCGCACTTCCTCTTCCAGCCATGACAGTGATGATAGAATTGATAGGCTCACTTCTTTGGTAGAGAAATTGGTAATGGATAGGGTTCAGCCTGCGGTGTTGTGTGGCATGTGCAGTTCTCCCGAGCACCCATATGAAGCATGCCCCATTTTGCAAGGAGGGTCGATTCATGAATCACCTCAAGCCTTTGCAGTCCATCAAGATAATCGGGGCAATAACCGAGAGCAGATCAAAGCATTCCGCATCTTTCAACAAATAGGTACCATCCCACTGGAGTAATCACCCTAATCTGCGGTATGGGAACTCATCCCAACAGCCGATGGCACCTCGGAATCCTCCTCAGTGACTACTTCAGCACCCTCCGGACCTTCAGTAGATGACATGCTCAATAAAATGGCTGCACAAATGGCTGCACAAAATCTACGATTTCAGCAGCAAAAGAATAGGACAGTTCCAGGCACGATTCCAGCCTCACAGGCACAATTTCAGCAGAGAGAACGGATGCGAGTATTCAGGCATTGCATACACAGATTGGACAGATGGCTACAGACATAAATAATATAAAGCAAGGTCAAGGAACAACCCAGCTGCCAAAACCCTGCCAGTGATCAATCCTAATGCCTCCAACCCCAATGTGAGTTCTATATCTCTCGAGGTCCGGAAAGGTTGTTGAGGCCACTCGGAAAGAATGAAGAAACTATGAAGGCTACTCCCGAGCCTATTGTTGAAGTTACTCCCGAGCCTGTGGTTGAAGTTGAAACTGAGAGAGTGTATAGACCACCCATTCCATTCCCACACAGAATCCAGAAAAATTTGAAGAGTGGTGGTGAAGATAAAGAGAAGGCAATTCTTGATGTGTTAAGAAAGGTTGGTGTTAATATCCCTCTGTTGGATATGATCAAGCAAGTGCCCAGATATGCCAAATTTCTCAAGGACCTATGCACCAACAAGAGGAAGATGAAGACTAATGAGAGGGTTGACTTGGGAAGAAATGTCTCAGCGCTTATCCGATCCCGAGCGAGAAAGAGTTGTTGCTTTCACCCGTGCATCGCCACCGAAGTGCAAGGATCCAGGCACCTTCACTATCCCATGCACTATTGGGGACAAGAAGTTTGAAAACTGCATGTTGGACTTGGGAGAATCTATCAATGTCATGCCTACCTCCATCTTTAACAAACTGGATCTTGGTCCTTTGAAGTACACAGTATCACCATTCGGTTGGCCAACAGACTGTCCGCCCCATGGGAATGGTGGAAGATGTACTAGTGCAAGTTGATGATCCGATCTTCCCAGCCTGATTTCTACATCTTGGACATGGCAAAGTAGACACATTCCAAGAAATCACCAATCATCCTGGGCCGGCCATTCATGAAGACAGCCAAGACTAACATTGATGTGGGTGATGGAACCATGTCTATGAAGTTTGGGGATATAGTTGCAAAGTTCAACATATTTGATGCCATGAAACATCCAGCGGAAGAGCACTCTGTATTCCACATTGAGCTGGTATCTGAGACTATTGAGGATAACCATGAGAACTTGTTTTCTAATTCTCCACTTAATTCTGGCTGTGATGATATTCTTTCTTTTCTTGATTGTACTAACGCTAACCATTTTGTGGTTTATGCTGAGATTGCTGCATGTTTAGCAGGTGATAAGATTGTCAGTGCAGTGGATGAGAAACATGAAGAAGATGAAGGAGCACTGGAGGCCCTCTCTACCTCTTTGGACTTAGACTGCAAGGAATGGGATCCAGGTGACAGCTCCCGCTTACACTGCACTTGATCAGGGAGTACTCTTTTCCTTTCCCTCACTATGATCTTATAATTCTGCTGTTCATTGGGGACAATGCATGTTTTAAGTGTGGGGGAGGGAATTAGTTGTAGTTTTTCTCTTCTTTGAATAAAGTAAAGTTTTCTTTTCTTTGAATAAAGCTCCTGAAAAATTTGAGAATCTCAGGAGCATTTGTGTGTTGAGTCTTTTGATTGGCAAGTTTGTTAGATTTTGATTGATGTTGCACAGATTGCTTGCATGATTGATATGTGATGATCCCCCCTAGGCTGAAAAATTTGAAAATTTTTTGTGATTCCCATGTGAAATTGAAAACTGAACTTTGGGATTTTGTTATGATAGCATGATGAATGATAAGTTTGGGGTGATAGGGAGCACACACTAGGGATAGTATCTCTGTTCAAATAATTTGCAAATAATGTCCAGGTGAGGTTTTGAGCCTCCAACATGTTTTAAAATGTGTGAAAATCACTTTCAAGTTGCACTTCCCTGGATTTGATTGAATCTCTTTTTGGTTTGCATGATTATATGTGTGTAGCAAATGATTTAGGCAGTTTCTTTGTAAATAGCTACTTGGCCTGAATAAACCAATTCCAAATGCATGTTCCCTAGTTAACCCTTTTGAGCCTATTAGCCTGTTAATTCTTGATAACCTAATGTTATAAGCCCTAAAATCTGGAAAACCATGTTAACCCGATCTTAGGATTAGGAGAGCATGTAATCTTAGAATGGGTGCAAGAAACTAAAGTTTGGGGTGGCTGCAAGGTGTAATATGTTGGTGGGATTAGAAAAAGAAAAAAAAAAGGAAAAAAAAAAAAAGAGTTGGAGCCAAAAGCTTGTGAAAGAAAAAGTGTACAAATATTGAAAAAAAAAATGCCAAAAAGAAATAAAAAGAGCTGTAGCCACCCAGAAGTGTAAAGAAAAAAAAAATAAAGAAAGGAACTTGAGTGAAATTCAAAGTGTAAAAATGTTTCATGCTCTCTTAGTTCCTAGGGTCTTCAGCCTAGTACCTTTGTATATCCTACCCTTAGCCAGGCCCCCCTACAACCTATAAAAGACCTTTTGATGTTGCTTGCATGTTTTCTGTGGGAACCATTTTGAGGTGAAAATCAAACTTTTGGGAAGTGTACTTGAAAAGTGAAACTGAGTGCAAGTTGTTAGCCTGACATAAACTGAGTGACTGAGTGAACAAATAATGCCCTTGTGAGGAAGGCAGTTGTTTGGATTTGGTGATCTCCCTCTTGTGTGTGACTTAGATTCCCTGCTTAGATTTCTGATTGTTTTCATGATGAAACTCTCAATTGTTTGGAATAAATGAATGTGGGGATTGCTCTGTTTGAAAAGGGGGAAACAATGAAGAAAAATTGTCTTTGAAGTTGCTTGAATTTGTGCAATGTTGGTTGAATCTTTTAAGCTTGCCAGGTCCTGAGTCTTTTTGATTTTTGAGTCTTAGTTTGCTTGGGGACAAGCAAAGTTTAAGTTTGGGGTATTTTGATAAGCATCTGACTCATCTAGTTTTATAGCTAGTATGACCAGGGTTTTGTGCAAATTATATCGTATTTTCACCCAAATTAGATTAGATTGTCCTCAAGCAAGGTATTGAGTCTCTAGAGTAGTTTTAAGTTAATTTAGCAAGTTTTAAGTCAAAATAATACACTTATGCTTATTTCCTTGTTTTCAGGTTAAGTAGAAGTTGAGAAAATAAAGAACAGGGGATTCGCCCCGCGAAAGCCATGCTTGCCTCGCGACCCCGAAGCCTGACTGTTCCAAGAAATTGCTAAGTCTCCGGGTCGCCTCGCAAGAAGGTCTCGCCCGCGAGTCTTCCAAACCTGAAAAAGTCGAGAGACGATCACGGCTTGCCCGTGTTGAAGGTCATGGCCGTGGCAGTTTTGAAGCTGAAGAGTCTCGCCACGCGAGAATCACTTCGCCTCGCGAGAATGCCAAGGGTTGCTGACAGTTCGTGAAATTCGCCTCGCGAATGGTTGTTCGCCTCGCGAGCCCTCTGAATTCTGAAATTGTATAAAAGGCTGTTCTGAATATTTTGTAGGAACTTTTTGCTTCTCCAACTTTCGAATATACATTTTCTTTGTGATTTCGTTGTTGCCATGGAGCACTAAGTCCTAGGATTAGTCTACTGTTTGAGGATCCTATATACTTGAGGTTATGTAAATCCCTACTTTAATTGCTTTTCCCTTTTCAATATCATATTGCATATTTCTGTTTGTTATTTCGAGAGTGTGTAATATTGTATTGATTTGTTTCGATGATGTAAATTTCCTATACATAATCGCGTTTGTTAATTCGCGTGTGTTCATTCATGATCGTTTGATCATGAGCGCTTAATCCCGTTTGTTATTTCGGGAATAGGAATTTGCATCCATAGTAGCAATTACGTTGTTAGTTGTTCTTTGAATCGAAAGGGGATTAGAATCGCTTAGGGCTTGGGTTTACATTAACCAAGGATAGTAAGGAATTCTTGACCATAGATTAATCGTTGTTTGATAATTGACAATCCCTTTTCAACTGCCTTAGTTTTGATTGCTCTGTTTTGTTTGTTTCTTAATTGCAATCCAATCCAAACCCCCCCAAAACTGAATTTTTTTTTGTGAAAGATAATATTCTCAGAGTCCTTAGAGACGACATTCGAGTTGTCGCACTATACTACACTTTTAAACCCGCTCGTCCTTTTTGGCGCGTGCGCGACAGCGCGACCAGGCACCGACCATCCGCGCGCGCTGCCCTGGGAGCGCCCTCCGACAGTCGTGCAATGAGGAGGAAAACGCCAACACGCGTCTGGTGGTTCAGCTCGTCTCTCCGCCTCTCTCCGCCGCGGGATGCTGCTTTGACCCCCGTCCATAGTGGCTTCCACCATGGTTGTGTTGTTAAAGCTTCCTTCTCTCCATCTATGAAGCTCATCTTCTTTGTTTGGATCATGGGTGCTTCAAAACGTTGTTGCCGCTGTCTCCGCCATAACTCTGCCGCACTGGACCTCCAAAACAGCCACCACGTTCCTCTTCCTTCACCTTGGGTTAGTGTTTACCCCTAATTTCTTCTAGTTTCAAAAAGCCCCAAATCAATCGCAAACCCTAACCCTATCCCTTTAATTTCATATTTTAATCTTAAAATTAAACCTTGTTTTATGAAATTGGGACTGTGAATTAGTGTTTCCCTAAACCAATTTCATTATTCTTTAGTTAAAATGAGTTTTCCCCAAATTGTATTTAGGAGCCCTAAACCCCAATTTGATTTTATTTGAATTTAGTTCTGTTTTGTGAAATTAATTATGATTTAGTGCAATTAGGACTCTTAATTGATGATTCCGAAGTTCTTTTTCATGACCCTTTAATCAAAACAAAGTTTCCTCAAAGGGTATTGTGAAGCTGAAGCTCCAAACAAGATTTTCTTTAAAAATGACCTTGTTAATAAGGTTAAGTGTTTAGATCAAATTAGAATGTGTGTTTGATCATGTGTAATTGATTTCTTGATTTCTGGTTGTTGCGCGTTGTTGGAATCCCTCTCTGAGACGTTTGTCACGGCTATGCTTGCTTGATGGAGTAGATAATTACACTCTTGGAGCTAACGTGAGCATTAAGACGAGGATCCATTACTTGTCTTCAAAGGTAAGGGGAGTTTGCCTAGGGATATTCAATAACTATATGCATGTGTGTATGTGTGTAATTGAGTGTTGTGAATATTATTGTGATATTGAGCCAATACTTGAAAAACTTGTTTACTTGAACTGTTGTGGTTATTACTTGAAGTTGAACATTTCTTGCTTTAAAGTGTTACGAATTATATATTTGTGATTAACTGTCATTAAGTGTGATATTATTATTGTTGTAAATATATTACTGTTGATTGAGGTTTGAGAAGCCGGATTTGAGTCTGTGCCCAATGACTATAAGGATTAAAAGCCTTAATAAGCCTTGAATAGAACTTTGAAAGTTTTGGGTTCACTTATAAAAGTTCCTTATTTAAAGTTCTTACTTCAGGAGAATAAGATCTTTGTTTTTAGAAAAATGTTGAAGTGATTTTAAGTTGAAGGAAACCACCTTTTTATGATCAAAAGTTTTGTACAAGAGAAAAATCCTTTTCGAACTATGTGTCTTCAAGTGAAAACTTTCAAGATTATTTGGCAATATCCTATTGGGGATTTTCAAAGATAAAAGTATTTCAAAGATGCTTTATAAAATATTTTCAAAGAAAGGTTTTCTCCTAAATGTTTTAGAAACTTTCCGATAGCCTGGATAGGTTATCGAGGATTCAATTTTAAATTTGATTTTCATTGAACGAAAAATAAGTACTTAAGAAGAGAATCTAGTACGCGAGACGTCGCCTCTAGTATTCAGTTATACTGACGTGATCTTGGATCAGTGTTAATTCAGGGCCATGGGTCCTATTCATGATGTTCTGGACTGAGGGTCCAATTCTCGAAATCGAGGACAGTGCGTTCTGATTTCATTGTTGTGGACTGTATGTCCTAATCACATTGTTGTGGACTATGTGTCCTAATCACGTTGTGGACTGTGTGTCCTAATCACGTTGTTGTGGACTGTGTGTCCTAACCACGTTGTGATGAACGTCGTTAAAGGTGAATATTGTTTTCTACGATCACAAGCCTAGTGTAATGCCTTAACTGAGTGTCTCAAAGGAAAAACAAGACATCCACATTACAATGATAGTCATATTGATAGTCTTAACATAATGGTCACACATAACATTACAAACAAAAGAAGAAGAAAAAAATCAAAAGAAAATCATTACACAAGCAACTACTCTCGGACTTCATTTAATCAGTTTATGAAGCCGACAGTTACATATTAAGGCTCCCATGAAAACATATTGAGTTAAAGAAATTACTTCTTTATCTCCTTAATCCTTCGAAGGACCTAAACTTGCATATCTGAAACAATAGAGAGCCTAGTGAGAAAAATAATTCTCAGTGAGCTTTGCTTCAAGCAAGGATATACATAATATAAGCAATTTAATTCAAATACATCAACCCAAAATGAGTATGAGCATGGGCACTTTAACTTAAAACATTTACTAGATATAACTTCAAGTGTGAGGGACTTGTAGTATTCTAGTTTAATAGATTCTTGATATGGCAGTCAGAGCTCTATGACAACAATCAGGCATCCCTTAATTGCTAGTACCATATCCTAGCCTTCAAGAAATTGAAGGACTTACAAAAACATAACTCACCCATAATTACTTATGTGGCCTTAATGGCTAATTTGGTTCTGAAACAATTGTCTCACCAAAATATAGACCATTTTAGATTTTTAATTCCCTGCTATACTTTACTTTATTTTGATTAAGAGAAATAATCCAAACACAGTTAGGACATCAAGAGTGAACTTACAGCAAAAACCTAAGCCATCAATTCAATAAAACTTAATTTATCACAATTTGGAGGATAATGACTAAAGTTACCATTCCCACCATTTATTCCACAGTCTGAACTTCTAATCCCAAACAGTTAGGAGTTCATATAACACTAGTCAAAACTAATCATGTCGACAATACATTATAACCAATCTCAAGTGTCCAAAACCAAGAAGGATCATGCAAAAATTCAAGTGTTATCAAATTTGAAAACTAGTAGCTGAATTTTCAATAAATTGAAATGGAGATTCCTACACCAATACCAACTCGAATTCAAAAAATCCAAAGCCTGGGTTGTTATAAATTCTGTCTACTTTCTATTAAAGCAGGAATCAAGTCAATCCAATATTTTTACAGTTTTTCTACAATTTAAATGCTAAGACAGTGTCAGCACAGAGTCTCCAGGACAAACAACAGATTGCATCTTATTTTTCTCCCTTGATAATCAATGAAATTAAATCGTTCCAAAGCCTATTTCGAAGGAAAACAAGTCTATTTTCTGATGGTACCAAGATCACTTCGAAACAAGCCCTATGGAGGAAGTTATGGATAAAACACCAACAAGGGTGCATTACGGGTTTGAAGGGTTTTAGAGGCCCTTGTCAATTTTTATCAAAAACTACCTCTAATCAACATGCAATTCGAAAATCCAGTTGTCAACAAGCATAAATCAGATCAAAATAGGCTTTCCACAAACAATTAAAACAATTAACAAGAAATTGATATTTATGGTTACCCAATGTTACAAACAACAAAACTCACCTAACCAAGTGGTAGATTGAAAGTGGTGAGTTGATCTCCTTGTGTTTCTTCCCTAATCTGATTTGTGCTCCTATTTTCGAAATTCTAGAGGTCTTGCATGTTGTCTATTTTGCTTGATTTAGGTATTTGATGAGTTGAAAATGTGAGGTAGAAGGTTAGAAGGAAATTTGGTATAGGTTTATGAGAGTTTTTGGAAGAATGAAGAAGGGAAAGAGGATGGAAATGGTGTGTGGGTATGGATGAATTTTGTGAGGAGAATGGGAAGGAGAGGAGTTGTTCTTGATGAGGGAGAATGAAAGGAATCCAAGGTCCCCTACTTGTGGGTTCTGGTCGAAATATTGAAGGAGAAAGAGGGAGGTGAATGATCTTTCTTTTTTCTTGTTGGCCTTAAGAGAAAAAAAAGAAAATAAAGAAGGGGAAAGCAAATGTGTTCCACCAGCTTGTTCTGCCGAATATAAGAGTGAAAAGGAAAGAAAAGAGTTGACCAATGGAGGTTAGATATCCTTGAAGAGTATTGGTCACTTAGGGAGATTTTAGGATAGAGGTAGATAAGTTTGTTTAAAATAAGTGGGAATGTGGTTGATAATAAAATAAAAATAATATTTCTATTCCATTTAAATTCACCATTAATTAACCTCACTAAATAAATCAACCACACAATTTCACATTTAAGAAATATAAAAGGATTCAAACACACCCATGGTAGAATTATAATGAAAAGACTAAAATACCCTTGGGATAGGATATTACATTCCTATCCTCCTTAAAGAAATTTTGTCCTCAAAATTTTAACGACTTACCTACTCAAACATGTAAGGATACTCTCGGCGTAAGTCATCCTCAAGCTCCCAAGTTGCCTCCTCAGGAGTTGACCCTTCCCATATAACTGTCACCAGAGGAATTGTTTTGTTTCTCAGGGTTTTCAAGCTACGGTCAATCACTTGTACTGGCATAGGTTGAAAAGTTAAATCTGGTCTTAACTGGACAAGATCATGATTGAGGGGTTGACAAGGATTAGGAATATACTTTTTGAGTTGAGATACATGAAAGACATTGTGTATTCCTGACAAGGAAGGAGGTAAAGCAAGTTGGTACGCTACTGGACCGACTCGGTGGATAATCTGGAAAGGCCCTATGAAACGAGGACGGAGTTTCATGGCCCAAAGGTCTCTTCCAATGCCTATTGTGGGGGTTACTCTTAGGAACACATGGTCACCCTCTTCAAATTCTAAGGGTCTCCTTCTTTTATCAGCATAACTCTTTTGCCTACTCTGCGCAACTTTTAATCTATCCCTAATAGTTCGGATTTTCTCCGTTGTCTTCTGGATTAACTCAGGTCCTAATATCCCCTTGTCACCCACTTCAGCCCAACAAAGTGGAGTTCTACACTTATGGCCATAGAGTGCCTCATACGGTGCCATACCTATGCTGAAGTGATGACTATTATTGTAGGCAAATTCTACTAAGGGTAGGTGATGATCCCAATTTCCTCCATCCTCAAGAACACAGGCCCTGAGAATATCCTCTAAGGTTTGGATGGTTCACTCTGTCTGACCATCTGACTGGGGATGGTAGGCAGTACAAAAGTTCAACCGAGTACCTAAGGCTTGGTGAGAAGCCTTCCAGAACCTAGAAGTGAACTTAGGATCCCTATCCGACACAATGCTAACTGGCACCCCATGCAACCTCACTATTTCGCTTATGAACACTTTTGCTAGTTTAGCCGTATTGTAAGAGGTCTTAACAGGTAGGAAGTGGGCGGACTTAGTCAATCTGTCCACTATCACCCAAATAGAATCATGCCCTGCCTGAGTGCGAGGTAAACCTACAACGAAGTCCATGGATATGCTCTCCCATTTCCACTCAGGTATTTCTAAAGGTTGGAGAATGCCTGAGGGTCGTTGATGCTCGATCTTGACCTTTTGACACACTAAACAGTGAGAGACAAATTTGGCAACATCATTCCTCATTCCTGGCCACTAGTACATCTTTCTAAGGTCTTGATACATCTTAGTAGAACCAGGATGTATTGAAAAACTACTCTTATGGGCTTCCTCTAACACTTGTCTTTTAATCTCTTCATCATTTGGAATGCATATTCTCTCATGAAAGATGAGGGTTCCATCCCTGGCTTCGGAGAAGCCAAGTTGATTCTTCCTAGCTTGTAGGTCCTCGTCCCAAAGTTGAGCATGTCTAATTTGAGTTCTAAAATCACAATTGATCTTAAGGTGGCTCAAATAAATGCTATTGGGACCCACAATAACATTTAGGTTTAAGTTACGGAAATCTTCCAATAGTTTCAACTCATGTAACATCATGGATGAGACGTGAAGAGAGTTCCGGCTTAAAGCATCTGCTACTGCATTTGCCTTTCCTAGGTGGTACTTCAACTCAAACTCATAATCCTTGAGGAACTCCATCCACCTCCTCTGTCTCATGTTAAGTTCCCTCTGATCAAAAAGATACTTCAAGCTCTTATGATCGCTAAATATTTCGAATTTTGTTCTATAAAGATAATGTCTCCATATCTTTAGAGCAAAAACTATGGCTGCTAACTCCAGGTCATGAGTAAGATAGTTTTCTTCATGAGGTCTCAACTGACGAGAGGCATAAGCCACTACCTGCCTATTCTGCATCAAAACACATCCTAAGCCTTTTAAGGATGCATCACTATAAACTTCAAATCCTAAGGTTGGGTCTGGAATGGTCAACACAGGAGCCGAGGTCAAATGGGCTTTGAGTTCAAGGAAACTTTTTTCACACTTTTTATCCCACTCGAAAGGATTACCCTTGCGGGTTAAGCGGGTTAAGGGTAGGGCTAACTGTGAAAATCCCCTTATAAACCTTCGGTAATATCCTGCCAAACCTAGAAAACTCCTAACCTCGGTAATGTTCTTAGGTCTCTCCCAATTAAGGACAGCATCAACCTTACCGGGGTCTACTGCTACCCCTTCTTGTGAAATTACATGTCCTAAGAACTTCACTTCAGTCAGCCAAAACTCACACTTTTCTGGCTTAGCAAACAACCTCTTTTCTCGGAGTATTTGCAAGACAATCCTAAGGTGTTCTTCATGTTCTTGAAAACTCTTGGAATAGATAAGGATATCATCAATGAAAACCACGACAAACTCATCCAAGAAGGGTTGAAAGATGCGGTTCATGTAGTTCATGAAGACCGCTGGAGCATTCGTTAAGCCAAAAGGCATAACTAGATACTCATAATGCCCATATCGGGTTCTAAACGCCGACTTGGATATATCTTTAGACTTAATCCTTATTTGGTGATATACCGACCTCAGATCAATTTTTGAGAATACCGAGGCTCCTCTAAGCTGATCTAACAGGTCATCTATTCGAGGTAGTGGATACTTATTTTTAATGGTTATCTTATTAAGCTGTCTGTAATCCACACAGAGCCTCATACTCCCATCTTTTTTCTTAACCAACAGAACAGGTGCACCCCAAGGAGTGGCACTAGGTCGAATGAATTGCTTTGCTATTAAATCCTCTAATTGAGCCTTAAGTTCTTTCAATTCCAAAGGGGACATTCTATAGGGTGCAATAGATATTGGTCCCGCATCAGGAACCAAATCTATGGAGAATTCAATCTCCCTTTCAGGAGGTAGGGAGAGTATGTCTTCTGGAAAGACATCTATGAATTCACTCACTACAGGGATAGTTGCGACATCCACATTTTCCTTAGAACTTGAAGAAAGTATACACATGAACACGGGTTCCCCACTATTTAGGCATTGGTTAATTTGTGACACACTAGCAATCAAGGAAGGACATATCTCTTTGGGATTTTCTCCCGGAGATAGGAAAATTATAGACTTTTCTGGGTAATTTAGTACAACTTGATTGGCTGATAGCCAATCCATACCTAAAATGACATATAGATCTTTTAGGGGCAAGCAAAACAAGTTAACTAGAAACACCCTATTGGATATTTCGAGTATACAATTTTCACAAACAAAAGAAGTTTCAATGCTGCCCTCTGCAGGGGTAGACACAAATAAAGGGTATGGCAGAGAGGATAAAGACAGTTGTAGACGTAAAGCACATTCACAAGAGACAAAAGAATGGGTTGCCCCAGAATCAAAAAGAATAACAACATATTCTTGGTTAAGGAGGTCGGTACCTTTTATCAGACCATCTTTTCCCTTAGCTTTCTTACCACTGAGAGTGAAAACTCTTCCAGAGGATTGGTTACCAGGAATGGCAACTCCCTTCTTCTTCAAGAGAGGACAAGACGGGGAAGAGTGTCCCGTCTGCTTGCAAGAATAGCAAACATTCTGACCAGCCAAGCACTCCCCACCATGTTTCTTCCCACATTTTGGGCATCCGACAAATCTGGGAGAGTTAGATGTCTGCACCTGCTTGCCTTTATCCAAACTCCCTCTTACCTTGAGTTGTTGATGGTGTTTACCTTCATTCTTATTCTTAAGCCATTTCCTCTGATTCTTCAATTCTAATTCTTGCAAACTTTCTTCCGCCACATAAGCTTGTTGGACAATGGTAGGGTATTCAGTAAATCTGGTCTGAGCCAAACAATTCTTGATATCAGCTCTTAAGCCCCAACAAAACTGATCTATCTTCCATTCTTCATTTGGAGCGTAACTTGCCTGCGAAGCATGTCTTGCTAAATCTTCAAATTTTGCTACATATTGAGCTACCGACATGTTCCCTTGATTTAGTTCCATGAATTTTCTTTCTTTATGTTTCCTGAGGTTGAAGGGAATATATTTGTTAAGAAAAACCCCTTGGAAATGCTACCAATCCAAGGGTGTCCCCACAACGGTCATGTGAACCTTCATGCCCTTCCACCAATTTGCAGCTTCCTTCTTTAGCATATGAGTGGCAAAAGAAACCTTTTGTTCCTCGGTACACTGTACAATCTCAAAAATCTGCTCCATTGCTTCTATCCAATGATAAGCATCCAGAGCATGTTTAATTTCGGAGAAAGCAGGTGGGTCAAGCTTGAGAAATTGGAAGAAAATACGGTTGGCCTCATCCTGAGGTGGTGCTAGTCCTCCAGTCTGAGTTTGGTGATGGAGAAGATTATTAGTAGCCATAGTCTGGTCCCGTATGACCTGCATAAACTCATCCAACCACTCAGGAGCACCTCTTCCTCTGCCTCTTCCTCTTCCTCTTCATCCGCTGACTGTAGTTTCCTCACTCATGATTCTGCATACCACATACCAATATCAAGTTGATCAGGCTTAATACTTAGTAAGTTGGCATTTAGAAAATAAATGGGAAATTCAAGCACAACGATACTATGTAAAACTATCCACAGTTCAATTAGATCGAACTGCTCTGATACCAAAAATGTAATGCCTTAATTGAGTGTCTCAAAGTAAAACACAAGACATCCACATTACAATGATAGTCATATCGATAATCTTAACATAATGGTCACACATAACCTTACAAACAAAAGAAGAAAAAAAAATCAAAAGAAAATCATTACACAAGCAACTACTCTTGGACTTCATTTAATCAGTTTATGAAGCCGACAGTTACATATTAAGGCTCCCATGAAAACATATTGAGTTAAAGAAATTACTTCTTTATCTCCTAAATCCTTCGAAGGACCTAAACCTGCTTATATGAAACAATAGAGAGCCTAGTGAGAAAAATAATTCTTAGTGAGCTTTGCTTCAAGCAAGGATATACATAATATAAGCAATTTAATTCAAATACATCAACCCAAAATGAGTATGAGCATGGGCACTTTAACTTAAAACATTTACTAGATAACTTCAAGTGTGAGGGACTTGTAGTATTCTAGTTTAATAGATTCTTGATATGGCAGTCAGAGCTCTATGACAACAATCAGGCGTCCCTTAATTGCTAGTACCATATCCTAGCCTTCAAGAAATTGAAGGACTTACAAAAACATAACTCACCCATAATTACTTATGTGGCCTTAATGGCTAATTTGGTTCTGAAACAATTGTCTCACCAAAATATAGACCATTTTAGATTTTTAATGCCCTGCTATACTTCACTTTATTTTGATTAAGAGAAATAATCCAAACACAGTTAGGACATCAAGAGTGAACTTACAGCAAAAACCTAAGCCATCAATTCAATAAAACTTAATTTATCACAATTTGGAGGATAATGACTAAAGTTACCATTCCCACCATTTATTCCACAGTCTGAACTTCTAATCCCAAACAGTTAGGAGTTCATATAACACTAGTCAAAACTAAGCATGTCGACAATACATTATAACCAATCTCAAGTGTCCAAAACCAAAAAGGATCATGCAAAAATTCAAGTGTTATCAAATTTGAAAACTAGTAGCTGAATTTTCAATAAATTGAAATGGAGATTCCTACACCAATACCAACTCTAATTCAAATAATCCAAAGCCTGGGTTGTTACAAATTCTGTCTACTTTCTATTAAAGCAGGAATCAAGTCAATCCAATATTTTTACAGTTTTTCTACAATTTAAATGCTAAGACAGTGTCAGCACAGAGTCTCCAGGACAAACAACATATTGCATGTTATTTTTCTCCCTTGATAATCAATGAAATTAAATCGTTCCACAGCCTATTTCGAAGTAAAACAACTCTATTTTCTGATGGTACCAAGATCACTTCGAAACAAGCCCTATGGAGGAAGTTATGGATAAAACACTAACAAGGGTGCATTACGGGTTTGAAGGGTTTTAGAGGCCCTTGTCAATTTTTATCAAAAACTACCTCTAATCAACATGCAATTCGAAAACCCAGTTGTCAACAAGCATAAATCATATCAAAATAGGCTTTCCACAGAAACAATTAAAACAATTAACAAGAAATTGGGATTTATGGTTACCCAATGTTACAAACAACAAAACTCACCTAACCAAGTGGTAGATTGAAAGTGGTGAGTTGATCTCCTTGTGTTTCTTCCCTAATATGATTTGTGCTCCTATTTTCGAAATTCTAGAGGTCTTGCATGTTGTCTATTTTGCTTGATTTAGGTATTTGATGAGTTGAAATTGTGAGGTAGAAGGTTAGAAGGAAATTTGGTATAGGTTTATGAGAGTTTTTGGAAGAATGAAGAAGGGAAAGAGGATGGAAATGGTGTGTGGGTATGGCTGAATTTTGTGAGGAGAATGGGAAGGAGAGGAGTTGTTCTTGATGAGGGAGAATGAAAGGAATCCAAGGTCCCCTACTTGTGGGTTTTGGTCGAAATATTGAAGGAGAAAAAGGAAGGTGAATGATCTTTCTTTTTTCTTGTTGGCCTTAAGAGAAAAAAAGAAAATAAAGAAGGGGAAAGCAAATGTGTTCCACCAGCTTGTTCTGCCGAATATAAGAGTGAAAAGGAAAGAAAAGAGTTGACCAATGGAGGTTAGATATCCTTGAAGAGTATTGGTCACTTAGGGAGATTTTAGGATAGAGGTAGATAAGTTTGTTTAAAATAAGTGGGAATGTGGTTGATAATAAAATAAAAATAATATTTCCATTCCATTTAAATTCACAATTAATTAACCTCACTAAATAAATCAACCACACAATTTCACATTTAAGAAATATAAAAGGATTCAAACACACCCATGGTAGAATTATAATGAAAAGACTAAAATACCCTTGTGATAGGATATTACACCTAGGACTGGTGCATCGGTCTCGGGCCTTGTGATTGAGCATTCGGACCGTGTGTCCTATGTCCCTAAGTTTTCAAGTGATGGGGAAATGATGATTAAGTCGTTAGCTTTGAGCTGCAACAGCGAAAAAGAATGAACACAAAGAAAAACTTTTAAATAAAATATTTTTTCATGTGCATTTCCCCAAGCAGACGTGATTTCTTATATATCAGATACAAGGTGGTATCTGGGAGTCTGTCCATGTAAACCGAGTTCAGAGGCACATGTGACGTTGCTCGTCCTGAGACCTTAAATGCATGAGGGTAGTGAGGCAACTGCCCGGTGGGCTAGAGATTGACCAACTCTAATTCTTCTCCAGTGGAAAACGGTGTTGATATCTCATGAGATTAAGTTGGAGCCTGATATTGAAGTGCCATGCATATTTTCAAAGGTTGACTGTGCGGGTTTGAGACCCTTTGATATAACACTGTTATGTTATGTATATGCATGATTCAACTGCTTATATGATTATGTGATGTATGTATCATGTGTATGGTTGTTGTGTGATATATCCATATGTCGGTATCTCACCCTTACAGATATATCAGGTTTCTTCTGGTTCGCTATCGTACCCTGGGTACTTTAGTACAGATGGTGCAGAGGAGTCTTCCTAAGTCCCTCGGAGACTTGGATCTGGTTGTTTGATGAATTATTTGATTGTGGAATGATCACGTGAGTTTTCCTCAAGAATAAATTTTAGGACGACCAGCTTAGGGTTTGAGACTTAGATTATTTTGATAGTATGTATGAGTATGGCTCAGAGAGCCTTTATTTTAAAATGGAATGTTTATGGCTCGGAGAGCATATCTTTTGAATGAAAACCTAAGCTGTTCCTTTTGGTCTTGTAAAGCTTATTGATATAACTATTTTTTTTGCATATTATTGCCTGGTTGTATTTGGTGTAACTGGAATTCTGGAATGAAAATGTAATTATTTTAGCAGGTGTTCTTTTACCTGGGATGTCCGAATTGCAGAGGAGGCTCTGTCGAAATTTTCGTAAAAATACTAGCTTTTATTCAAGTATATTCTTTAAATTAAATAGGTTTGCCAGGCTATGATAGTAAGTCTGTGTGCCGATCAAGGCTTAGGTGTGGAGTCGTGACAAAATTTTTATACCCAATTTCAGACACTTATGTACTTATATAAATTATTTTTCTAAAGCACCAGCAAATTATCTTTTAATTTAAATTCCGCATGAGTTACGTAAGTAATGCCCTAGTGGGGGTGTTACAGATTCCACCAGTAGCGAATCTGAAAATGAAGAAGCCAACTTTTATCTCATGGCAAACCATCAAAGTGATAGTGAAACCGTGGTAAATGATTCCTCTCCTACCTATGATGAGTTACAAGATGCTTTCGATGAATTGCATGAAGAATGTGTTAAAATTGGTAAACAACTTAAATCTTCTAGAAAGATCATCGCAAAATAATGTAGTGATAATGCATCTTTACAAATAAAGCTTAAAGAACTAGAAACTAAAAATTCACAATTACTTGCATCTAGTTCAATTTGCACCAAATGCACTATACTAGAAAAGGAAGTTGAAAAACTGAATACAACTCTATCTAAGTTCACTTTGGGTAGAGATAACTTGAATGCCATATTAGGATAGCAGAAGGGTGTGTATGACAAAGCATGAATTGGATATAAGCCAATAGTTCATGAAAAATCTTTTAAAAAGCTTTTTGTTCCACCCATTTCCTTATCTAGTCCTTTTGTTAAATGCTATTATTGTCTAAAGAAAGGTCATACAGCTGCTACTTGTAGACTTAGAAAGAACATTCATGTTGGCATTAAACAAATTTGGGTTCCAAAAGGAACTTATGTTGCTACTAACACTGAAGGACCCAAACAGATTTGGGTACCTAAAGGAAAAGCATAAAAGAATCTGTTTTATAGGTGTGTTTGAAGGCCAAAACCTCAAGCTGGTTTTTGGACAGTGGCTGTTCCAAACACATGACCGGAGACATCACAAAATTTACATCTTTCACTCCCAAGGAAGGAGGAAATGTCACCTATGGAGACAACAACAAAGGAAGAATCCTTGGTGTTGGAACAATAGGAAAAAGTCCAGCAATCAAGATTGAGGATGTTCTCTATGTGGAAGGGCTCAAACACAATCTATTAAGTATAAGCCAATTATGTGATAAAGGCTACAAGGTAAACTTTAACTCAAAATTGTGTATGATAGAATCTATCCATGATAATAACATAAAACTGATTGGAAATAGAATCAATAACATCTATATGCTAGACATAGACAACTTAATTTCCAATGATGCTTGTTGCTTAATTTCCAAAGAAGATGAAAATTGGCTTTGGCATAGGAGAATAGTTCACATTCATATGGATCACTTGAATAAACTGATTTCCAAAGAACTTGTAATCGGTTTACCAAATAAAAAGTTTGTTAAAGAAGGCCTATGTGATGCATGCCAAAAGGGTAAACAAGTGAAAACCTCATTTAAGGCTAAAAACACTGTTTCTATTAGTAGACCCTTATAATTATTGCACATGGACCTTTTTGGACCTTCTAGGACAAAAAGCTTTGGTGGAAATCTCTATGCTCTTATAATTGTTGATGACTTCTCTAGATTCACTTGGACCTTTTTCTTAGCACAAAAGAATGAAGCTTTTGAAGCTTTTAAAGCTTTTAAGAAAATGGCTAAGGTTGCTCAAAATGAGAAAGATGTGAAAATTGTTTCAATTAGGAGTGATCATGGAGGAGAATTCCAAAATGAGGAGTTTGCTAACTTTTGTGATGAACATGGTATAAAACACAATTTTTCTGCACCTAGAACTCCACAACAAAATGGAGTAGTTGAGAGGAAAAATAGGTCACTTGAAGAAATTGCTAGAACCATGTTAAGTGACTCTAATTTACCAAAGTATTTTTGGGCTGATGCTGTGAGTACTGCATGCTATGTTTTAAATAGAATTCTAATAAGGCCAATTCTGAAGAAACCTCCATATGAACTTTACAAGGGAAGAAAACCTAACATTTCTCATTTTCATGTCTTTGGCTGTAAATATTTTGTACTAAACAATGGCAAGGATAATCTTGGGAAATTTGATCCCAAATCTGATGAGGGTATTTTCCTAGGTTATTCATTAACTAGCAAAGCATATAGAGTGTTTAATAAGCGTACTTTATCAATAGAGGAATCTGTTCACATAACATTTGATGAGACTATCCCCAAAAGGTTGGGAAAGGACATTTTTGATGATGCAGAAACTCTTAAGGATGAAGTGAAATCTGATGAAGGAAAGGAAAGCAACAAGGAAAAGGAAGATGAAGAAAGCAATAAAGAACCTTAAGCAGAACTTCAACAAGATAATCTTCCTAAGGAGTGGCAAGCTTCAAAGAATCATCCCCTAGACAATATCATTGGTGAGATCACCAACGGGGTAACCACTAGAAACTCTTTAAGGAATATTTGTAATACCATGTCGTTTGTATCTCAAATAGAACCAAAATGTGTTGATGATGCTATTAATGATGAACATTGGATGATTGCAATGCAAGAGGAGTTAAATCATTTTAAAAGGAACAAAGTTTGGGATTTAGTTCCAAAACCCAAAAGTAACCAAATAATCGGAACTAAATGGGTGTTTAGAAACAAAATGGATGAGAATGGAATAATAGTAAGAAACAAGGCTAGACTAGTAGCTAAGGGATATAATGAAGAATAAGGAATTGATTATGATGAAACATATGCTCCCGTAGCTAGATTAGAAGCCATAAGAATGCTCTTAGCCTATGCTTGTATAATGAACTTTAAACTGTACCAAATGGATGTGAAAAGTGCCTTTTTTGATGGAATAATACAAGAAGAAGTATATGTAAGCCAACCCCCTGGCTTTGTTGACAGTGAGTTCCCAAATCATGTCTATAAACAGACTAAAGCCCTCTATGGACTCAAGCAAGCTCCTAGAGCTTGGTATGAGAGGTTAAGCAATTTTCTCCTAGAGAAATGCTTTAAAAGAGGAAAAGTTGATATAACACTATTTACTAAAACAAAAGCACACAATATCTTACTTGTTCAAATATATGTTGATGACATTATTTTTGGTGCTACTAATGAGTCTTTATGCAAGGAATTTGGTGAACTAATGCAAAGTGAATTTGAAATGTCCATGATGGGAGAGCTTACCTTCTTTCTTGGACTTCAAATTAAACAATGCCAAGATGGAACCTTCATAAGCCAAACAAAGTATTGCAAGGAACTACTAAAGAAGTTTGGAATCGAAAGCGCAAAGGAAATGACAATTCCAATGAGTCCAGCCTGCTACTTGGACAAAGATGAACATGGTAAATCTATAGATGTATCCAAGTATAGAGGTATTATTGGATCCTTACTTTATCTCACTACAAGTAGGCCAGATATAATGCTTAGTGTGTGTATGTGTGCAAGGTATCAAGCTAATCCTAAAGAATAACATCTTACTGCAGTTAAAAGAATCATGAAGTACCTCTTAGGAACAAAAGAAATGGGGCTGTGGTATCCCAAGGGATCCACTTGCACATTAATAGGATATTCCGACTCTGACTTTGCTGGATGCAAGTTAGATAGGAAGAGCACAAGTGGAACATGTCATTTATTAGGAAATTCCCTAGTGTCCTGTTGTAGTAAAATGCAAACTAGTGTGGCCTTATCCACAGCTGAAGCAGAATATGTTGCAGCTGGGAGTTGCTGTGCTCAAATCCTATGGATGAAACAACAATTAATTGACTATGGTGTTTATCTAGATCATGTACCAATAAAATGTGATAACACTAGTTCAATTAATCTAACAAAGAACCCAATTATGCACTCAAGAACCAAGCATATTGAAATTAGACATCATTTTATCAGGGATCATATTCAAAGTGGTGATGTTGTGATTGAACACATAGATACATCTAAGCAATTAGCTGATATTTTCACCAAACCACTTAATAAGGAAAGTTTCTTCTTTATAAGAAGGGAACTTGGCATAATTGATCCTCAAAATAATTGATAACACATGGCTCGCAAGGCAGCACAAGTTGCTGAAAA
Source organism: Sophora flavescens (assembly GCA_030762895.1). NCBI lineage: Eukaryota > Viridiplantae > Streptophyta > Magnoliopsida > Fabales > Fabaceae > Sophora > Sophora flavescens. Next base: position 141,047,984 of record CM061066.1, on the reverse strand, counting down.
TTATGAAGGACATGGGCAAGATGCTAAGCATCCTTAGGTGTCTGTAATTTTGTTTGGTATTTTGAATGGATTGCATAAGTTCTGAAATGCTTTATTATCAATGAATGCAAGACAATTTTTAAGTTTGATGTCAATATTCTCTATAGTTTCTTTTTGATAATGACAAAGGGGGAGATATATGAACCATACATCTGAGATGAACTAGAAAGATGAACCATACATCTGAGAAATATGAACCATAAAAATGAACCATGCATTTTCTAATATGCAAATTTTTTAATTTTTATTTCTCTGACAAAGGGGAAGAAATATGAACCATAAAGATGAACCATGCATTTGCTGTAATTTTTTTTCTCTAATATGTAAATTTTTTTCCTCTAACACATAAGTATGAACTGCTTTGAAAAGAAATACTAGAACTTATAATAATTGCAAGATGTTTTTTTTTTGATATGATAACACTTGATCTTTTCAAAGATATCAATGACACAGGGGGAGGACGAAAATAACAAAAGAACCATACTTACTGAATAGCTGCACTCTGATTTCTTAATAACTAAGGTTAAGTATGGTAAGGTTTGTCATAATAAAAAAGGGGGAGTTTGTAAGACTAAGCCCTCATTCATGTTTTGATGTATGACAAACAAAGTATATTTTGCATAATATTTTTAATTCTGACTATGTGTTAAGTTGCATGCAAGATCACTCGTCCAACAAAGCAAAACTAGCGCACGTCCAACACAGGGAAAATATAAGCGCTCGTCCAATGAAGTGAACCAAGAATGACGTCCAACAAAGTAAAGAGCTGAAGTCCAATGAAAAATTAAAGAGCTCATCCACTAAAGGAACAACCAAGTAAAAAGCTGACGTCCACTGAAAGAACAAAGAAAGCGCATCCACTAAAAGAACAAAGTAAAAAAAGCTGACGTCCACTGAAAGAACAAAGAAAGCGCATCCACTAAAAGAACAAAGTAAAAAGCTGTCGTCCACTGAAAGAGCACGGAAGAGCGTCCACTAACAGAAGAGCTCGTCCACTGATGTGGCACATGAAGCGCGTCCACTAAGGAAACAGAAGATCTCGTCTGCTGACGTGGCATATGAAGCACTAAGGAAACAGAAGATCTCGTCTACTGACGTGGCACATGAAGCGCATCCACTAAGGAAACAGAAGATCTCGTCTGCTGTCGTGGCACATGAAGCGCGTCCACTAAGGAAACAAAAGAGCAGACGTGGCACAAGAAGCGTGTCGACTAAGAAAACAAAAGATCTCGTCTGCTGACGTGGCACTTAGAGCACACGTCCACTGATGTAAAAGAAAAGCGCGTCCACTGATATAATAGAAGGACGCGTCCATTGATGTAAAAGAAGCACGCTTCCACTGATGTAAAAGGAGAGCTCGTCTACTGATGGAAAAAGGAGAGCTCATCCACTGAAAGTAACAAGAGTGATCGTCTACTGATAGTAACACTTGGAAAGCTCGTCTATTGATGTAAAAAGGAGAGATCGTCTACTGATAGTAACACTTGGAGCTCGTCTACTAATGATACACGCTAAACTAGAAGCTCCATCCACTTACATGATATATAAAGCTCGTCTACAAATTGGAGCCCGTCCAATTGCCTTGTGTTAGCACTCTCGTCTACCAGTTGGAGCCCTTCCAATTACCTTGAGCTAATACTCCCATCTGCTGACGTGGCAAATGGACACGGATATTTTTCCCTTCAAAATAACTTGGATATTTTTCTCTTCAATTAAACACGGATATATTACTCTTCAAAAAGATATGGCTATCCTTTCAGATGGAAACAATTATATTTCAAGAAGGATGCAAACTCTGCAAAGATCAAACAGAATCACATTTCAAGATCAAGAATCAAGAAAGCAGATTTTGATAAATCAGATCCAAATTTGTCTTAAATGATCCCAACGGCTATAATTTGTCTTCTATATAAAGAGGGATAAGAGGAACACTTAACAACAACAACAACGTAACTCATACTGATTGTGAAACAAAGTGCTTTATCTATGAGAAAAGTGTGCTAGTTAGAACTTCAATTTGTTTTATCAGGCTTTTAGAGTCTTGCTTCTACTCAATTCTTTTCGTGAATTAGAGTGACTAAGAGAGGGTATCTCTTAGGGTTTATCAAGGATAGAAGGGATCCTTGGGTAAAGAAAGCTAGTGTGCTTTCTGGAGATTTTTCAAGCAAGGAGGTTATCCTTGTGTTGCTGTAATTAGAATTGTGTAAATTGCTGATTATAGTGAAGAAATCCACAGAGGTGCGGGACTGGATGTAGGCTTACCAGAGGAGGTAGCCGAACCAGGATAAATTCGGTTTGCGTGTTCTTCTAATCCCTAAACTCCATATACTTGTTTAAACTTAAATCTTTAAATCTGCAATCTGTGTTAAAATCTGTTGTTTCTACTTATAATTCTTCTTGTCATCATTACTTATTCCATAGCCTAATTCTTGGGAATTAAAATTGAGTAAAAACCAATTTTCTTTAAAGAAACATTGTTTTACTTTAAATTGTTAAATAAGTTTTGAATATCTCAATTCACCCCCTCTTGAGACCGTAGCCACTACCAACACTGTTCAGAAGTGTCAGGAGTGGAATTAGTTTGTGGAGGTGGAGAGGGAGTCTGACCAAGTTGTAGATCAGTAATGATTAATTTAGTTGGTATTGATGTGGGGGGAAAATTGGATTCAGAAGACTGAGGAGAAGTTGTTGAATCAGCAAAAGGAAAAATATTCTCATAGAAGGAAACATGTCTAGAATGCAAAGGGACTTTGTCCTATGTGCTGTGAGAGTAGTAGCAAAACCTAGAGACCCAAAGACTCTAAGGGAAGAGATGTTAGGTGGCTGATTGTGAATATGAAAGAAAGGTGACCTGGACCGCAGAGTTGTGGAAGGCAGGAGATTGATGATATGGACAGCCTGCAAAATTTCAAAATTCCATTTCCAACACTGAATTGGAAGATTGGACTGAAACATGAGAGACCTAGCAACATTGAGAATGTGTTGAAGTTTCCTTTCAACAACCCCATTTTGTTGGGTTGTTTCAGTGCAAGAAAGTTGGTGAATAATAATGCCTATTGATTGATTGTAAGATGACAGAAAATTCAAGGCCATTATTAGATCGAATAGTTTTTACTGGAATGTTAAACTGAGTGTGAACCAAAATGATGAAGTGCATAATGTGCTCTCGTGTCTCAACTGTTGATTTCATTAATCATTAGTTTAATCCATGTGAATCCAGATTTGTCAGCAACAATGGTTAAAAAATACTTATCTTGATGACAATCCAAGGACCTGGTTAGTTTTGAAACAGAAATCAGGTTTATTGAAAAATTGGGAATATACAGTGCATCGAACAGAATAAGTGATGCTGAAATGTATGTAGTACCACTGAAAACACCATGGGTTGTTTGGCCATTAGGTAAAGAAACAAGTATTGGTTTTTTGGCTTTATAAGAGGTAAAGAAATGTAGAGAATAAGTGATGTGATCTGTGGCACCTGAGTCCAAGATCCAAGAAAGGTTACCTTGATTAGAAGATGTGGTCATGGCATTATGGGAACTGACCAAGTTTGAAGAATGAGAGGTGGCTGTAGGTGGGGTAGGAGGTAAAATAGCCAGAAGACCTTGAATTTGTTCCTTAGTAAGGATGGAAAGTGAAGAATAATCATTGGAACTAGTATCATTGAGCCGTTCTATTGAGAGATTATGAGCTGCTTTCTTGGAATTTTACCCATGAAATGATAAAAGTAATAATTTTGATATTTTTTAAAAGGTAATTAAATCAAACACTAAGAAGGAAAAAATGATAAAAGCACAAGGTGGTGGAAATCTATGCTTAAAGAAGCATGTTTCCACTATGTGATTGGTTGGTACGGTTGCAGTGAGTACAACGCCTTAAGAGCCATTCTTGTTTGGAAAGAACTTGCCCCTACCACGAACTTGAGAAGTTCCTTGGTTGGATTGAATTGAAAGAACAACTGGATCAAGCAAGAGACCAACATTGAGGCGTGTTTCTTGTTGAACCACATATAGAGAAACTTGAGTAAGAGATGGCAATGGTTCCATCATCAGAATTTGAATTTGGACATGAGCCAAATTCTCATCAAGTCCTCTAAGAAAGTGTATGACATAGTCATTTTCTCTATATTTCTGAACTGCTTTAGAAAGTTCACAGCCACAACCAATAGATGAGGCACAGGAAGGAAGTGGGCGAAAATTGCATAACTCATCCCAGAGGATTTTCATTTTAGTGTAATAAGAAGTTGCTGTCATATCTACTTGCTTCTATGAGACTATCATGATGGAGTTGTGAAATCTTACATGATCACCTTGAGAAAACCGATTCTTGAGGTTACTCCAGATGTCATAACCTTCATTGATCCATAGCACACTGGTTGAAATTTCTAAATTGATCGAGTGATGTATCCAAGAATACACAAGTGTGTTGCATCGCTTCCAAGATGCAAATGTAGGATCAAATGTTGCAGGATTCTTGATCGATCCATCAACAAAAACAAACTTGTTCTTCATTTAAATGGCCATAGACATTGCACGAGCCCAACTATTATAGTTACGACGTTCAAGATAGGGATTTTTGTTGGGATGAATGAAGTAAGGGTTGGAAGCATCTTGATCAGAGTTACTGCTAGAAGAAATAGAAGCCATTGTTGAAGCTTCTCGGTAGAGAATTTAGAAAGAATGTAAGAAGGAAGAAGAATAAGAGAATTTTGGAGAAGAAATGCGGAATTGGATTTACTCAACTGATACCATGTTATGATTATGGAAATAAGAAACTTGATTCTTTCATTGTTGATTGAAGTACTTATACACAACTATCTAAAGCTAGAAAAGCAAAGATCTTGCAACCGAAAATGTAAGTAACTGACTAACAAGCTAACTAACATTCAACTGCTTTCTAACTAACTCTGTGTGAGTTAAATAATAAGCATATACATTAATAAAACTAATCAGATTGTAGATCTAACAATAGTTTGGCTCAATTTAGATACATATAATGGAAGTTATGCGATAAAATTTACAGGTTTATACCAACCAGATTGTGTAGAAATTTGGCAGTGTTCTAGCTGTTACTGGAAACAATTCGTGCATCTAAAATTTCTAATAGGAACTATTTATAAAATAATTGAGTTTACAAGGACGAAATCCTAATAATATTTTTTACAGTGACTGAAATCAAAATTGGTACATTTTACAGGGACCAAAAATTTATTTCAAATATTTTGTGGAATTAAAAATTAATATTTTTGTTTACGTGATATTTAGTACGAATTGTAATTTGACGAAAGAAACGAAAAGTTCAAAACTAATATTGTGTTTTTTTTCATAAATGAAAATAAATGTGAAGTCTAACAAGTCACATCAAACGACTATAAATGATGGCAACTAATTTCGTTTCGTACCATTCACCATATCCCTTGAGAAAATGTGAAGAGGAATATAGTCCCTAAGTCATGGAAATCACTTGGTTTTGGTAAGATTACAAAAGAAGAATTAAAGATGATAAAAGGAACATGAAGGCATAGATGAAACTTCCTTTATTATAATTAGATAATACGTTATCTAATTATAAGAAAAGAAGTTCCGTCTATACCTTCCTGTAACTTGTCATGTCTTGGAGGTTGAGATTTTCTGTTAAATTTTCCATTGATTTCGTCTCAAACACTAAATAAAGTAATTATTACTTTATTATTAGATAATATTCAAAATAGTTATTAGATAAGTAAGCTGATACTCTAAAGTTAGGATATTACTCATATGACAGTAGTTACTACTGACAATTTCTTTATTACCGCATCCTATAATTTTAAGATGTTATCAGTTATCACCAACACAACCGCATATCCTATATAAGGTGAATCTTAGTGCTAAACATGCACAGAGAAAAGGTGAACTTAATTAGTTGAATAAAGAGACATACATTGAGAGATAAATTTTTAAAAGATATGGCAGGTGGAGCCTTTCATGTTTCAGGTGATGGAAGGAACTATGAGGGCAAGGTTACAGCGTTTGTATTACTCACATGTTTTGTAGCTGCTATGGGAGGTCTCCTCTTTGGTTATGATCTTGGTATCACAGGAGGAGTGACGTCTATGGAACCATTTTTAATCAAGTTCTTCCCATCCGTGTATAAACAGATGAAAGATGAATCAAGTACTGGGAGCGCGTATTGCAAATTTGACAATCAAATCCTTACATTGTTTACCTCCTCCTTATACATAGCAGCATTGATAGCTTCTTTCTTTGCCTCCACAACCACGAGAAAAATAGGCCGCAAGCCTTCAATGTTTATAGGTGGCTTGTTTTTTCTTGTTGGTGCATTGTTGAATGGTTTTGCTATCAACATTGCAATGCTTATCATTGGTCGTTTGTTGCTTGGTTTTGGTGTTGGATACTGCAATCAGGTAAGAATTAGCATAGTGGGTATGCTTTTTTGTTTAAGGTTTTATTATAAAGGAATTGTTAAGACTAATTGGCTTAAATGTTCTCCTTTATACCATAACAGTCTGTTCCAGTGTATTTATCCGAAATGGCTCCAGCAAAGATTAGAGGAGCACTTAACATGGGATTTCAAATGATGATCACAATTGGCATCTTGGTTGCAAATCTTATCAACTATGGGACCGCCAAACTTGAAAATGGATGGAGAATTTCTTTGGGTGTTGGAGCTGTTCCAGCGGTCTTGTTATGTGTTGGATCACTTTTCTTAGGCGACACGCCTAACTCCTTAATTGAAAGAGGCCAACATGAAAATGCTAAGGCGATGTTGAAAAGGATCCGTGGCACCAATAATGTTGATGAAGAGTACCAAGAACTCATTGACGCTAGTGAGACATCAAAAAAGGTGGAACACCCATGGAAGAACATTACACAACCAAAATACAGACCTCAACTCACTTTTAGCTCTTTTATTCCATTTTTCCAACAACTCACTGGCATAAATGTTATTATGTTCTATGCACCTGTCCTTTTCAAGACTCTTGGCTTTGGTGATGATGCTTCACTTATGTCGGCAGTTATCACTGGAGGTGTTAACGTAGTTGCTACATTTGTTTCCATCTTTACCGTGGACAAGTTTGGAAGGAGGCTTTTGTTTCTTGAAGGCGGAACCCAAATGTTTATTTGCCAGGTGAAAATGACAACTCAAGTTTTTTAAATTTTTGCAATGGTCATTATTTATAGCTTAGCCTTCCTTTTTCTTTGTGAGCTTGCCAATTTTTTTTTTTTTTTAAATAATAATCTTTGTTTGCAGATCATTATCGGAGTTTTGATTGCTTTAAAGTTTGGTGTGAATGGTGAAGGGTCGTTTAGCAAAGGAGAAGCCGACCTCCTCTTGTTTTTTATTTGTGCATATGTTGCAGCTTTTGCTTGGTCTTGGGGTCCATTGGGTTGGTTGGTTCCCAGTGAAACTTGTTCTCTTGAGGTTCGATCTGCAGGACAAGCTATCAATGTCGCTGTGAACATGCTTTTCACCTTCGCCATAGCACAAGTGTTCCTCTCTATGCTTTGCCACTTGAAGTTTGGCCTCTTCTTTTTCTTTGCTGCCTTTGTAGTCATCATGACCATTTTTATTTTCTTGCTCTTTCCCGAGACAAAGAACATCCCTATTGAAGAAATGAATAGAGTATGGAAATCACACTGGTTCTGGACCAAGTTCATCTCTGATGATACTGTCGTTGGTGGGAATGATCACAAGGCTACTCCTTGAAGCTGGTCAAGAAGGGGAAAATAAAAGACAATACAAAAGAAAGTGATTCATTCATGGATGAATTTAATTTTGATACTTTATTTGTGTAACAAAATTTTGTCGACGACCAAATAATGTTTCACATGTGAATTTATGACAATTCATCAGCTTTGTTAAAGCACCAAATGGAAGGGTGATATTAGCAGCTTGACAACTTCGAAGATCAATTTTTTTGCATAGACCCTTCACACTTGTATCTTTTAGGACTAATTATGTATATTCAGTCAAAATGAATGAAAGCAAGTGACAGAAAGGCTAACTCTAAGTTATTTATTATCTAGGGTCATGATTTTTTTTATATTTAGTATTGCTTCAATGATCTACTTTGTTCTTCTCACTTTTCTTTTTTAATTTGGATATTTTGTTTAATTTTTTGATGGTAAAATCAGGAAAAATTAGGGGTGTAGTTGGGTCGGTTTGGATCAGATTTGAGACATTTTAGTATCCAAACTGTTAAATTTGATTGGATCGGATTTCGATAAAAAACATATTCCACAAGTCCAAACCTATTTGATTAAAATCGGTTTGGTTTGGATTGAACATTGAATAACCCTATTTTTATTTGTATTTTCAAAATTAATAAAAAAATAAGGATGGTGTAAAAAAATTATTAAAATGTAATTGTTAATAATATTTTTTTGTAAAAGGATCTTTTCGATTCGAATCAGATCGGATCGATTCCTATTTTTGGAATCTACTACTCAAATCACATTCTTTCAGATTTAGCTTTTGAAATCCAATCCGATTCAAGTCATCAAAATCGGTTTGGTTTGGTTATGGTCCATCGGATCCTATGCACACCCCTAGGATCAATACTAAAATTCAAAACTAGCAGGATAACTTTTAGTTATGCAATGATAAGAAAGGAAACAAAATGACAAACAAAGCAAATATCATATGCTAATTAAAATATGATTCTTTCATTTGAATATATTTAAATTTTAACTGCAGAAACCAATCAATATTTTTTTTTATAAAAAAAGATATTGTTAGGTGTAATGTCCAATGACATAGATGATTTCCAGATTTTAAATTTCTTCAAAGTTCAGTCTCATCTTGGCAAAGCTCTGGTTATTAATGAAGTTCATTGGCTATCTCCTCTATGTGGCTAGGTTAAGTGCAACACAGATGGAGCTGCAAAGGGAACTCCTGGTCATGCTGCAGCTGCTGGACTGTTTAGAGATTTTAGAGGTGACTTTATAGGTGGATTCTCAACTTATCTTGGAGTGCAGAATGCTCTTTATACTGAGATTGTGGCAGCAATAGAGGCAATTGAGATTGCATTTAGTAAAGGATGGAAGTTCCTTTGGCTAGAGAGTGATTCAAAAATGGTTGTGGAGGCTTTCTCATCAAGCATTGTGGTTCCTTGGAGGTTGAAAAACGGATGGCTAAACTGTTTGACTATTTGTAATCAAATTTCTTTTAAGATTTTCCATGTGTATAGAGAAGGGAATAGATATGCTGATTCTTTAGCTAATTTTGGTGTTTCTAGTTTATCCTCTACTTGGTGGAGTTCCCTCCCCCATTTCTTGAGAGAAGACTTTATTAGGAATAAGGTAGGACTTCCTTGTTATAGGTTTGATTAGGTCTCTTGCTATCATGGGTTTTGGATTAGTCCCCCCATGATTTTTTGTATTCTTTTTTCTTTATTGATACTTATTTGATATGCTGCAAGTGATTGTGGGAGCATGGGGTGCCAACATGGTTGGGATGTCTTGTTGATGCCTTTGCACATCAATGATCTTTTATAAAATAAAAAAAAAGTATAAGGGCCGGGGTACCTAAACCCAAAAATATTACAAGTGGGAATAAAAAAACCAGACAAAACCATTTAGCCAAATCCCGGTCAAGGAAAAACAAACAAATCAACACTTTTAAAAGTAGTGTCACGGTTATAATCCAATACAAAAGACATTTAAGCAATATTTTTTGTAATTTGAATGTCCACAAATAAAAAATGAGTTTAACTTTGATACATTACCGATATAAATCTTTTTATTTTATCAATTAATCACAAATCATTTTATATATATATATATATATGGATTTTGAGGTAATTTTTTTAAAAATCAAACATTTTTAATGATTTGAGAATTCTTGATTGATCGTTAGTATAACAACTTTAACAATTGTAATATATAACAAGAATTTAATTTTGATATATATTATGTTAGTGTAAAGTCTTTTGCACTTTTAATCAATTACAAATCGTCATATATCTTACTTTTAAGGTTTGGAAAGGAGTCATTAGAAATGTTTGTTTTTTTATGTTGGTAGAGAGATGACAAGAAACAAAAAAAAAAAGTAACAGGAAAAAGAAAAATTACACTCTTAAGAATGCAACTCCCGTGGTATCAGCCAAGAGCGCTGTACTGAGACCCTGAGGCGGCAAGTAAAAAAGAATGAGGTGATCCTCCTGAGCTGCACCCACTTAATTGGCTAAGTCAGTACACTGGTTCCCCTCCTTAAGTGTATGCACCAAATTAACTTCCCAATTATTTTGGAGAGTATGCCTTATGGAGTGGATCAAAGCTCTATGTCGATGAAAAGGAGAAATCTCCTCAATGACAAAACTGATAGCATAAGTGGAGCCAGAGTAACAAGTGATATTTCTGCTCCCCTTATTCCAAGCGAGTCTAAGCCCCTGATACAAAGAATTGAGCTCAACATGAATACTAGTAGATGAGCCCAAAGAGCCCTCAAACCGGTAATCCAGCTGCCATCTGCATTACGCAAAAAGACCACCAATCCCTGATCTTCCATGATTACTCAAGCTACTCTCATCCACATTAACCACAAAAGTTTGGGCTCCAGTATGGTTCCATTTAACCCGTCGAGGGGCATGAGAAACATTTTGCATTTGCATGAAAGCAACTCAGGATGACTTCATGTAAATTCTTTATGGCAGATACAAGCGAATACAAAGGGATCTCTTCCTTATCAATGCAATTAGAATTTCGTCTTCTCCAAGCCCACCACAAACACGCTATGAATAGCGAGTCCCGCTCACCCATGCCACCATCCAACACCCACTTGTATTGATCCATTTCTGCGAGAAAACCTGGAATGACAAAGCCAAAATGCTGCCAAATATGGGTAGCAAAATTGTCGTCACTAACTAAGTGAAGGAAAGTCTCTTCTGCCTGCATGCAACATTGAGACACCCCACTACTCAGCACCCCTCGATGGTGGAGCAGAGAGCTCGTAGGGGCTGAGTTATGAGCAACCAACAAGCACAACAACTTGAAATTTTTTTATTCTCCATATCCGGGACAACCTTTTAATCATCTTATTTTGAGTCCAATATTTTTAATAATGTACTAATGAGTATGAGACGAGACTATTTCAAACAGCTTCTTCCCCATCCACTGCACTTGACCCCGAGGAGGAAGTGCGACTGGAGCTGTAGACTTGGGTGGATGTCGCTAGAACCGCGAGAAGAAAAGCTCGCATTTATGGTTGTGGAGACCTCGCTAGCAACTACGGATGAGTGGGCTCTCCAGCATTTTTATCCAATATGGTCGAATATCCACCCGTGGGAGATTTGATATTTTACTATTGTTTTATTTGTTCTTACTATATGAGACATGATCATGGAGGTATAATCACGATACATCATTTAAAGTATCGGTTGGTTTGTTAGTAAAAATCTGTAGGTTTAATTAATATTTTGATCCCTGCAAATAGGGTGAGATTTGATTTTAGTCCCTCCAAAAAAATTTCTTAGATTCTGATCCTTAAATGTTTTAAAACATTGAAATTCGTCCCAGTCGTTATAATACATCCATTAAGTGATGACGTGACAGATCCATGTCATCAGTGCCACATGTACAAAAAAAAAGTTTTAATTTAACAATTTTTAAATAAGTTTTTGGTCCTTTCCTAGTTCATTAATTTTGGTTTTACCCCATATACAATTTTTAATTTTGCCCCTGTAATCTCAATTTTTTTGTAAATAGTCAATACTGTCACATCTCTCTGCTAACTAATGACGTGGCAAATGGAACACCATGTTAGCTATGTCATGTTGGTGCCACATCCAAGAATTGGGTGCTGTAATAGTTTCGCTCAATTTGGATGAATAAGCTCGAAGTTATGTGATAGAATTTATGGTTGTTAGCAACTAGATTCTGTAGAAATCCAGTGGTGTTCTAGTTGTTACTGGGAACAATTCGTGCATCTAAAATTTCTAATAGGAACTATTTACAAAAAAAATTGAGATAACAAGGGCAAAATCCTAAAAATATTTTTTACAAGAACTGAAACCAAAATTGGTGAATTTTGTAGGATCAAAAACTTATTTAAAATATTGTGGAATTAAAATTTATTATTTTTGTTTACGTGACTCTGATGACGTGACTGACGGAATATCACGTTATCACTTAACGGATGTACCCTGACGGCATAGACGAATTTCAAAGTTTTAAAACGTTTAAGGACAAGAACTTTTTTTTTTAGGGATTAAAACTAAACCTCATCCTATTTGCATTGACCAAAATATTCATTAAAACACATCTTTAATGTATTTAGATGAAAGAATCATATTTTTAACATATGCAAAAGTTATCCCGCAGGTTGTGATTTAGTATTATTCCTAAATTTACTAGCAAGAAATTAAACAGAAGATCAAACCAAAAAAGGAAAAGAACAAAGTAGGGAGTTGAAGGAATGCAAAATGTAATGGACAATATCATAATTCATACCCTTTATAATCAAACACGTAAAGCAGGGTTGGCCTTTTCATCTCATTTCATTAATAACCAATAGCAGGTTTAAATAAGTTTTTTTTCCTTGCAAAATATACCAATTTTGGTTTTAGTCCCTGTACTTTCAAAAATTTTGGAAATAGTCCCTACCGTCATCTCTTTTCATTAACTGCTGTCGTGGCAAACAGAATGTCACGTCAGTCATGCCACGTGGCACTAACGTGGCGTTACGTTTGCCACGTCAGCAGGGACCATTTCCAAATTTTCTAAAAATACAGGGACGAAATCCTAAGACAAAATTTATAGGGATTAAAACCAAAATTTGTGAATTTTGCAAGGACAAAAAACTTATTTAAACAAAAACTATTTTTGGGTCAATTTTCAGAGCAAGTCGTACAGGGACAAGAAACTACCAGATGAAAGGATTTGTCAATTTGAAACTTGTGGCCCTAATGTATGATTTCTTTCTATTTTGTAGCCAAATTTTGGAGTAAGTCGGTCAAGGACAAGAAATTATGAAGTTGGCACAGGCAAACACAAGAAGGGGGGTTGAATTGTGTTTGTTAATTATTTTCGCAAAAACCCTTTTGAACAACGTTTTCACAAGCAGATGATAAAAAGATTAAGCACACAAGAATTCCTTTTTAAAAGATTAACAAAAGCAATATCAAAACCCCACTGTTAGTATAAGCAAATAAAGCTGAAGAGTTTAGCTATAGAAAATTCACGCAAGAGATTTTATCCTGGTACACTCTCTTCCAACCAAGAGCTACGTCCAGTCCTTTCGACTTGAAGGATTTTTACACTATTTCTCCAAATAGATTACAAACAAGTATTCAACACCTCTTCAGGCTACAAGTATTGCTTTCTTGCCAAGCCTCTTCAGGCTCTAACTCTATCGCAGATTTAAAAGTTGATCTTCTTAACTCAAGTGTGAGAGTATGACAGTTTAAGATCAGTTGAATATTACAACAATATTCAAACTAATGAATACAGACTCTTGCTCTTGAAAGAAAATAGAATGAATGATAATGGCAAAAGTTCAGCTAGCAAGATTGTGCAGGCAAGAGTTCTTTCTTCAGTATCTGAGGTCTTCAATTTATAGTGACCTTCTTCTTCTCTTGTAATTCTTCTTACTTTGAATAATCCCGTTTAGAGATAGCATTAAATGCATGATATCCGTTGAGACTGATAGCTTGATTTTGGCCATGTTGAAAAGTATCATTGGTTATCAGAAAATCACAAAATGAAGGCTCACTGTTCTGAGCAATTGTACCTTAAAAACTTTCTTTCCTCCTTTGTGTATAACCCAGCTTTTATCCAGCAATAAAGATGTCAACATACAGATTGTTTTGCAATTCCAATTGTACTATTTGTTTTTTGTATTTCCTTGATAGTACTATGAACTTTTCTCAAAGGAAACAAGACATTAAATAGGATAAAAACAAATGGGAAGAACAAATATTCATTTGAAATAAATATCAATCATTTGAAATAAATTCATTGTGGACCAGATTGCATTAAATTCATTCAAAGATGGAGTTCGTCTAAAAAGAAACTCCATCTACTCATTCAAATGAGTGTCCAAGTCTATTTGATAATTTTCTTAACTCGTCTGATAACGTGGCAAATCCTTTTATCTATCAAGTCATCAGACTTGCTATTCCTTAATGAGTTAAAAAGATCTCCGTCTAGTGACGTGGCATATAGAGCTCATCTACTAGATTACTTTGTGTTTTAGTTCTTTTTCTTAGCTAATTACTTCCATCCGCTGACGTGGCAAGATGGACGTGCTTATTTTCAAGTCTTTGGACTTAATGTACCTAACAAGTTATTTAGGTATTCATTTATAACCTCGTCTACTAAGGAAAACAACAAGGTAAATTTTACCATAATTCTTCAGCAGCCCATCTACAAGGGTGGACGCGTATTTTTCAAATGAAACTTATCCCAAGTTTATTTTACTTATAAAAGCATTCATGCATAACTGAAAGCACTAGTTAGATCTCAACTAACACTTTGCCAAGCAACTTTAATCCTTTTGTTAACATCAAAACCTAGAGATCAAAACTACTTTGGTTACAACAATCTCCTCTTTTTTTGATGACGACAAAACTAATTAAAATTGAGAAGCAAAGTCTAAGAGAGCTTGCAGGGCTCCCCCTAAGACGAAGCATTCAAATACTTAAGCAGACTAACAGATAGGTACAAACACTTATCATACTTATAATCTATATGAACACAAGTATATCAGAGCAATATATCAAGTAGAAAAGAATATACAAATGCAAACACATAAGAGCTTTTCAATATGCAAACACATAAGAGATTTTCAACAACTGATTTTATATATATAATTTTCTTTCTTTTCCTTTCTCCCCCTTTTTGTCATCAGCCAAAAAGGTAAAAAAACGAGTGGACCATCATTGTCAGTGCAAAAGAAGAAGAAAAAAAAATGAAGGCTAAGCAGATGGAGGTGGTGGAGGAGGATTCTGAGTTTGACACTTCTTGAAATCCATAAGAAATTCAAGCATTTTATTCACAACCTCTAAGGTTGGAGCCATTGAGGTTTGAACCTGCTGATGAACATCCTCCTTGATCTTCTCAGCTATCTTATCAACCTTTTCATCTACTACTTTTCCAACCCTTTCATCAACCAGCTTTCCAAGAACTTCTTCAATATTTGATGGTAAAGTCTTTAAGCTTTTCTGCAGATTCTTGAAGAATGCTCAGAGTTCTTGACTGATCTTCAGGGTGCATTACAACTATTGCCAGAGGTTGAGAAGATTGTTTTTCTGATGAGCTTTATTGGTGACAGGATTCAGCAGTGTCATCCAAATTATCAGCAATGACAATTTGTCCATTTGCTTCATCATCAAGGTCATCTGTGATAGGCTTTGGAATAGGTTTGGGTTTTACTATGATTTCTTTTGCCCATCTAACAGGGTAGACAAATTCCACATTTCTGCTGTTGATAGGAAGTCCCCAGAGGTCTTTAAATATCACGTACCTAAAGTGTGAGAGTCCACACTTTCCTCTGACCTTGGGAAGATCTTCCTTTTCTTCATCAGACAATCTAAATGAAGATGCCTCTCTGGTGCAGTGTATTAAGTGTGACTTCCAAAAATCAGCAGCTTTGTGCTCACCGATTAACTCAATGGATTCTTTATTTAGAAGGAAATCCATCATTGAGTAATCAAAAGTTTCTTGATCAAGGTCAAGCAATGCTGACGCAGCTTCGGGCATCACACCCTTGAACCTTCTGTTCTTCAGGTCCTTGTCCTTGTTAGGATCCAGTATTGGCAATTTAGGACAGATCCTGTAAGACTTGATTCCAATCCTGGTTGCTTCCTTATGCCTCAGCCAGGATGGAAGAACAAAATTTGCAGCTCTATCAGCTCTGTGTTGGCTGAACTCCCATTTCAGCATATCATAGCAGAGTTGATCCATAAACAAATCAGCAGCCCTCCCATAGATTCTGGGATGCTCAAAGGACATCCATTTTGTGTCCCTTGGCATGATCATGGGGGCATGCTTAGATGATCTAACTCTCTTCTTAGGAATAGTAGGAAGATTCTTCCTTTTGGGGTCAGTCTCCCAGACGGGTATAATGTGTCTCTCAACTCCACCGGTAATTGGCATGAATGGAGGAGTTTTGACAAGGTTTGTGTAAATTTTCTTGGGGGGGGGGGGGGGAGTTGGCTAAAGGTAGGTGGGTGACTAAAGGCCCTAAATTATTGTACATTTGAGAAGGTACGATTTTGATTAATTGACATTCTGGGTGAGGTAGGTAGAGGGGTTCAACAGATTGGCTAACTTCTTCCTCATATTCAGGTAGAGGATACCATCTGTTTAGGATAAGTCCTGGTTCAGATTGGTGAGAGTGAAACATAATTTTCCATTCTCTTTTTACTTTGGCCCAATCCTCAGATTTGTCATTGTAAAGTATGGAAGTTGGGATGAGGGGAGGAAATAGGGTTCTTAGAGGTTTTGGGAAAGGTGCACCCGGGTATATTCCTTCATCTGGTTGATTTAACCAGGGATCATCGGCTTGTGAGGTGGTTGTTAGTGTTGATTGAGGTGAGAGAGGTGTGGGAATATAGACGCCATTTGGATAGGGGATAGGTATATCATCTATCCTAGCTTCTAAGCTAGATACAAGGCCATCAACTGCTAATTGAACAGGATCATTAGCAGAGATAGTTACCTTATGAATTTTAGTTGACCTAACTTTTCTTGCTGGTTGCCTCCTTGGTTTTGTTGGTACAGTTGAAGGATCGGGCACAACGGCCTCAGCAGCAGCAGCAGAGGTCTTCTGCTTCTTTAGGATAGAGCTGATAGGAATGCTATCCTCATCAGCTTCCTCATCTTCATTATGAGAGAGGATAATTTTCCTTGGCCTCTTTGCAGCAGGGGCATCAGAAGGCTCCCTGATAGCAATCCCACTTGCTGGTCTTTTGGGGGCAGGCTTTCTTGTAGCAGTTGTCTTTTGCCTGGTTACCCTTATAACCCCTAGGACTTTATCATTATTATGTTCAATCATCTCTTCTTTAGCCACCATTAATTCCTCAGTCTTAGCCATTGCAGCAACATAATACGTACTGAGGTTCATGTTGGCTATGTTCATCTTTCCAAAGTCTGCAGCACACATTGGTTTATCAGTCAGTAACCTCACTTGCTCCTTAGGAGTCTTGGCAGCAAGAGACTCATATACTCCTTGAGCCTTGAAAATCTTCGAGAGAAGGTGGCAGAAGGGAAGTGTAGAGAGTCTTTTCTTGTTTATCACTGCATCTCTGTGAGAAGATGGCAGAGACAGAACTTGTCAAGAGATGAAAGGTTGTCCTTTGATCCAACCTTGTGAAGCGGTTCATATCCTTCATTTCAACAGCCTTCCACGAGTGAGTCTTGACCGTGTCCTCCTTCATGAGACAGACTTCTATAGTCTCAGAGCCGTCCAAGTCTTCTTCCCAAGACTCAGTGAAAACGAGACCTTCCTGAGCACAGAAGATTGCTTCAGCAATAGTCTTCTCCGAGACTGTAATCTTCCTTCTTAACACGGTTGAGTAGAAGTCAGTTTGTCAGTTGGATGTTTCTCCAAAAATCCTTGACAAGATTTGGGAAAATAGACTTTCTCCGCGAAGAGTCATTCCCAGCCAGCTGCATTTACATATTTGCTTATGTCAAGATTGTAGTCTTTTAGCACATTAAGGTTGAAATGATGCTCTATAGCTAAGTTGAGTTTGTCCACATTGAAGGTTGAAGATGCCATTGTAGATGATCAACGAGCTTAGGGTTTGGAGAGCAGAGAGATGTAAAGAAAGATAGCTCGAGAGATTATGAAAGCATAAAGTCTTTCTCAGAGGGAAAATAATTCTTTTAAATGAATCTTGAATATCAAATGGTTTTTTTTTAAAAAAACTTTTGATATGACATGTCATAATTATAAAACGGCGTTGGTAACTTAGGACCATAAAAAGGCCTTGATGGGATTGATGAGAGTAGCTGACTCAGCAAGGAAAGAGAAGTGTTTTATATAAATGTGTTCAAGAACAAAGTAATATAAGCAATAAATGTATGCATAGACGAGTCCACACAAGACTAAGAGTGGACGTGCAAAGACATAGGTAGTGGACGCGTAGAGTCCACTTGCTCTGGACGTCATGACTAGTGGACGTGTAAAGAAAACATGCATTGGACGACCAATTTAACAATAAATATACTAGCTCAATCCAAATACAACATATTCAAATGCTTTCTTATATAGATAAATCTGCCCTCAGCAAGAGGTTTAGTGAAGATATCTGCCCATTGGTGGTCAGTATCTACAAATTGAACATCAAACACACCTTTTTGCATATAATCCCTAATAAAATGATGTTTAATCTCTATGTGCTTAGCTCTAGAATGCAATATTGGATTCTTAGATAAATTGATTGCAGCAGTATTATCACACATAAGTGGAATACTACTTACAAATACATTGTAGCCCTCCAATTGGTGTTTGATCCATAGAAGTTGTGAGCAGCAGCTTGCAGCTGATATGTATTCTGCTTCAGCAGTTGATAGAGCAATGGTACTTTGTCTTTTGCTTGACCATGATACTAGGTTAGCTCCAATGAAGTGACATTCTCCACTGATGCTTTTTCTTTCAATTCTATCTCCAGCATAGCCAGCATCACAAAAACCAACTAATATGTGATCATCATTTTTCTTAAAGCACAAACCCAGATTAGTAGTACCTTTTAAATATCTAAATATTCTTTTAACTGCTAAGAGATGAGACTCTCTAGGATCAGATTGAAAACGAGCACATAAGCAAACATTGAACATTATATCAGGCCTAGACGCAGTCAGATATAAGAGAGATCCTATCATACCTCTATATACCTTTTGGTCTACCTTTTTCTCTTTATCATCTTTGTTCAGTATTGAAGTGGAATGCATAGGGGTATTCATTGGTTTGCAATCACCCATCTTAAACATCTTTCGAAGTTCCTTTGTATACTTAGTCTGATGGATGTACACCTCGTCCATAGACTGTTTAACTTGAAGTCCAAGGAAGAATTTGAGTTCTCCCATCATGCTCATTTCAAATTCTTTTTGCATTAACTTAGAGAATTCCTTGCATAAAGATTCATTAGTAGCACCAAAAATGATATCATCAACATAAATCTGTACTATAATGAAATCTGACTTAATAGACTTTCTAAATAGAGTTGTGTCTACTTTTCCTCTGTTAAAACCATTTTCCATTAGAAACGAACTTAATCTATCGTACCAAGCTCTAGGAGCTTGTTTAAGTCCATACAGTGCTTTCTTAAGCTTATAAACATATTCAGGGTATTTTTATTTTCAAAGCCAGGAGGTTGCATGATATATACTTCTTCATTAATAAAGCCATTTAAGAAGCACTTTTAACATCCATTTGAAAAAGCATAAAGCTATGATGTGCAGCAAATGATATTAAAATTCTTATAGCTTCTAGTTTAGCAACTGGTGCAAAAGTTTCAGTGTAGTCTATACCTTCTTCTTGAGAGTAGCCTTGAGCAGCAAGTCTTGCCTTGTTTCTCACAACCTTACCATCTTCATCAAGCCTGTTTCTGTAGAGCCACTTTGTTCCAGTGACTGACTTGTCTTCAGGCAGGGGTACAAGAGTCCAGACTTCACTTCTCTCAATTTGATTAAGCTCTTCTTGCATAGCAAGAATCCATCCTTCGTCCATTAGAGCTTCGTCCACTGTCTTCGGTTCACATTCAGAGACAAGAGTAGAATCACTTTGTTCTCTGAAGGTTGACCTAGTTCTTAGCTTGTCATTGGGGTCACCAATGATTTGATCTTGAGGATGGTAATTTCTGAAATACCAAGATTTATGAGCATTTTCCTGTTGAGAGGTAGATGTTTCAGGTTGTTGTTGAGAAGTGTCGTCTACTTGGATATCAGACTTGATTTCTGGTTTCTCTCCCGAGATATTTAGATCAAGATCTGCAAAATCTTCATCTAGCTCTGATAGTCTCTTATCAGGCTGTTTGTCATCAAATTTTACATGAATACATTCTTCTACAACTAAAGTTCTAGAATTATAAACTCTAAAGCCTTTTGAAGTTTCAGAAAATCCTAGAAGGATTCCATTATCTACTTTAGCATCAAATTTACCAAGTTGATCTTTTGTATTCAAAATATAACATTTACATCCGAAAGGGTGGAAGTATGAAATGTTGGGTTTTTTACCTTTCCACAATTCATAAGGAGTCTTATTCAGAATAGGTCTAATGTATATTTTGTTCTGAATGTAGCAAGTAGTGTTCACAGCTTCAGTCCAGAAGTGCTTAGGGACATAGTTGTCATTGAGCATAGTCCTAGCCATCTCTTGAAGAGATCTGTTATTTCTCTCTACCACACCATTTTGCTGTGGTGTTCTTGGTATTGAGAAGTTGTGTTGAATACCACCTTCTTCACAAAACTCATGGAATAGCTCATTGACAAATTCTCCCCCATGATCACTTCTAATTGAAGCTATACACATGCCTTTTCATTCTGTACACGTTTTCAGAATACAAAAAAGACCTTGAATGACTCATCCTTGTGAGCAAGGAACATAACCCATGTCCATCTAGTGTAGTCGTCTACTATGATAAGACCATATTTCTTTCCACTGACAGAGGCAGTCCATGTTGGACCAAAGAGATCAAGGTGTAGCAATTCTAGTGGTCTGTTGGTACTAACAACATTCTTAGATTCAAAGGAACCTTTGACTTGTTTTCCCTTCTGACATGCATCACAGAGAGCATCAGATTTGAAACTAAGGTTTGGTAGTCCTCTTACAAGGTTATGCTTTTTCAGTTTTGAGATTAATCTCAAACTTGCATGACCCAACCTTTTGTGCCAAATCCATCGTTCATCCTCAATGGATACTAGACATGACACACTTTGATTTGAGAGGTCCTCTAAGTCAATCTTATACATATTGTTTTACCTCTGGGCAGTGAATAAGAGTGATTCATCAGCTTTCTTGACAAAACACATATTCTTATTAAATGAAACAGCAAACCCACTATCACATAGTTGACTAATGCTAAGCAGCTTGTGTTTAAGACCATTTACTAACAACATTATCAATGGAGGGAAAATGATGTTTACCAATTTTACCTATACCAATGATCTTTCCTTTTTGATTTCCTCCAAAGGTGACCCAGCCACTATCTTTGGGCTTAAGGTCATGGAACATATACCTTTCTCCTGTCATGTGTCGTGAGCACCCACTGTCCAAGTACCAGGACTTCTGTTTCTTTCCTGTTGTTAAGCAGATCTACAATAGGGATTATCTTATCTTTAGGTAACCAAATTGACTTGGGTCCTTTCTTGTTAGTGATCATAGATCATGAATGCTTTGCATGCTTGTTATGTATGCATTTAGATGACACATGCCCACTTTTTCCATATACTTTACAGTAAGTATTGGAAGGGCTTGGTTTTGACTTAGTATGTTGTGGACGGACTTTAAAAGCCTTATATTGTGTATGAACTTTTGTTCTACTCAGAGATGCATCTTGCTTCTCTTTATCATAACCAATGCCAGATTTATCATGTGGTGATCTAGAATATCTTAATATAAGGTTTAATTTATCTGAGCTACCAACCAGTTTTGACAGAGAGTTTGTCACGTATGTCACATCTTGTTTCAGTTGTTCAACTTCACAAAAGCTATTAGACTTACATTTAGTCTTGTCAGTCAGACTAACATTGTTTGATTTTAATGTTTCATTCTCATCCCTAAGGTTTTGATTTACTGTGCAGACCTTATCATCATCTCTAGAAAGTTTAATAAACTTCTTTTTGAGACTCTTATACTCTTTAGAAAGTATGCATGATTCATGTAGGAATTCGTCAAAAACAGTTTGAAGAGTAGATGGATCAGATGTTATTACCTCAGCATCAATGAATTCACTTTCTGATGCAGTGTCAGCCATGGAGTAAATGTTTGCTTCTTCTCCTACTTCATCTTCTTCATCTGAAGAAGACAGGTCAAGATCCTCCCACGTAGCCATCAAGCCTTTCTTCTTTTTGAAGAATTTCTTTTTCTCCTTCAGCTCTGGGCAGTCATCTTTGAAGTGCCCTGGTTTCTTACTTTCAAAGCACAAGGGTGGACCTTTCTCCTTGGAATTTGACTTCTCTTTGGAGAATTTTTTGTTGAGTTGCTTCCTTCTGAATCCACCTTTCTTTCTCCTAATGTGTTGTATTTTTCTGGAGATGAAAGATAGTTCATCCTCATCTGAGTCATCTTCATTATTTGATGAATCAGCTTCATCCGAGGACTCAGCAACTCTAAGCATCTTTGAAGAACTAGCATTCTTGGCCTTTAAGGCAATGGATTTTCCTTTTCTACAGTTTTCCTCTTCATTAAGTTCAAGTTCATGAACTTTTAATGAACCCGGAAGCTCTTCCAGAGAGAGTATTCAAATTCTTTGCTTCCTGGATAACAGTTACCTTAGTTCTCCATTGCTTTGAGAGACTTCCCAGAATTTTTCTCACATGATCTCTATTCTCATAGACCTTTCTAAGAGACCTGAGACTGTTGGTGATTGTTTGGAATCTTACAAACATCTGGTCTATAGTTTCATGATCAGCCATCTTGAATAGCTCATACTGGTGAACCAGCATGCTTATTTTTTATTCCTTCACTTGTGAGGAACCTTCATGAGCTAGTGCAAGAGTATCCCAGATTTCTTTAGCTGTGTTGCAACTATGAACCTTGTCATGCTCAGATCTGGTGATAGCACACATAAGATAGTGCTTAGCTTTCAAGTTTAGTTGATGTTGGCTTTTCTGCTCTTAGTGCTTAGCTTTCAAGTTTAGTTGATGTTGGCTTTTCTGCTCTTGAGTCCATTCAGCTCTAGGCACTGCATCTCCAGCTTCACTCCTTGGCTCAGTATAGCCATTTTCTATTAGTTCCCAGATGTCAGCATTCTGTGCATCCAAGAATGCCATCATCCTCTTTTTCCAATAATCATAATCAGTTACATCAAAGAGAGGGGGTTTGTTGATAGCTTGTCCTTTTGCATCCATGATTGTAGGATCGTACTGCCTAAGCACTTGTTAGATGCTCAACCCTGTCAAGACTGAACTCTGATACCAACTGAAGTTGGCACAGGCAAAAACAAGAAGGGGGTTGAATTGTGTTTGTTAATTATTTTAGTAAAAACCCTTTTGAACAACTTTTTCACAAGCAGAAGATAAAAAAATTAAGCACACAAGAATTCCTTTTTAAAAGATCAACAAAAGCAATATCAAAACCCCACAATCAGTATAAGCAAATAAAACTGAATAGTTTAGAGATAGAAAATTCACGCAAGAGATTTTATCCTGGTTCACTCTCTTCCAACCAAGAGCTACGTCCAGTCCCTTCGACTTGAAGGATTTTTCCACTATTTCTCCAAATAGATTACAAACAAGTATTCAACACCTCTTCAGGCTACAAGTATTGCTTTCTTGTCAAGCCTCTTCAGGCTCTAACTCTATCACAGATTTAAAAGTTGATCTTCTTAACTCACTAAGTGTGAGAGTATGACAGTTTAAGATCAGTTGAATATTACAACAATATTCAAACTAATGCATACAAACTCTTGCTCTTGAAAGAATAATAGAATGAATGATAATGGCAAAAGTTCAGCTAGCAAGATTGTGCAGGCAAGAGTTCTTTCTTCAGTATCCGAGGTCTTCAATTTATAGTGACCTTCTTCTTCTCTTGTAATTCTTCAATGGTTACTTTGAATAATCCCGTTTAGAGATAGCATTAAATGCATGATATCTGTTGAGACTGATAGCTTGATTTTGATCATGTTGAAAAGTATCATTGGTTATCAGAAAATCACAAAATGGAGGCTCACTGTTCTGAACAATTGTATCTTAAAAACTTTATTTCCTCCTTTGTGTATAACCCAACTTTTGTCCAGCAATATATAAAGATGTCAACGTGTAGATCGTTTTACAATTCCAATTGTACTATTTACCTTTTGTATTTCCTTGATAGAACTATGAACTTTTCTCAAAGGAAACAAGACATTAAATCGGATAAAAACAAATGGGAAGAACAAATATTCATTTGAAATAAATATCAATCATTTGAAATAAATTCATTGTGGACCATATTGCATTAAATTCATTCAAAGATGGAGTTCGTCTAAAAGGAAACTCCGTCTACTCATTCATATGAGAGTCCAAGTCTATTTGATAATTTTCTTAGCTCGTCTGATGACTTGGAAAATCCTTTTATCTATCAAGTCTTCAGACTTACTATTCCTTAATGAGTTAAAAAGATCTTCGTCTAGTGACGTGGCATACGGAGCTCGTCTACTAGATTACTTTATGTTTTAGTTCTTTTTCTTAGCTAATTACTTCCATCTACTGACGTGACAAGATGGACGCGCTTATTTTCAAGTTTTTGGACTTGATGTACCTAACAAGTTATTTAGGTATTCATTTATGGCCTCGTCTACTAAGGAAAACAACAAGGTAAATTTTACCATAGTTCTTTAGCAGCCCGTCTATAGGGATGGACGCGTATTTTTCAAATGAAACTTATCCCAAGTTTATTTTACTTATAAAAACGTTCCTGCATAACTAAAAGCACTAGTTAGATCTAAACTAACACTTTGCCAAGAAAATTTAATCCTTTTGTTAACATCAAAACCTAGAGATCAAAACCACTTTGGTTCCAACAAATTATACCGGTACCCCTGAGTATTAGATATCATACAAAATGAAGGAATTTAACAATTTTAACTATTTGGTCCATACCCTTCAGCACTAAAAATCATACCAGTTTAAGGAATTTGACAATTTTCACCTCGATAAAATTTGGCTAGAATATAGAAAGAAATCATACATTATGGACCACATTGTTAAAATTGTTAAATTCATCTGGTATGATTTCTAGTACTCGGGGATATCGAGGTAATTTATTATTCATGTCCAATAGATCTGAGATTTGGCCAGTAAATAGAAGAAAATATCATACACTAGGGACACAAGGGTAAAATTATCAAATTTATCATTATGGTATAATTTCTAGTATTCGTGGGTACCGGATAGTTTCCTGTAATATTGTCAGGTCTGACTTGCTCTGAAGTTTGGCCAGAAAATAGATTTTTTTTTGTTTAAATAAGTTTTTATCCCTGCAAAGTTCATCAATTTTGGTTTCAGTCCCCATAAATTTTGTCTTAAGATTTCATCCCGTATTTTAATTTTTTTTTAGAAATAATCCCAATCGACGTGACAAACAGAACGCCACGTCAGTGACGGAAAGAGATGATGGGAGACTATTACCAAAAATTTTAAAAGTACTGAGACGAAATTCTGAGAATTTATTTTTAGAGACTAAAACAAAAATTGTCGTCTTTTGCAGGGAAAAAAAAACTTATATGAACCATAATAGTATCATTTTCTATGCATACTCATCTGTACTAGTCACTATCATCACCCTGCCTTGGTTTCCTCCAACCTTCATTGTCACATGATCCCACACCAGGTGGCACAAATGTATGGTCAAAAATCTCGACGAACATTAAAAAATAATCAGAATTCAGAATGTTAAGTACATTTTATTTTATTTTATTTTATTTTTTGATACAAAATATTGAATTCTAAGAAATAAAAATAAAATAAAATAAAAAGGAGAAGAGACGAGAAGAGAACAGAAGGATTCATTTACTCACCTCAGCAACCAAGCAATAAACACAAACGTACAAAATAGTTTATTCTCAAAACCAATACCTTTCTTTCATTGTCTTCTTTCTCTCTCTTATGTTCTTGTGCAACACACGAAATTGCCTTTACTTCTATATACTCTCAGGGTGCTTTGGTGGTCTCATTTACTACCTTTATAGAGGAAGAAAGTGAGTTGATTCCTGGGTTGGTTTATCTTTCTAAGGTTCTTTTTCTGAACTCTTTATCTATCTATGTGTTCATGTGTGTGTGTCGGTGTTTCTTGGGTTTGGTAAATGGATATGAATGGTACAGTTTTGTTTGTATGTACGGAAAACATTAGAAAGAAACATATCCTTTTTTGGAAGGTCAATGTTTCTTTATTCTAATGCCACCATCAAAACTTTCTTGGTCAAAGTTCTTGTTATGAATGATAGTCTTAACTCTAATAAAATTGTAATTTATTTGCATTTCTTTGATGGTCTGGTTTGGTTTGATTGTCATGCAAGAATAAAATAGGATGCTGCAGATTAAAATATTGAAATTCATCTTTTTTTTTCTTTTTCCTGGGACAATTTATTTACTTGATCCAATTCACCTACTTTAGATTGGCTATCTTTCATTCCTATATTCTTGATTCAAGATAAATTGTTTTTCTTTTAAATTTAATGCATAAGGCTAAAGTTGTGTAAGATCTTAATCAATTTTCTAATGTTGCCTATGGTTAAGCGAAACAGTTTATTTGGCCTCTGTAGCATCAGTTTCTATAAATTTTTAACTCTACATATTGGGAATTGGCTGGTATCATTTTCAAATAGCATTGTGGACTTCTGTTTAGTTGATTTTGGGTTCAGTGGTTCTATTCCACACGTTTGATATAATTTTTTCCTTGAGAACATCCTTACACTAATTCAATTCCATGCCATATGCAATTATGTCAATATATTTTACTTGACATTTGGTCCAAGTTTGAGCTTTCAATTTGATTTGATTTTGGTGTTTTACAGAAAGTAATCACATGTTACTCAGAGATATAATGAAAGAAAAGCAGTTAAACTTTAATCAGCCACTTTTATCAGTAAGGCGGTTCTCATCAACAGTGACATCTGAAACAGACTATAAAGGGAAAACTGAAAATTCATTAGCCAAACTACAAGATATTCCTGCATTCAAATCAGAGTTACAGTCAGGTCCAGTAAGGAATCCTGGAAATGTTCCTTTTGTATGGGAGAAGATTCCCGGAAGGCCAAAGGACGAAAGTAAATCTCAGACACAACCTTTTGAGCAGCCTCCCATTACTCCAAACCTTCCACCCGGGAGGGTTTCAAAACATAAGCAACAAGATTCTGATATAAAAGGTACAATGAGAACAGGAAGCACTGTTTCCAACTCTCAAAGTGTTGTATCTGTGGATAAAAGTGTAACAAAACATGGAAGCTTCAAAGAGGAAATTCAGGAAAAGGCAAGTTCTAATTCAGATGATGGAAGTGAGGCCTTTGTAGATGCTTGTGATACACTTTCCAGAACTGAATCATTCTTCATGAGCTGTAGTGGTTTGAGTGGATGGGATGATGAAGAGACGATCAAACCATCAAGAAGTTTCTCAAATGATCGACAAGCTTGCGATTTCATGATTGATAGGTTCTTGACTGCAGCAGAGGCAATGACATATGAAATACATAAGCATGCTTCTTCAAGGAAGCCAGTTGTTGGGCAAGAACAACAAAAACAGGTAAAGAAAGTTGTGAGTGCAGAAAGTTCCCATCCCCTTAATCAGCATAAGCCAAAAACTTTGCCCCATTACACCCAAGATATTGGCAAGGAAGAAAGTGAAGATGGAAGTGATGATTGCAATGAATCTAATGAAGACTGCACAACCATAGCTTGTGGGCTATTTCCTCGGATCTGCCTTTTGAATCCAATACCGGGAGTAAAAATGGAAGCTAAGGTTCGGGGTTCTGCAGTTCATGCAATGCAAGCTAAACCAATTGCTTCTCGCAGAACTACAAAAGAGGTATTAATTTGTTTCTATATACTTTTCTTTCATTTTTGTTATTATTTCACTTCAAGCTTTGTTATCTTTATGTCTCCCTTTTTATTCTGCAGCATGCTAGAACTCCTTATAATGGGAAAAAGCCATTAGATTCCCATCAAAGAGGTTGCAGCAAACTATTAGCCTGTGAGAGCGCTCAACGCGAACGTAGCTGTGAAAGCCCTATTGTTGAGAAAACTCTATATGTTGATTCTGTACATAAGGTTAACTCTAATTCAAGTTCATGTTCTGAAGAGGTAAAGGGTCAAACCAATCACAGTGGGGATGATTTTGAGACTTTGAGAAGAGGCAGTGGCATTTATAAGAATCCTTCAATAGATTCTTCACTTGGGAATAGCAAACACTTAGATGTTGTGGATGTGAAGTCAACATTACAACCTAAAAGTTATGAGTCTCTTGATTCACCTTTCCTAGTTTGTTCTGAAAATTCTAGGAATAGTATGAAAATAGAAATGACAAATCATTCCAAGAAAATAGACTCAGAAAAGCAAGGACTGACAAAGCCTGGTGTCCAAGGAAGTGTCTTAGATCAAGATTTAGTTGTGATTTCAAGACCAAAAGTGGTTAAAAGTAAGAAGATAGAATTGGAAAGTCAAGTGTCAAGTAGTCACAAAAAATCTGATAGCCTAATTCAGAATTCTGGCAAATGGGTTGATCAAGAATGTCTACATGGCTCTACACATAATCCTAGTACTTTGGCTAGGTCAAAGGTGTTAGATGATGGGAAGATTGACTTAGAAAGCCAATGTCTTATGAAGTTAAGCCATCAAGAGAGATGTGAAGCAATTTATTTGAAGCCTCCTCTAGCCCTTCCTTCATTAAAAGCTCCATCAGAGTCATGGCTTAATCGTATATTACCTACTATTTCCTCAAGGAATGTATCTTCAAGGTCTAATAACCTTGTTGCAAACATGTGTGCAAGAAGTCAAATTCCCAAGTGGGCAACTATTGTCAAATCTTCTAACGTACATCATCATGGACATCTCAAGTTCCCTGAGGTAATTAATTCAGTAAGTTTTTGTTTGTGCATCATTTTGTGTAACAACTAATGTAGTAACAAGGTGCTTAAAGTGCTATTTTTCAGGAACTACTAACACCTATTCCAGAAGCTTGAAGTTTCTGGAGAGAAGGGTCATTGATAATTTGACTTGTTTGATGAAATGTCCTACCTTTTTGGTGATGTAATTTTTGCATCAGTTCTCTTCTCTGTATATTGCCATCCTACTAATTGGTCCCTTTTAGCTTCCATATTCATGAGTATGTAACTGAAACTGTAAATCACAGTTGTCTTTTGTATCCTGTAAATGTAATAAGTTGTTTCAATAAAAAAAATGTCTATGTAAATTACATGAATCTTTATGGTGTTCTGTTCCTGTAAAATATCAGGCCAAAGCAATATACCCAAAAATACTTGTTATGTTCAAATTAAAAAGATGCTGGAAATAGTGATCTTGGAATGGTGAGTGTCCTAGGCTTTCTCCTCATTTCTCTGCAACTGTGGAGTATAATGTGGATACTGGAATGTGTAAAATTACATTAAGGGTCTTGATTTTCATACCACCTATTATTCATCCTCCCACCTTTCCTTTCAAATTTTTTTCTTCACTTTCCCCAAATACCCATAACCTCACCCACCCCACCTTTTCCTCTGACCCACAACCCACTTCTACTCACCCCATCTGCCTCGTCCATTCCTCCCACCCCACGACCACGACCCAGACACACCGAGTGACAGCAGCAAACGGTGGACAGCGGCAGAGATAAGGTAGAGCCAGCGGGGGCGATGAGACAGTGGCGGCAGCGAGACAGGCGGAGGACGACGGAAACATACGAAAACAGAGGGAAGAAAACTGAAAGTTGGACCATTCCTTATTTAAATACTGAAAATTGGGGTGATCTCATTGATTAAGCATGAGAAGATTCCAAATTGGCACCAAGGTCTTTGAAGAAGCTGTCCCAAAGAGGTTTTGACATATTTATAGTGTCGCCACAACGCCATTGGTGTCGCGACCACCATTGCAAATCACAACGCCATGACAGATTTATGGCAATTTTCAGAACTATATAATGTGGTTTGAGAATGGCTAACGGGATAAGGAACATACCTGCGGCACTCGGATTCACTTTGCGACCTTCCCGTCCAACGCCCCTGCAGCCAAATCCAACGGCTTGTATGATGGTGTGTAGGGCTCGGATCCATCTGGTGTGACGTGCTCAATTTCTTTAGACACGTGCAAATTTAGTTTTCACGTATGTTAAAAAAATTTTACACATATAGGAATGAAGTTTCCATGTGTTTATTTTTTTAACATATATGAAAACTCCGTTTTCATGTATGCTAAAAAGTTTAACATATATGAAAATTGAGATTCTGTCCATGTTAATTTTTCTAATACATACAGAAACTCGAGTATGTTAACTTTTTTAACATATATTGAAACTGTAGTTTCCTTGTTAATAAATTTTTTTTTTAACACATACATATATTAAAGTCTGTGAATATTAAATCTACAAGGAAGGGTATTTATGAAATAAAATGTAAATTTAAGAGGGAAAGGAGGTGGGAAGATGAATTAGTGAGGTGTCAAAATTAAAACCCTTACATTAATTAAAAATTATGCTTCCCCATGGGCTTCTAGCTTAGCGAGGCCTCCCCTAGGCCCAGAGGGCTTAGTACCAATAAAATAAGATTGTGAAAATTAAAATTAATTGTATTAATACTTAATAGTTCATTGTTTCCATATTAATTAATTAGCAAAATGTCAAATGAATAGCACATGCAGGCAAATTATTCAACCAAACCAAGTCCACGGGGGTAATATGTCAAATTGTATATAATACAACAAGTGAGACAAAGTGTATGTTTGGAATAACCTTTAGAAATCACATCCAATATATAAATCACATCCACGATGACATTCTTGTAGGTTTTTCAGTATCAAATATGGAAGCTACTATAGGTAGCTTCTTCGCATATATATATATATATATATATATATATATATATATATATTATTAACTTCATAAAATTACATAATATTAAATAATATGATTGGTGTCATTTGTTATTAAAGTATCTACATACTCTTAATAAGGTGATGCTTCTTATGCTTTTAAATCATTGATGTCATTTGATTCTATTTTTTTATCTGGTCTCATGGGAATCACTGATCAACAAGTTTTGTCAAGCTTTGCAATAAAAATCCCAAGATATTTTTGAATGTCATGTATTTGGTATCTAACACAAAATCATTAGTTCAGAAGTTAAGATATTGTAGTCAGAAAACTCTATTTGAAAAAGTTCTTTTTTATATATAACATTCAAGCAATTCAAATTCGTGATGAGTGTTTCTTTGTTAGATAATTTTTTATAAATATTTTTTCTTTTTATTAACTTAACCGTGTTAAGTCAATACCTGCTCATAACTATAAAAAAAAGGTGTGTAATTTATAGCCAAACTTGGGGTTTAATGATATTTTAATAAATTTAGAAGTAGTCTAATGTAATTTAAACTTCATGTTATATTAAGTGTTAGAGATGGCCAGAATATTGTTGAAGGTGGCTAGAAGAGAATTGCTAACATTATGTTGTTGGTGCTATTTGTTAGGAACTAATAATTATTATTAGTAATTTGTTTTCCATAAACTATGGAAACACCTTGGCACCCAGCTTGTATGCGGTGAAGACTTTTCCTATAAATACAAGCGTCCGCAAGAAGAAACATACAATCCCAACAAGAGAGAGAATAACCAGAGAGAGAGAAAAAAAAACTTAGAAATAAAAGCTTTATTTTTCTGGGTGTAATTGGATTGTGGGTTGTGAGTGTTTTGTAAACACTTTGTATATTTCCCTTTTGAGTAAAATATCTGCAGCAGCCTGGAGGAGTAGGCATTATTGGCCGAACTCCGTTATCAATTTTGTGTGTTATTATTCCACATTTATTTTGTTTTTTCACAAATCTGATTTAGGAAAATTGCGCATTTTCACAACAATTGGTATCAAGAGCTTTGGTGATTATTTCTGTCAATTTTTTACAAAGGTAGTATTCACATAAATAGTAAATTTTGTGAATAGTGAAATTTGGTCGGCGACACCAAATTATCCACGAAGGTGTTCTAAAACACGGTGGTTCGTACAAATTGTCAGAAACGATCCTGAGGAAGTCAGATTTGAGTTGGAGCGATGACTGCAGATGAAGGAAAGGTGAAAATTGAGAAGTTCGATGGTGCGGACTTTGGCTTTTAGAAAATACAGATTGAAGATTATCTGTATCAGAAAAAGCTGTATCAACCTCTCCAAGAAAAGAAACCAGAGGGCATGAAGGATGAAGATTGGACTCTTCTTGACATACAAGCCCTTGGAGTTATCCGATTGACATTATCCCGCAATGTTACTTTTAACATTGCAAAAGAAAAGACCACAGCGAGTCTTATGGCGGCCCTTTCCAGTATGTATGAAAAGCCGTCGGCCTCAAACAAAGTTCATTTGATGAGGCGGTTGTTCAATTTACGGATGACAGAAGGCGCAACATCTCAATGAACTCAATACAGTCACAACCCAGTTGAGTTCAGTTGGAATTGAGTTTGATGAAGAAGTACGAGCATTGATACTTTTGTCTTCCCTACCAGAAAGTTGGAATGCTACTGACACGGCTGTGAGTAGCTCATCGGGAAGCAACAAGTTGAAATTTAATGATGTTCGTGATCTGGTTCTCAGTGAAGAGATCCAACGGAGAGAGTCGGGTGAATCATCAACCTCTTCAATGTTGCACACAGAGTCAAGAGGAAGAAATTCAACCAGAGGAAATGGACGCGATAAATCGAGGGACAGAAGGTCCAAGTCCAGAAATCACCGTAGTTCCAATAGCTCGAAGAATGTCGAGTTTTGGAATTATGGAAAGACCGGGCACTACAAAAATCAGTGCAAGAGTGCATCGAAGAATCATAAGGCGAAGGCAGAGGCAAATGTTACCTCCACATCAGGAGAAGATGATGCATTGATATGCTCTTTGGAGAGCAAGGAAGAGTCTTGGGTGTTAGACTCTGGAGCATCCTTTCATGCCACTTCACAAAAAGAATTCTTCGAGGATTATGTCCCCGGAAACCTTGGTAAAGTTTACCTTGGTAACAATCAATCTTGTGAGATTGTGGGTAAAGGTGTAGTGAAGATTAAGTTGAACGGGTCTGTATGGGAATTGAAAAATGTCAGACATATTCCTGACCTGACGAAGAACTTAATCTCAGTAGGCCAGTTGTCCAGTGATGGCTACACAACAGTCTTCCTTGGTGATCAATGGAAGATTTCAAAGGGTACAATGACGATTGCTCGTGGTAAAAAGAGTGGTACTCTTTACAAGACAGTAGGAGCATGTCATTTGATTGCAGTTGCAACAAATGAAAATCCCAATTTATGGCATCAGAGACCGGGCCATATGAGTGAAAAAGCGATGAAGATCATGCACTCAAAGGGCAAACTACCAGGTCTTCGGTCAGTAGAAATTGACATGTGTGAAGACTGTATACTTGGAAAGCATAAATGAGTCAGCTTTCATACAAGTGGAAGAACCCCCAAAGAAGGGGAGACTCGAGCTGGTTCACTCTGATGTTTGGGGTCCAATTACCGTCTCATCCATTGGTGGGAAACAATACTTTGTGACTTTTATCGATGATCGCTCTAGGAAAGTATGGGTCTACTTTCTGAGACATAAGTCTGAAGTATTCGAGGCTTTTAAGATGTGGAAAGCCAGAGTCGAAAATGAGATGGGGTTGAAGATCAAAAACCTCAGAACCGACAATGGTGGTGAATATGAAGACACCAGATTCAAGAAGTTTTGCTTTGAGCACGGGATCAGAATGGAGAGAACCGTTCCGGGTACGCCTCAACATAATGGTGTAGCTGAGCGTATGAACCGAACGTTGACTGAAAGAGCCAGAAGCTTACGTCTTCAGTCAGGTCTATCGAAACAGTTCTGGGCAGAAGCAGTCAATACAACAACTTGCTTGATCAACCGAGGTCCATCGATACCATTGGAACATATAATACCAGAAGAGGTATGGAGCGGAAAAGAGGTGAACCTGAAACATCTTAGAGTTTTCGGTTGTGTAGCATATGTGCATATCAGTGATCAAGATCGGAATAAGCTTGATCCGAAATCAAAGAAGTGCACTTTCATTGGTTATGGTGAAGATGAATTTGGCTACCGCCTTTGGGATGATGAAAACAAAAAGATGATCCGCGGTAGAGACGTGATCTTCAACGAAAGAGTGGTGTACAAGGACAGGCATAGCACATATACCAGCAACCACAGAACAGAGTGGGCCTGTGTATGTAGAGGTGGACGATGTCCCAGAAAGTCCTATAGTTGAGAATTCTCAGTCAGAGGAATCAACTGAACAAGATAGCGAGCACCAGTCTGATATACCAGCACTTCCTACCCCAACTCCTGTATTGAAAAGGTCTTCTCGGCCTCATGTGCCTAACAGGAGATACATGAATTATATGTTGTTGACTGATAGAGGGGAGCCTGAAAACTATGAAGAAGCATGTCAGACCGCTGATGCTATCAAGTGGGAGCTTTCCATGAAAGACGAGATGAAGTCTTTGATCTCCAATTAGACATGGGAACCAGCCGAGTTACCCATGGGAAAGAAGGCACTTCACAACAAATGGGTATATCGGGTGAAGGAGGAGCATGATGGCTCCAAGAGATACAAAGCCCGACTAGTTGTCAAAGGATTCCAGCAGAAGGAAGGAGTCGACTATACTGAAATTTTTGCTCCAGTTGTGAAGCTCAATACTATCAGGTCTGTGTTAAGTATTGTAGCCAGTCAAGAGCTCTATCTTGAGCAGTTGGACGTAAAGACCGCATTTCTTCACGGAGACTTAGATGAGGAGATATATATGCACCAACCAGAAGGTTTTTCAGAAAAAGGGAAGGAGAATATGGTGTCACTACAAAAAAAAGGTTGTTTAGCGACCGAAAATAGTGACCGAATTTTTCGGTTGCTTTTTGCGACCGAAATGGCGACCGATTGTAGGATCTACATGAAGGACTGATTAGAGATAATACTGCGACCGAAATAGCGACCGAAATAGAGCGTAGCAGGGTTATCGGTCGCTATTTCCGTCGCTAAATAAAGGAACTTAAAAGTCAGTAATTTTATTCCTTCTTAGCGACCGAAATAGCGATCGAATTAAATGCAACGGTTGAAAGTCAGAAATTTTATGTATTCTTAGCGACCGAAATAGCGACCGAATTAAATGCAACGGTTAAATTTTATTTACATTTGCGACCGATATTAATTCGGTCGCTAAACGGCGCGTAAAAAAAAATTAAAATCGCGCGTGTTAGCGACCGATTTAAAACTCCGTCGCTAAATTTATGAATTAAAATTTCAAATTAACTCATCCCGCAACCGAATTTAGCGACCATTTTTTATTTAAGTGATTGGCGACCGATTTAGCGACCGATTATTTCGGTCGCCAAATTATAAATCCATAAAATCGTGAAATCTTTCCCTTCTTCCTCATTTCTGCCATCTCTTCCTTCCTCACCCATCTTCTTCTCCTTCGCGTTCAGGCCGCCACCAACGTGCAGTGCGCACCGCCACCACCGTCGTCTCCGGTAAGCCTCCGTCCTCCTCCTCCTCTTCTTCCATCTCTTCCCTCTCCCTCTCCTCTCTTCCTTTCCCCTCTTCCTGCTCTGTTTTTAATCCCCCCCCCCCTCCGTTTCAGGCCGCCATACTCCGGCTACCAACACGTACGCAGCTCTCCGGTCACCACGTATGCGCAGAGCTCCTCCTACCCTCTTCTCTCCTCATTTTGTGCATTCCCTGCTCTGCCTTGAGGTAACCATGCATGGACTCTCTATGTATCATTTTTTATTTTACTTCATTGTTTCATTGCTTGCTTTATTGCTTACTACTGAGAAGAGCTACTTGTGTATTTCATGTGAGTTGTGAGTTGTGATATAGGTGACTGTGATTGAGTAGAACACCTTTTCATTGTTTCTAATGTAAGTTGTGATAAATCTTGATGTAAATTCCTATTTAAAAATTACTGTGGTTTTCAATTTTCATTCATATATTTATATCATGTAATGAATATTAAGATACATATAATAGATGTCATTATAT
The DNA here is from genome assembly GCA_030762895.1 of Sophora flavescens. Taxonomy (NCBI): domain Eukaryota; kingdom Viridiplantae; phylum Streptophyta; class Magnoliopsida; order Fabales; family Fabaceae; genus Sophora; species Sophora flavescens. Next base: position 141,012,104 of record CM061066.1, on the reverse strand, counting down.
GAGATGTGAGATTTGTTTAAAATAAGAAACCAAGTATATGATAAAGATTGCTTGTAGAAAGTAAGATTAATTGTGTGGAGAACAATTAGTTTTGCTTTGAGTGCAATCAGGTTTTGGTTTTAATCCATTTTATGTTGATTATAGAATGGACCGTTAAGTGTAATGATGTATCGGGTTAGAACACTTCTTGTACTCTTATTTACACGACTTGCTTGTTTATAAAAAAAAATTATGGTGGTTAGTGGTTACTTGTCAAGTTTAATTCTTATGGGTTATAAATACTTGTTTGGGGGAATTGGTAAAGGTATATGAAGGGGTGACATTAATTGAGATGTGTTGTAGAGATGTAGAGATAATGGCAAGAAATTGTGGATAAAAGAGATTGAGAGGCGATATTACGGACATTAATTTGTAATTAATCTTGTTAATAGATTCATATCTTATATTTAATACTGAGATTTGTGGAAGATATGTTTTGATATGAGATATGTGAGATTTGTTTGAAATAGAAAATTAAGAATATGATACGGGTTGCTTAAGAGAAGGTAAAATTACAGGGAGAGCAAAGAGTTTTGACAGGAGAGTAAGTGTGGCTACTTTGCCAATTATGTTTTTTTTTGGTTGGATTTGTCAAGTAAAGTTTTGTGATTTATAAATTTTAATATTTGTATTGGGAAATTGGTAGAGTGAGAGTGAGTGTGAAGATCAAGGTTTTAAATTGTGGACTGCATCACGTGATGCGGCCGCAACATCTCGGTTGCGGTGGCCACTGAAACCGCATCGGACCGTGATTGCGGACTGCATCAACCACAATATGACCGCGATGATCATTTGTTTTCATGTGTCATTATTTAATCACTCCTATTAGGATTAAGAAGCTCTCGTTGAGAAAGCACGAGAAATCTGTTTTTGGAACTTTTTTTTGAATGCATCGAAATATCAAAAGTCAAGACTGTAAGATTAGAATTGATGTTTACTTGAGCCACAGAATGCCATTGCTGCCTGTGAGACTGCGAAACATAAACAGGTTTTGGTTTTTTGTTGATTATTGATGTACCAATTTAACAGGAAAATTTAATCTGAGAACCCTTCTGGTTTGCTTCTTGTTGAATTAGCTGTGAAATTACCTTCCATTTCAGCATCTTAGTCTTTGATTTAGATTCAGTTTTGCTTTGTGAAATGCATCTAAATTGGTTAGTGAGGATGTGTGCTATGGATTTTCAATTTGTTTTGTGCTAGGTGTCTACAATTTCAAACATGGATAGTTCATGGCTATAGTTCAAACAAATGACCAATACTGAGGCAGTTGTTTGAAGACCAATCTAGTTTAACATGTCCAGTAACAAGATTGTCCCTGTGTTAATGATGTGTTTTCTATTAAATATGGAACTTGTAATTTCTGGTCTGTTTATCTTTCCATATCTTGGCTGAATTTATGTCTTTGAATATCTCACAATAGTATGATCTATAGCCTCGTGATGCACTTGTTTACTTGAATAATTTCATATCGTATTGTACGTGTATGCATTCTGATTGTATTGTATTTTGATTCGTTTGGAATCCATGAATTTGTTGGTTCTTGTCTGAATCTGTTTCAAAAATTTCAAAAGAGGGTTTTAAGGATTTCAAGTTCTTGTTCACTTCTTTGTAAACAGAAAAATATTCTTTGTTGGAGTATGAAATGATCTAAAAACATTATTGTAGCTTGTAATTCCAAGAGAGCTTTTCACTCATTTTGAATCGGATTCATTTGGTAATTCTACTTATCTCTTTTCTGTTTGATGATGTAAATTTATTGAAGGCTGGTACTTATATCTGAGCATGTTCATACATTTGGATTGCTATGAAGAATAGTTTATTCTCTTTAAAATAAAAATCTTTCAATAACAATGAATCAATGTAATTAGAATAATTTGATATGTATTTATTGATAACTTGTTTGGAAATGATTATGGAATCATATTTTTATATATTTACATTATAAGCATTGGAATGAATTGATAAAGTGTTATTAGTTCGTAAATGGCATGACTTTGTTGTTGTTAATATTCATTTACTAATTTAAAGTCCATGAGCTTAATTAGAAAGTCTCTTCTTGAAGCCAACAAAAGCGAGTCTCTTAGATAATGAAGGATTAAGTATAGGGTTAGATAAAATGAAGGGCTAGGCACAGTTTGCCAGGCACATGCATGACGTGCCGTCATCATTAAAACATTATTCACATTAGAAAGCAGCTTTGTACACAATATTATGAAAACAACTCTGGTTTTTTACTCATTTGTTTCATTAGGAAATGGAGCTTTCCAGAAATAGTTGTTGATGACCATCCTTACTAGGTTATCTAGGCACTTCCGGTAGGAAAAGTCCTCTCTATGACCATCCTTCAAAACGACGTAAAAGCATCTGCTTTCCTGAAAACTACTATGTTTGCTAATATGCAAAGTTGCATGTGAAGTTGCATTTCTTTGTTCTATTTTAACATGATAGTATGCTACATGGATCTTTCCATCTTTTCTTATTATCACTTGATGAAGTTTAGACATATGACTTGTTTTCCTTATCGTTTTATCAGAAAATGGACCCGACTAAATGTTTTGAGACAGCCATCCATATAGACCAGTGCAGTGATCTCATCAACTTAAGAATAACGATCGGATTCACGTAATGATGGTTAAGGCATAAACTAATCATTTACTAAATTGTTCTTGTGTATTTGCAGGATTTGATTTCAATCCCGCGATCATTCTACCGTCGTTGGGGACAACAAATACCGCGTGTTGTGACTATTGAAGACAAAAGCGGAAATCTGTTCAATGGGAATATAGTAATCCATGAGGATCGCCCATATTTTGCAACTGATACAAATGGTATCAGGGAGTTGTATTTGTTGTCCACTGGTGCATTGGCAAAGTTTAAGTACCTTGGGGGTTCTCGTTTCTACATGTTCATCCCTTTGGAAGATTGATGAGTTTTGATATTTTGATTAGTACTTATTGACTGTGGTGTATTTTTATGTTTTGATCGTTAATTAGTACTTATTAAACTTTTTTTTATAAACCATTATTAAACTTGCGTTAATTAATGTATATGTTTTCTTGATCATATTGACTGTGGTGTTTTGGATTGTTAGTACATCATATTTATGTTTTCTATTTATTTAAAAAAAATATTGGTGTATTTTGTTTATATCAGAAATTAAAAATCAATGGGGTAATAGTTGAAAAACTATATTTGGTCGGCAGGATCGTTACAGGAAAAAAAAAAATTTGCGACCGAAATAGCGACCGAATATCGGTCACCAAATTAGGCGAGCTGGGTATGCGACCAACTATACGGCGACCGAAATATATACTTTTGCAACCGAATAAGTTCGGTCGCTAAACATTTAGCGACCAGGGTTTCTGCTACCCCCTTAATTCGGTCGCTATACAGTATAGCGACCGAATTATCATGTTTAGCGACCGAAATCTTCGGTCGCTAAATAGGTTTTTTTTGTAGTGTGTGTAGATTGAAGAAGAGCTTGTATGGCCTGAAACAAGCCCCAAGACAGTGGCACATAAAGTTTGACGGCTTCATACAGAAGGAAGGTTTCCAGAAGTGCAATGCCGACCACTGTTGTTACTTCAAGAGATATAAGTCCAGTTATATCATTCTGCTACTTTATGTCGATGATATGTTAGTAGCTGGTTCGGATATGGACGAGATCAGAAACTTGAAGACGCAGCTGTCAAAAGAGTTTGACATGAAGGACTTGGGTCCAACAAAGAAGATCCTTGGAATTCAAATCACGAGAGATAAGCTCAGGCAGAGTACATCAACCGTGTTTTGCAAAGATTCAACATGGGCGACGCCAAGCCGGTAAGCACACCTTTGGCTAGTCATTTTCGCTTATCCAAGGACCAGTCTCCTCAGATAGAGGAAGAAATAGAGTTTATGGCTAAGGTTCCGTATGCTTCAGCCATTGGAAGTTTGATGTACACGATGGTCTGTACAAGGCCAGACATTGGCCATGCAATGGGAGTTGTTAGCAGGTTTATGTCAAATCCAGGTAAAGCTCATTGGGAAACAGTTAAGTGGATTTTGAGGTATCTACGAGGCACTACAAAGAAGTGTTTGTGCTTTGGTAAAGGTGAACTAAAAGTACAAGGATATTCACTGTTGGAACAACATATGTTAGTTGGATGTCGCAGGTAGAAAAAATTGTTGCTTTATCCACTACAGAAGCTGAGTATGTAGCTGTAACAGAAGCCAGTAAAGAATTGATATGGCTTCAAGGATTGTTGACAGAGCTGGGATTCATCCAGGAGAAAAGTGTTTTGCACAGTGATAATCAAAGTGCGATACATCTGGCAAAGAATTCAGCATTCCATTCCAGAACACAGCACATTGATCTTCGTTATCACTTTATCAGATCTCTGCTTGAGGATAAGGTGCTAACATTGAAGAAGATTCAAGGAAGTAAGAATCCAGTAGACATGTTAACAAAGGTGGTGACCATTGACAAATTGAAGTTGTGTTCAACTTCAATTGGCCTGCTAGAATAACAAACCAGGGAAGGCTGCTGCAATGATCGAGGTGTGAAGACAGGTTGAAATCAGTCTTCAAGTGGGAGATTGTTGGAGATGGCCAGAATATTGTTGGAGGTGGCCAGAAGAGAATTGCTAACATTACGTTGTTGGTGCTATTTGTTAGGAACTAATAATTATTATTAGTAATTAGTTTTCCATAAACTATGGAAACACCTTGGCACCCAGCTTGTACACGGTGAATAGTTCTCCTATAAATACAAGCCTCTACAAGAAGAAATATACAATCCCAACAAGAGAGAGAATAATCAGAGAGAGAGAAAAAACTTAGAAATAAAAGCTTTATTTTTCTGGGTGTAATTGGGTTGTGCGTTGTGAGTGTTTTGTAAACACTTTGTATATTTCCCTTTTGAGTAAAATATCTGCAGCAGCCCGGAGACGTAGGCATTATTGGTCGAATTCCGTTATCAATTTTGTGTGTTATTATTCCACATTTATTTCGTTTTTTCACAAATATGATTTAGGAAAATTGCGTATTTTCCCAACATTAAGTTGGTAATCATATATCAATTTTGTTTCATATAGTTTGCCTTTATATGTTAGTTAATTTTTTTATTGTTATTTGATGTTATATATTTGATCTTGGCCCCTCTCATGTCAAATTCCTGGCCTCACCTCCGTTCTTCGTCATGTCAACTTTGAAGTTATACCATTTTTGTCTAAATCATTAAAGTGTAATTTTAAGCATTCTTTAAACTGTGATGCCAGTCCTATCCCTGGTGAGCCCTCGAGACTCCACTCATAATCTTTTATGAAACAAAAGAAAAAGTGCAATTTTGCCGGTTCCTTAAAAATTGCAACAATTGTATCATCTAAGCACCACCGCTTGGAAAATAGTCAACAAAAAAGAACATAAAACAAATTGGACACGTTACAAATAATGCTCCATTCTTGGCCCAAAGTTAGGATCTCAATCCCTATTATTGCCTCACACGATTGTATATTTGTATAAAATATATGTTTACCAACCTTTCGGTAATGATAACCCAATCTATGTTTATACTTTTTATTTATTTTGATGGTAGGAGCCAACTTTCAGATTATGAAGGAGTCAAGAGGACCCTGATCGGATTATATATACAGATATTAAGTAGCTCACATTAATTAATGAAAGATGGCCAGAGAATTGCTTGCAATATTTCATGGTGGCCACGGAGATGGAGCAAATAGAGATAAATCTGGGGTCTTATTATCATTGTTGGGAGTGATCTTTGTGTCTCTTTCCGTTATATCAATGATCATATTTTCCTGTGGTGCTGACGATAACCACATGCAACGAAGAAGAAGACAAAGGGGTATTAGTGGAATGGGTGGTGACGGTGATGGAGCTGGTGGTGGCGCCGGGGGCCATAGTGGTGATGGCGGCGGCGGTGGCTGATTAACTCACGACTCTACTTGCAACACGGATCCTCTCCGCCGTGCAACCCCTCTGTGGCTGATCTTTCCGTTGTGAATCTCGTATTTACAGCTATCATCACATGTGGTATAGTTAAAAATATTTGGATGCACAGCTGGAGAGATCCGGATCCCTGTACTTGTAGAAGGGATTCTCTTATGTTGGGTCTTCAATTGAATTCTCTTAAATCTACATCCTTGAAGCATACATCTATCTCCCCTCTTTTATATTTTGAAGTTTCTCCCACTTTTTTTTACAATTGAAGACCCAGATTCATGTCATATGAAAAAATCCATTCCCCTTGTAGAATACTTAAGTCAAATTCCTCTTTTTGTTCTTAATTATATTTAATTTATTCAACTTGATCCCTCAACTATTAAAATATTCAAGTTAGTCTTTTATTTTGTAAATGTTTCTGTATTTTGTAAATATTATACAACGTTGGTCATTTCCATTAAATTTATACTAACAATGTTAAGTTTCAACGTTAGTTACCAGTGACACTTTGTTTCACTAGAAAACCTAGCTGAAATTTGGAAATATCACTAGGACGCCTTTCTCTCTTCCCCTCTACCTCTCTCACTGCAATATTGTACTTTGTGTTGATGGTTAAATTTTTTTTAAAAGCAAAAGTATATGTAAAAAGAGAGAGTAAGGGGTGCTCCAACCCAGATACAAAGTGACCAAATAAACCTATGTAAAATCGATACTACTTCTAGACAGAAACAGAATCACCAATACAAATATTTGTATCTGAAGAACCTGTATAGTCAAACAAAAACCGTTAAATTATAATGCTAATGATATAAAAGAATTAGGGAATGATGCTACTGAGGATCCCAAGTCCCACATGGTTGGAGTGATGAAATCAGGAGTGCCTAGTCACCATCCATTCCACTTATGTTTCCTTCCAGAATCACCTTTTCTCTCCACCTCTAACAAACTCAACAGAAAGCAGGCTGAGAATGATTTAGTGTAATAGGGTCTAGTGTAGCTAATCGTATTCCATTCTCCTTAGTATAAATAGAACAGTAGCTTCATCTTGTATTTTAAAGCATTCTGAGTAATATAAAAGCTTCCATAGCTCATTTCCTAGTTTTCTTCTTTGATTATGTTTATTTTCTTTCCTTCCTTGAAACTTAAGATGGTGTCAGAGAGCGTCTAGCTCTCTGCCTTGCGCAACTCTGATGGTTCGAGGTGGCGGTTCTAACAATGACAATGGTGGTGGTGGTGTCACTGACCCATCACAAGACCCTTCTAGTCCTTATTATGTTCACTCAGGAGATGGACCTTCATTTGTTGTGGTCACTCCTGTGTTGAATGGTTCAAACTACCATGCTTGGGCTTGATTCATTAGGCGAGCTCTAGGTGCTGAGAACAAGTTTGAGTTTGTTGATGGGAGCATACCCATTCCTGACAGATTTGATCCAAGCTACAGGGCTTGGAGTCGTTGCAACATGATCATTCCTTTGTGGATAGTAAATTCAATAGCTGAATCTATTGGACAGAGCATTGTTTTTCTGGAAAATGCAGTTGATGTGTGGAATGACCTGAAGGAACGATTCTCACAAGGAGACCTCATCAGGATTTCTGAGCTTCAACAGAAAATCTATGGACTCAGGCGAGGTGCTCTCTTTGTAACTGAATTCTACTCTGAATTAAAAATACTTTGGGAGGAATTAGAAACCTACATGCCTATCGCTTGTTGTGCTTGTTGATGAGTGTGATTTCACCTCATATTTCCTTGACATTTTGCATGCATTTTCATATAGTTTAGGTGTATTTTATTTGATTATTTGTTAGTTTTTACTTTGGAACGGGTAAGGTGGTTTTGTGGTGCTTGTGTGCAGGAATCGAAGATTAAATTGCTCAGGATCAGTTGTGTTGGAGCTGGCATGAAGATGGAGCTTGAAAGGAAAGAAAATGGGGCAAACAGAACTGATCACGGCCTAGCCGTGATGGCCATCACGGCCATGATCGAGTGGACCTGAAAAGAAAGAATGGAAAAGTCAGAGCTGGTCACGGCCAAGCCGTGATATCCATCACGGCCGTGACATGTCAGCTGAACCAGACCCTCACAGGCAAAACTGATCACGGCTAGGCCGTGATGGTGGTCACGACCGTGACAGACCAACCAGTGAAGCAACCTCCAAGGCAGAATCCGTCACGGCCTGGCCGTGATAGCCATTACGACCGTGACGCGCAATATATGGATCCATAGAAACTGATTTGATCTGATTTTTGTATTGGTTTGGGATTCAAGTTACCCCAGATTATAAATAGCCCTCTAGGGCTCGAAACTAGGCACTTTTTGACTGCTACACATAGGCAAAATTAGGATTCTTCTTCTCCTTCTTCTTCTCAGTCTCTTCTCTCCTCTAGGATTTTCTTTTTATGTTATTGTTAATCAAGCTTGCTATGATCATGGCAATGCTTGAGTAGTAGTCTTATTTTTAGGAATTGGGGCTATGCCCAAGATTTATTTATGGTGATGAATTGATGTTTGATTTCTTGTTAATTTCAATTTTGCTTTCGATTAGATCCCTATTGTTTTAATTACTCGTAAATTCGGCGGCCACTTATTTGCGTGTCGTAGATACACTAAGGACGAACCTAGCGGTGAACTTAGGTATCGGATCTATAGGAATCAAACTTAAGACTTAAATCACGAGAGTTAGAAGCGGTCCTTCGAGGGTTCACGAATTGTCACAAAACTTAAAGGGTTCGATTTAAATTTAATTACCACGAGAGTAGGGATTGATTTAATTGGGCACGGTTTTTGTAACCCGACAGGGAGCATTAACTAATTTAGGATAAATTCGCCTTCAAAGCAAATTTTGATAATTAACAAGGAAAGTAGTCAATTTAGTAACATAAGCAGTTTTGTGGTATCCCAACAATTCCTGGGAATCCCTTTTGAATTTGAAAAACTCCTATTTGAATTACTTTCCCATTGTGTTTAATTGCAATTTTAAATTTGATTGTTACTTGATTCCGATTTCAAAAACCAAATCTTATTCCAGTTCAGTTAAATCAATTTAATAGCTAATTGTTATTTAAGATCACGGTCTCTGTGGTTCGATCTCTTTTTATTACTTGACGACGAAGCCGTTCACTTGCGGATTCGAGACCAATCAAGTTTTTGGCTCAGTGACCGGGGACTGTGTTTTCTTGAATTTTAATTTAATTTTTAATTGATTTTTCTGGACATTTTTATTATTTTTATTATTTATTTATTTTCCTTTTTTTAGAATATCTATCTCTCTACCATAGGTATTTTTCTTTTTTATGCAAAGATCCCTAAGTCTTGTAAACCTTATTGAAGTTGATCTCGAGATCGAAAGGACCTTTCATAGACGTAGGACACTACAAAGACAAAGAGAGGGAGAGGTTGATTCCCATTCCAATCATGGCAAATCTACCGGATACCAAACCACTGAAGGACTATGCAGCCCCAAATAATAGGGGTTTGCGAACTGGGATTACTAGGCCAGAAATTGAGGCGGAAAACTACATTATACCACCCCAGTTAATTGGCATAATTAGGCAACATCAGTTTGGAGGATTACCCTCGGAGGATCCGACTGATCATGTGGAGACATTCTTTGAATTCACCAATGCAATAAGGATTCAAGGTGCCCCGATCCATGCTATACGCTTGAGGTTATTCCCCTCCTCTCTAACTGGAAAGGCGAAAGCTTGGTTGAAGCAAGTGCCCGCTAATACGTTGTCAACTTGGGACCAACTAGAGCATACATTCTTGGAGAAATTATTCCCTCCATCCAAGACTGCTTACCTACGAACTCAGATCACCGGCTTCTTCCAAAAGGACGGAGAATGCTTATCCGAAGCTTGGGATCGTTACAAGGTATTGCTAAAGTCTTGCCCACATCATGGACTCGAGAGGTGGTTGTTAGTGCATACCTTCTACAACAGATTGGATTACTCATCAAAGGTGTCACTTGACTCCGCAGCTGGTGGAGCCTTTATGAACAGACCTCTTACCGAAGCATTCAATATCATTGAAAACGTAGCCACCAACTATCACCAATGGGGTTCGGAAAGAGGTAATAACCCGAAAAAGCTTTCGGGGGGTAAGTTCGAAATGAATAGTACTTATTTGATTATGTCTAAATTCGACTCATTAAATAAACGCTTTGATAAGCTAGGAAAGGCTATTGTGAGTTCAATATGTGCTACTAATGTTGTTTGTGAGATTTGTGGAATGCAGGGACATGACATAATGGAGTGCCCACATGGTATCGCTCCAGAGTCCGGTGCTTCGGGGGAACAAGTGAACTCTTGTCACAATTTCTATGACACGAACCCGAAGCTACCAAATTATGCTCCCCCAAATCCCAACAACTAGAGGAAGAATAATCCTTATCTTTCCTACGGGAACTACAACAACACGTTGAACCACGAATTCCAAGAAGGGCAAGATAATAGGAAACCCGCATCGGGGTATCCTCAGGTACAAAAGTCTAAACTCGAGTCTCTTATGGAAAATTTTGTTGCTACTCAAACTAAGCAGAATGAAGAATTTAGGCAACAAGGTAGGGTAGTTAATGAGACAATAAAAGAGTTAACATCTAAGGTAGATAACTTAGCCATCCATAACAAGATGTTAGAAACTCAAATTGCCCAACTAGCGGGAAATTCAATGAGGCAACCGGGCAAGTTTCCTGGACAACCTGAGGTGAACCCAAATAATGAACAGTGTAAAGATGTGAGTCTAAGGAGTGGTAAGAAACTTGAGAATCCCGAGGCTAAAGGGGAGAGTGATAACAAGAGTGTAGATGAGGAGGAGGAACCTACTAAGACACAACCCTTAGAAGAGGAAGAGCCTAGTGAAAAAGTTCCTAAGTATGTCCCTCCACCACCTTACCAACCTCCGATATCTTTTCCTCAAAGGTTGGCTAAGGCCAAGTTAGATAACCAATTTGGAAAATTTCTAGAGGTCCTTAAGAAATTGTACATTAATGTACCCTTCACTGAGGCGTTACAACAAATGCCGACATATGCTAAATTTCTTAAGGATATCTTGTCAAATAAGAGAAAGCTAGAGGACTATGAAATAGTGGCTTTAACTGAGGAGTGCAGTGCTTTAATTCAAAATAAATTGCCTCCTAAATTGAAAGATCCAGGTAGTTTCTCTATTCCTTGCTTGATTGGTAACACTAGTTTTGATAAAGCTCTTTGTGATTTAGGGGCTAGTGTTAGTCTTATGCCCCTCTCTGTTTGCAAGAAGTTGGAGATGGGTTAACTAAAACCCACAACAATCTCCCTTCAATTGGCGGATCGGTCAGTCAAATTCCCTATAGGCATATTGGAGGATGTTCCTATTAGAGTGGGTAAATTTTTCATTCCTGCGGATTTTATGGTACTTGAAATGGAAGAGGATTCCCAAATCCCCATTATTCTTGGTAGGCCTTTCTTGGCTACCGCAGGAGCAATTATTGATGTTAAAAATGGAAAATTGACTTTAACTGTGGGTGATGATAAATTTGAATTTGATTTATCTAAATCTATCAAACACCCTTCTTTTGAAGATTCTTGTTGCTGGGTTGACTTAATGCACCAAGTGGTGAAAGAAGAATCCCATCAAGCTTGTGTTGATGACCCATTAGAAATGTGTTTGATTGGTGGAGACTTAAATTCTCATGGAGGAGAAGTAAGGAATTGTGCCTGCTTTCTGGAGGCTAGTCTAGAAATTTCCCCGAACAAAACAAAGAAAGAGAAACTTGAGTTGACACCAAAGAGCAAGGATCTGAAAGATAAAGGAGCTCCTAAGGTAGAACTAAAACTTCTTCCCTCCATATTGAGGTATGAATTTCTTGGTCCTAACTCTTCCTATCCGGTAATTGTCAATGCTAGCTTGAATGAGTTGGAAACTGAGAAATTGCTTAGGGAGCTTAGAATGCATAGAAAAGTGATAGGGTATACAATTGATGATATTAAAGGCATAAATCCTTCATTTTGCATGCATAGCATTTTAATGGAAGATGATCATAAACCATCCATTGAGAATCAACGTAGGTTGAACCCTAATATGAAGGAAGTGGTTAAGAAAGAAGTGCTTAAGTTGTTAGATGCGGGGGTTATTTATCCAATCTCCGATAGTGAATGGGTTAGTCCGATGCATGTGGTTCCTAAGAAAGGGGGGATGATTGTTATTCAAAATGATAATAATGAACTAATCCCTACTAGGACGGTAACCGATTGGAGAATGTGCATTGATTATAGGAAGCTAAATAAGGCAACAAGGAAAGATCACTTCCCTCTCTCATTTATTGATCAAATGCTTGAAAGGTTGGCTAGGCATTCATACTTTTGTTACTTGGATGGATATTCCGGTTTTCATCAAATTCCTATACATCCAAGTGATCAAGAAAAGACCACATTTACTCGTCCCTATGGCACTTTTGCCTATAGAAGAATGCGTTTTGGTCTATGTAATGCACCGGCTACTTTTCAAAGATGCATGACTGGAATTTTTTCTGAATTTATTGAAAACATCATGGAGGATTTTATGGATTATTTTTCTATTTATGGAACTACCTTTGATGACTGTTTAACAAATTTGTCTAAGATTTTGCAGCGATGTGAAGAAACCAATTTGGTATTGAATTGGGAAAAATGTCATTTTATGGTAAAAGAAGGTATAGTGCTTGGGCACTTGATTTCTGGTAGAGGTATTGAGGTGGATAGGGCCAAAATAGATGTTATTGAAAATTTGCCCCCACCGGTAAATGTGAAAGGAGTTAGAAGTTTCTTGGGACACGTCGGGTTTTACCGGCGTTTCATCAAAGATTTTTCAAAAATTTCTAAACCCTTATCTAACCTATTAATGAAAGATGTTCCATTTGATTTTAATGATGAATGTTTGAGTGCATTTTATAGGTTGAAGGAAGCTTTGACCACCGCTCCCATTTTGCAAACACCAGATTGGAATGAGCCATTTGAAGTAATGTGTGATGCTAGTGACTACGCCGTGGGAGCAGTGTTGGGACAAAGGATAGACAAGAAGGTTCATGCAATATACTATGCAAGCAAAACTCTAGATGGAGCTTGTTGGACGGATCTGGGCAAGTATACCCAGTCGTGCAAGTAATACGGTGGTGAGACCGGTTATCGTATCCACGGGGATTGGATGTCAATTACCAATTCACAAACTCAGCAACTATCTAGACTATGAAAAGAATTCAAAACAAATAAAAGAAAATGAATAAAATCTTTTTGTATTTTTGTCGAGCACTTGGAATGCGAAAAGGATATGTTGGGACTAGACTTCACCAAATCTATGCCTTATGTACTATCAGGACTAGATACCTCTCATTCATGCTTCAAATGTCAAAATCAATCCACTAAACTACTCAAGCCCCGATTCCTCGGATGACAAGAGCCTAAATCCACTAATAGACCCTAATTCCTTCGGTGGCCTAGATTAATGAATTTGCATTAGGATTAAGGATTACGCGATTACTAGTAAACCAAACTCCATTCCTAGAGGAAAGGGTTACTAGGTGATTAAATTCAGTTCCGGTTCTAATACGAATTTCCCAATTGCATACCAAAACACTAATCGAGTCATGGGGGTGCTAGCTAAAACAAGCATTAATAAGCACGGAAAATTAATCACTAATATGAAGGCATGAACACAGAATAATCAGTCAAGGCATATACATAATAATCAGTTTGATTACATCTAATCCCAACAAACGGGATTTAGCTACTCATAAAAGATAAAGCAAAAACCAGAAAAATAGGAGAAGAGGAGAGAAGAAACTCCATGGGAGCTTTCCACTATCGTCACAGCAGCCCCTCTCAGCAACTCCGTTCTAGGGTTACAATCCTTCCTCAGCCGCAGCCTCCAAGGTCTCTATTATTATTTTTTTGGTCTGGAAAGTCTGTGTCAGAGACCCCAGAATCTGAATGCCATCAGAATCCTCAATCTAGAATCCCTTTTTCTGTCTTATGCGCTCATATTTATAGGGAGGCCACGCGTCACGGCCGTGATGGCCATCACGACCAGGCCGTGATGGCCATCACGACCAGGCCGTGACGTGTTCTGGAGTGGGCGCACTTTCAAAATTGGATTCTCGCGAGGCGAGATGAAGATTCGCGAGGCGAGACTTCAAATTCTAGTCTGTCTCGGTCGTGATGCCTATCACGGCTAGGCCGTGACAGCCTCTGACTTTTGCCTTTTGCTCTGCTTGATCATGGCCGTGATGGTCATCACGGCCAGGCCGTGATGGGCTCTGTTTGGCTCATATTCTTCACTTTTCAAGCTCTGTTTCATCCAGGCTCCATCATGGCTGATTTTGATAATTTTTACATTAATTCCTGCAAAACAACACCAAGAAACCACTTCACCCGTTCCAAGGGAAAATCTAACTAAAATCAAATAAAGAATGCCTAATCTATATGAAAAATGCATGCAAAAGTGTATATGAAACATCATATAAAATCACACTATCAAATCATCCCAAGCTTATTCAATTGCTTGTCCTCAAGCATTCACTAAGGCCAGAAGAGATAAATAATTATAGCATGGATAGTGAAATAAGAACCCGAGTAAATACTAATCCAAGTAATAGGCATTTCAAACAATTCAGCAAGAGACAATCAATTTCAAGTCCAATTAGAGGATTAGGTTTCTTAGACTCATATTCTCATTGATTCGGGCACTCTTTCTCGCATGAAGCTCACCCCAAGCTTGTTCATTTGCTTGGCTTCTCTCTCACCTCACTCAAGTGTTAGGGACATAAGATAAGTCGCTCCATTTTTCTCAAGGAATGAATTCTACCATAGGCTTGACTATCAACCAAATCTCTACTTTATTAATGAAAACAATTAAGAATCAAGAGGTCTTTACTTCGGTTGTAATGGGGCCATGGGATTAATCGTTAGGTGGGGTAATCGAGAAAATGACATTTCAAAAGGGCTAAACAAAACATCAACATTGCAAAGCATGCACCTTCTAAAATACCTTTTTGGGGTTTGATTTATTTTTCCACCTTTCTTTTCTTTCTTTTTCTTTTATTTCTCATTTCTTTTTGTCATCCCATTCTCTATATATTCTTCTTTTTCTTTTGTTTTTCTTTTATTGGGAGAATGGGATATTTTTCAGCTTAAGAGAAATATTTTTCTGATTCTTTCATCCCAAACTTTCAACTACCTTTTTACCCTTTTGTAATACTTTAGAAGGTCCCTTATCAAGCATATTTATCAAAATATTTCAAGGTACCAAGAAAAGTATTTTATTCATGTAGGCTCAAAATTGGGCAACTAAGGGGTAGCATTTAGTCATTCAAAGCTCAGAAGGCCAGAAAAATACCTATTGCCTCAATCATTTTCAAAAATGTTTTCAAAAATTTTTAAGTTTCAAAATGGTTTTAAGTCAAGTTCTAGAGAAATACATCCAAGAGGAATAACACTCTATCACAAAGAATGGGGTAGATATAGTGAGTACCCCTTTTGGCTCAAAATCTCACATTTTAATAGTTCAAAAATCAGTGAGAAACACAAATCTACGGCACCATATGCTAATTATCAACTATCCAAGATTATCTCAAACATTTTTATTTGTAGCCATATCACAAGAATAACAAATTGGGTTCAAGAATTCACTATCTCAATTTAATTGGCACTCAATTTTCATAATTTGGATGCAAAATCTAAACAAGGGCAATCTGATCATGTGAACATGCAAAGCTATCATGCAAAACTATATGAATGCAACATGCAAAATGCAAATGCAAAATACCCCTACCCCAATCTTAAGAATTTACATTGTCCCCAATGTAAACAATCAAGTCGGAGAGAGGAAAAAAAAATTGGAACAACTTACCGAGGAGGTAGCGGGTGTTAACTCTCATTCCAGTCAGAAACTTGTTGGGAGATGCATCACGGCCGTGAGCCTCATCACGGGAAGGCCGTGATCAATTCTGATCCATGGGTGTTGGCCTGTCACGACCGTGAACACCATCACGACTAAGCCGTGATGCTCTCTGCTCTTCAGGGTCCTTCCCATCACGCCCGTGATGGGGATCGCGGCTGGGCCGTGATCCTTTCTGGTCTTCAATTCTGGCTCATCACGACCGTGACCAGTGTCACGGCCTGGGCGTGATGGTTGCTGCCTTTGATTTTTCTGCCCTTTTTGCTTCTCCTTCCCTTCTTTCCCTGAAATCACTTGGCAATTTTATTAGTAAAAGAAAACTTTTGATCTTCTCAAATTATTCAAGAGTTAAAATCAAAAACAAAAACTACTAAGAAAATGAAAATAACTAAAGAGAAGGGTTAAGAAAAGTTGGGTTGCCTCCCAATAAGCGCTTCTTTAACGTCACTAGCTTGACTTATTGAGAAGCATCCACCTGGATCCCATAGCTTGTGGTATAAGGACCAAGGGGTGCTCAAGATGTGAGATCCTCCACCCGGATCCCATGGCTTATGGAGTGGAAACTGCAGAAGCAATACGGCTCTATTCACAACTCCACCAAACCAGTGTGTGAAAACTCCATTGACCTTTGCAATTATGAACTCACTTCCTCTCGGGTCAAATGAAATTTTCAAGAGGAAATTTGACAGACAAGTGGAAGGGGTTAGTTTTGCAGCATCCACACATGCATGCAAGCCAACATATTTGTCCAATGCAGAAAATTCAGATTCCTTAGCAAGCATGGTGGAATCCACTACCACTTCATCTTCATTTTGAAGTATCCCCCAAACCAGATTTTGCTCGAGTTGTGCTTCATCTGACTCTTGTACTAACTGTTTGCAAATCTCCTCTACTTGCGTTTTGAAGTTCTTCTTCACAGTTTTGATACTGTCATAATTGGCTCTTGCCTTGGCCTCAGAGGTGGATAGTTCTTGGGAATACTGTTCTAGAGCAGCTTTCAACGGTGTTTGCTCCTTCCATTCCCATTCCTCTTCTTGTTGCTCTTCTACCACCACCACTTCATCTTCAATCACGTCCATGCCAGCCAATAGATCCTCTTCAATTTGAGTTCCATGTGGCTTTTCTGCTAGTAATTTACAGAATTCACTGGCTTGTTCTTCCAATTTTTGAAAGATGTCGCTTAGTGACGTCATTATCTTACTAGCATTTTTCCCTACTCGCATCTCAGCCCTCTGAATCATGGAACCAATTTCCTCCAGGCTACTCTCTATGCTCAAGCTCAGAGGATAAGCATCTATATCCTAAAGAATCTCTAGCCAATCAGGATCCAGCTCGAAGTGTGGTGGTGGTTGCAAGGATGACAAATAGGACTGCCATTCCTCCTTGGAGTAAATCTTCACGTGCTTAACAGTGATACCATCAAACACGATCCAGTCAAGTTGAGCTTCCCAAGTTGGATGGTAATGATAGTCCATGTGTTTCCTCACCCTTGCACAAACAAACACTCAAAAGAAAAAGATCAAATATATACAGAGAAAATGTCAAATATATATACAGAAAAATAAAAGATAAAAATGTCTAAATTAGTTGCCTCCTTTGTTACTAATGATATTGGCAAAACCAATCCCCGGCAACGGCGCCAAAAACTTGTTGGATGGATCTGGGCAAGTATACCCAGTCGTGCAAGTAATATGGTGGTGAGACCGGTTATCGTATCCACGGGGATTGGATGTCAATTACCAATTCACAAACTCAGCAACTATCTAGACTATGAAAAGAATTCAAAACAAATAAAATAAAAGGAATAAAATCTTTTTATATTTTTGTCGAGCACTTGGAATGCGAAAATGATATGTTGGGACTAGACTTCACCAAATCTACGCCTCATGTACTATCAGGACTAGATACCTCCCATTCATGCTTCAAATATTAAAATCAATCCACTAAACTACTCAAGCCCCGATTCCTCGGATGACAAGAGCCTAAATCCACTAATAGACCCTAATTCCTTAGGTGGCCTAGATTAATGAATTTGCATTAGGATTAGGGATTACGCGATTACTAGTAAACCAAACTCCATTCCTAGATGAAAGGGTTACTAGGTGATTAAATTCAGTTCCGGTTATAATACGAATTTCCCAATTGCATACCAAAACACTAATCGAGTCATGGGGGTGCTAGCCACAACAAGCATTAAGCACGGAAAATTAATCACTAATATGAAGGCATGAACACAATAATCAGTCAAGGCATATACATAATAATCAGTTTGATTACATCTAATCCCAACAAACGGGATTTAGCTACTCATAAAAGATAAAGCAAAAACCAGAAAAATAGGAGAAGAGGAGAGAAGAAACTCCATGGGAGCTTTCCACTATCGTCACAGCAGCCCCTCTCAGCAACTCCATTCTAGGGTTATAATCCTTCCTCAGCCGCAGCCTCCAAGGTCTCTATTATTATTTTTTTGGTCTGGAAAGTCTGTGTCAGAGACCCCAGAATCTGAATGCCATCAGAATCCTCAATCCAGAATCCCTTTTTCTGTCTTCTGCGCTCATATTTATAGGGAGGCCACGCGTCACGGCCGTGATGGCCATCACGACCAGGCCGTGACGTGTTCTGGAGTGGACGCGCTTTCAAAATTGGATTCTCGCGAGGCGAGATGAAGATTCGCGAGGCGAGACTTCAAATTCTAGTCTGTCACGGCCGTGATGCCTATCACGGCTAGGCCGTGACAGCCTCTGACTTTTGCCTTCTGCTCTGCTTGATCATGGCCGTGATGGTCATCACGGCCAGGCCGTGATGGGCTCTGTTTAGCTCATATTCTTCACTTTTCAAGCTCTATTTCATCCAGGCTCCATCATGGCTGATTTTGATCATTTTTACATTAATTCTTGCAAAACAACACCAAGAAACCGCTTCACCCGTTCCAAGGGAAAATCTAACTAAAATCAAATAAAAAATGCCTAATCTATATGAAAAAAGCATGCAAAAGTGTATATGAAACATCATATAAAATCACACTATCAGAGCTCAAGCCAATTATGCCACAACTGAGAAAGAGTTGCTTGCGGTTGTCTTTGCATTCGAGAAATTCAGATCATACCTTGTGGGGTCTAAAGTCATAGTGTACACGGACCACTCCGCACTAAAGCGCCTCATGATTAAGAAGGAAGCAAAGCCAAGAATCATCCGATGGATTCTCCTTCTGCAAGAATTTGACTTGGAGATTCGGGACCGGAAAGGGACGGAGAACTTGGTTGCGGACCACTTATCCAGACTTGAACCATTGGAACATGAGAATGACAACTTGCCGATAGATGATTCTTTCCCCGATGAGCAACTGTTCACCATCTTGGGAGAGAATGATCCATGGTATGCGGACTTTTTGAATTATTTTGTATGTGGGATTCTACCACCGGAGTTCAATTATCAACAAAAGAAGAAGTTCTTTTCCGATCTCAAGAACTATGTGTGGGATGAGCCTTACATTTTCCACAAGTGTGCGGATAGCATTTACAGAAGGTGTATTTCGGAAGCCGAGGTTCCAAGTATCTTGAGTTGTTGTCATTCCTCATCTTACGGAGGACATGCTAGTGCCTCGAAGACAGCAGCAAAGGTAGTTCAAGCTGGTTTCTATTGGCCTCATATTTTCATAGATGCCCGAATGTTCGTGCTTGCTTGTGATCCATGTCAAAGAACAGGGAACATCTCTAAGAAGCATGAAATGCCACTCAACACTATGCTAGAAGTGGAGATATTTGATGTTTGAGGAGTTGACTACATGGGACCCTTTCCTTCCTCTTGAAATAATAAGTTCATTCTTGTAGCCGTTGATTACGTCTCTAAATGGGTGGAAACCATTCCTTCCCCAACAAGTGATGCAAAAACCGTAATCAAACTATTCAAGAAGGTGATTTTTCCTAGGTTTGGAATTCCAAGGGCAGTCATTAGTTATGGAGGATCGCACTTCATTGAAAAACAATTTGAAAAACTCTTACTCAAATATGGAGTCACTCATAGGGTTGCTACACTTTACCACCCTCAGACAAGTGGGCAAGTCGAGGTTTCCAATCGAGAGATAAAGAGCATTATGGAGAAGACTGTTTCAGGTTCGAGAAAGGATTGGTCCTTAAAGCTTGATGATGCTCGTTGGGCTTACCGTACGACTTACAAGACTCCTATCGGGATGACACCCTTTAGACTTATTTACGGTATACCATGTCACTTACCAGTCGAGCTTGAGCATAAGGCTTTGTGGGTTATTAAGATGCTAAACTTTGATATAAAAGCCGCTGGGGAAAAGAGAATCCTTCAACTTCAGGAACTTGATGAGCTAAGATTGGACGCTTATGAGTCCGCACGATCTTACAAGGAGAGAACAAAGAAGTGGCATGATAAGCATATCCTTCGTAGGAATTCCATGAAGGAGAACTGGTGCTACTCTACAACTCGAGGTTATGATTATTCCCAGGAAAGCTCAAGTCTAGATGGTCCGGACCATTTAAAGTAAAGAAAGCATTTCCATATGGTGTCGTCGAGGTTTGGAACCAGGAACGTGGAACATTCAAGGTCAATGGACAGAGACTGAAACACTACCTTGGAGAACACCCACTTGAACAAGAGGTTGCGATTTCCCTCCTTGATCCAACATCAAAGGATTGAAAGGACTATGGTCAAGCTTAGGACCGTAAATAAGCGCTTCTTGGGAGGCAACCCAAGTTTTCTTTCCCTTCTTAGTTTGTTTTTGAATTTTGTATTTGAATAATTGAGAAGATTTAGAGAAGAAAGATCATAAATTAACGGATTTGCCAAGTGTTTTCAGGTAAGGAAGGCATGAAGAGTGACAAGGGCATGGAAAATGAAGTCAGAATCAATCACGCCCAGGCCGTGACATGAGTCACGACCGTGATGAGTCAACAGCTGAAAGTCAGACAGTATCACGGCCCAGCCGTGATTGTCATCACGGGCTTGACAAGAAGGCCCCAGAAGATCAGAATCCATCACGGTCTAGCCGTGATGTATGTCACGACCGTGATGTGAAGACCAAAAAAAGTCAGGAAGGATCAAGGCCAGGCTGTGATAGTGATCACGGGCGTGACAGGCCAGTTGAAACAGAGCAGATTCCATCACGGGCCAGCCGTGATACGCATCACGCCAGTGAAAATTTGAATTGTGTGACACAGAACGCGTCACGGCCTGCTCGTGATTAGGGTCACGGCCGTGACGCGTGTTTAGCTCAGGTTTTTAAACCGAATACCCCTTTCTACTTTCTCTCTTCATCTTCTCTACTTTTTCTCCACCTGCATAGCCACCAAGCTCTCACCCTTCATTCCAACTCCTCCATTCCTTCATCTCACACTCTAAGACGCAGACCCCCTTAACCCAAACCCACCATCTTCCTCTTCATCCACTCATCTTATTCTTCTTCCTCTCACAACCTCCACCATAACCATTCATCCAAAAAGCTTGAAAACTCACCTCCCCATGACACCCATGCCCAACCAACTCTGTTACCTTGCTCCCTAGACCTAACCCAACAAGACCCACAAGGCAAATCCTTCAATTTTGGGCAGACTCAAAAATTCCCAATTCTGAAACCCTAGCCCCTAAAAATCCGAATTTCAGAAACAGTGAAGGAGGGGATTGTGAATTTTGGTGCTCTGAGATCATGGCAACCAAACGTCGAAGGGCAACCGAAGCCTCACGCCCTCGTACCAGAGGAAGCAGGAACCCAGGTAACTACTCTGACTCTGACTCCTCTAACTCTGAGACTGATGAACATGGGTATGGGATTGTTTTCAAGGATAATGCTCAACAAGATAGATTTAATGATTTGAAAAATAGGAAGATTATCCAAATGAAATATCTTGATGATCCATGTATAGACACCCTAGGCCTGACTGTTGACATCAATTTGATGTTAGAAAACATAGGGTGGAGTGAGTTTGCTCGCGCTAGATACCCTGCATTTGCTGGCCCTACTCTGGAGTTCTTAAGCTCTTTGAATGCAGAAATTCTGCAAGGGCTGCATTGCCTTGAGGGACGGATTACTTTCCGGCTCTTCAACCAGGACTTGTACTAACCCTAGTTGAATTTAATGAGATTTATGGTTTACCAGTAGGGGGTGACAGAAGATACCCCTTAGGGTTTAGTGCACATAGTTTCTGGTCAATAATTGACTATGAAGGCAGGAGTTTTGACCCTCGGACATCCAAGTCCACAGCCTTTGTTAACCCAAGTATAAGATATATGCACAGGGTCATAGCCAACACCCTGTTTGGACGTGGAGTGACGGATCCATCCGCCAGGAAGAGGTCTTTATACTATGGGCCATGCTCCACCCTGAGAGAAACGTGGACACAGGGTCGCTTTTGGCTAGGCACCTCTTAAAGGTCGCCAAGAGTTCGAGTGGCACTATTGTCATTGGTGGCTTAATCACCACAATATGTCATCACTTTAACTTTGATCTGGATGGTTTTGAGGCCGCCCCAAGACGGACACGTATCACCTTGCAGGGTTGTGAGGCCATGGGGATGATCACCCAGGAGGATGATATGTACTGCCTGAAACACCCAAGGAGCAGGCACCCAATTCCTCTCCCTAACCCCGCACTTTTGGATGTAACAAATCCGGCAAATTGGAAAGTGCCAGTGAGAGAGGAGCCTCAGCCTATTAGGATACAAAGTCCGTTACGCCCGCCACCGCAGGTTAGGCCGTCTGGACACCCATCTTCTTCCTTTGCAGGTACGTCGTCCGATGATCCCTATGTGTGGTTCTCGTCCACCTTTGACACTATCCTAGAGAACCAGGAACGCATCATGGAGGAGCAGCGTGAGCAGAGAGCCATGATCCAACAGCTCTATGACTGGCATCTGAGCCAGCACCCACCACCTCAGTGAGTTGGTTTTGTTTTTTTTATCCTCCCTACGACTTAATTATTTACATTAGGGACAATGTGAGTTTTTAAACTTGGGGTAGGGGTATTATTTTTGCATTCTTGCATGTTGCATTCATTTAGGGTTAGTTTTGCATATATAACATGATTAGATTTCCCCTAGCTTAGAGTATGCCTCCAATTGTGAAAAACTTTGTGCCAAATGAATTGAGACAGTGAAATTTTGAACCCAATTTTTGTATTCTTGTGATAGGCTAAAAATAAAAATGCTTGAGATGATCTTTCGATAGTTAATAATTAGCATATGGTTCCTTAGATTTGGGTTTCTCATTGATTTTAAACTACTAAATGTGAGATTTTGAGCCTAAAAGGGGTACTCACTAAATCTACCCCATTCCTTATGATTGAGTGTTTTATTCCTCTTGGATTGTGTCCTCTAGAACTTGATTTGAAACCGTTTTGAAACTTAAAATTTTTTTAAAACATATTTTAAAATGATTGAGGCACTAGGTATTTTTCTGGCCTTCTGAGCTTTGACTGATCAAATGCTACCCCTTAGTTGCCCAATTTTGAGCCTAAAAGAATAAAATACTTTTCTTGGCACCTTGATCTATTTTAATGAACGATGCTTGGTATGACACCTTTTAAAGTATTGTAAAAAGGGCAAAAAGGTAGTTTGAAAAATAAATCGTGGGATGAGAAAGTTAGAAAAATATTTCTCTTAAGTTGGAAATCTCCCCTTCTCCAAATTGAAAAAATAAAAATAAAATAAAACAAACAAAAAAAATGGAGAAGGGGATGAGAAAAAGAAAATGAGAAATAAAAAAATAGAAAAAAAAAAAAGAAAGGTGGAAAGGTGAACTAAAGCCCAAAAAGGTATTTTAGAAGGTTGTCATGCTTTGCATTGTTTGATATTTTGTTTAGCCTTCTTGAATTTTCCTTTTCTTGATTTCCCCACCTAACAATTAATCCAATGGCCCCATTACAACCAAAATAAAAGACCTCTTGATTCTTATGTGTTTTCATTAATAAAGTATAGATTTGGTTAATAGTGAAGCTTATGGTAGGGTACCTTCCTTGAGGAAATTGAGCGAATTGTGATATACCCTCAAACAGATGAGTGAGGTGAAAAGAGTGCCCGAATTAGTGAGAGATGTGAATCTGGGGAACTTAAGCTTCTAATTGGACTTAAAATCGATTGTCTCTTGGTTTCTTATTGAATATGCCTGTTACTTGGATTTATTACTCGGGTTATAGATTCATTGTCCATGCTCTGATTGATTATCTTTTCTGGCCTTAGTTATTGCTTGAGGACAAGCAAAATCTTAAGCTTGGGGTAGTTTGATGAGTGTGATTTCACCTCATATTTCCTTGACATTTTGCATGCATTTTCATATAGTTTAGGCGTATTTTATTTGATTATTTGTTAGTTTTCACCTTGGAAAGGGTAAGGTGGTTTTGTGGTGCTTGTGCGCAGGAATCGAATATCAAATTGCTCAGGATCAGTTAAGTTGGAGCTGACATGAAGATGGAGCTTGAAATGCAAGAAAATGGGGGCAAACAGAACTGATCACGGCCTAGCCGTGATGGCCATCACGGCCATGATCGAGTGGAGCTGAAAAGAAAGAATGGAAAAGTCAGAGCTGGTCACGGCCAGGCCATGATGTCCATCACGGTCATGACATGTCAGCTGAACCTGACCCTCACGGGCAGAACTGATCATGGCTAGGCCGTGATGGTGGTCACGGCCGTGACAGACCAACCAGTGAAGCAACCTCCAAGGCAGAATCCGTCACAGCCTGGCCGTGATAGCCATCACGGCCGTGACGCGCAATATATGGATCCATAGAAACTGATTTGATCTGATTTTTGTATTGGCTTGGGATTCAAGTTACCCCAGATTATAAATAGCCCTCTAGGGCTCGAAACTGGGCACTTTTTGACTGCTACACATAGGCAAAATTAGGATTCTTCTTCTCCTTCTTCTTCTCAATCTCTTCTCTCCTCTAGGATTTTCTTTTTAGGTTATTGTTAATCAAGCTTGCTATGATCATGGCAATGCTTGAGTAGTAGTCTTATTTTTAGGAATTGGGGCTATGCCCAAGATTTGTTTATGGTGATGAATTGATGTTTGATTTCTTGTTAATTTCAATTTTGCTTTCGATTTGATCCATATTGTTTTAATTACTCGTAAATTCGGTGGCCACTTATTTTTGTGTCGTAGATACACTAAGGACGAACCTAGCGGTAAACTTAGGTATCGAATCTATAGGAATCAAACTTAGGACTTAAATCACGAGAGTTAGAAGCGGTCCTTCGAGGGTTCACGAATTGTCACAAAACATAAAGGGTTCGATTTAAATTCAATTACCACGAAAGTAGGGATTGATTTAATTGGGCACGGTTTTTGTAACCCGAGAGGGAGCATTTACTAATTTAGGATAAATTCACCTTCAAAGAAAATTTTGGTAATTAACAAGGAAAGTAGTCAATTTAGTAACATAAGAAGTTTTGTGGTATCCCAATTCCTGGGAATCCCTTTTGAATTTGAAAAACTCCTATTTGAATTACTTTCCAATTGTGTTTAATTGCAATTTTAAATTTGATTGTTACTTGATTCAGATTTCAAAAACCAAATCTTATTCCAGTTCAGTTAAATCAATTTAATATCTAATTGTTATTTAAGATCACGGTCTCTGTGGTTCGATCTCTTTTTATTATTTGACGAAGAAGCCGTTCACTTGCGGATTCGAGACCAATCATTTGCCCAGTAAAATGCACCTGTGCTGCAATGAGAAATACTAGGCACTTTCATACTCTTAATTATGCTATAAGGTTTTTGACTAGACTAAATGAAAATTTCTCAGTAGTTAAATCTTAGATTATGTTAATGGATCCTTTGCCTAGCATGAATCGAATTTTTTCTATGGTAATCCAACATGAAAGACAAGGGAATTTCAATAATGTTGATGACTCAATAGTGCTTATAAATGATGTTGACTATAAAAGGCCACAAGGAAGAGGAAAATGATTTGGGAAAAATTTTAATTCTGGATCCAAGAGAGTATGCACATACTGTGGGAGAACAGGTCATACAGTTGATACTTGCTATAGGAAGCATGGCTTCCCTCCCCATTTACAGAAAAACAATGGATCAATGGCAAACAATGTTTTAAATGACAGTGCTGAAATGAAAGTAGATCACTCAACAAATGGAGATGTGCATTCTGGTCCTCCTACCTTCACTCATATGCAGTTTGAAAAACTGATCAGTCTAATTCAAGGTTCTGGCATCAACCAGCAACCTGCTTCCTTGGCCAACCAGGTTATTTCATCAACTCAATTTGGTCATTCACCAACTGAGAAAATCAAGTCAGGTAGTATCTTCATCTCTTCCTCTTTTAGTAGTTTCACTCTTGGCTCTCGAATCATAGACTCAGAAGCTAGTGATCACATATGTGCATCTCTAAAATGTTTTCAAACTATTAATGACATAAAACCTTATAGTATTAGACTTCCTAATGGTCAATTTTCAATTGCTAAACATGCTGACACAGTGAGTTTTTCCCCTGGTTTTTCCTTCACAGAAGTACTATATGTGCCTAATTTCTCTTTGAATCTGATTTCAGTTTCGAAATTGCGTAGCAATTTGAAATGTGTAGTCTCTTTCACTGATTCAATGTGTTTTATTCAGGACTAGAAGTCACATAGGACGATTGGTTCTGCTGAGAAGTTTGAAGGGCTATATCACCTAGTTGTTGATACCAAAAATGTCCATTGCTCTAGTGCACAAGCAGCAGATATACAAACTCTACCTGAAGAGGCCCTATGGCACTTTAGATTAGGACACCTATCTACTTCTAGAATGACCATTTTAAATACTGAATTTCCTTTTGTTGTTGTTGATCCAAAGGTAGTTTGTTATGTATGTCATTTTGCCAAACACAAGAAATTACCTTATAAGTTGAGTACTAATAAAGCTGTTGAACCTTATGAACTAATTCATTTTGATATTTGGGGGCCTTTGGCCATTCAATATGTGCATGGCCATACCTATTTTCTCACTGCAGTAGATGATTTCATCAGATTCACGTGGATAACCTTACTCAAATCAAATGGGGAAGTAAGACAACATGTCCAAAGCTTCATAAAACTGATTGAACAGCAACATAATGCAAAAGTCAAAACTGTGAGAAGTGATAATGGACCTGAATTTATAATGCCTCAATACTATGCCTTAAAGGGAATTGTATGCCAAACAAGTTGTGTAGAATCCCCACAACAAAATGGAAGAGTTGAGAGGAAACACCAACATATTCTTAATGTGGGAAGGGCCCTTTTGTTTCAGTCAAAATTACCTAAACATTTTTGGTCTTATGATTTGCTTCATGCAACCTATATAATAAACAGGGTCCCCGGTCCTCTCCTCCAAAACAAATCACCATATTTTCTTTTACATAATAAATCACCTAATTTGCATGAACTAAAGGTGTTTGGTTCACTATCCTATACCTCTACTCTTCAATCTCATTGGACTAAGCTTAAACCTAGGGTCAGGAAGTACATCTTCCTTGGTTATAAGGTTGGAGTAAAAGGAACTGTCCTTATGGATCTCAACAACAAAGAGATTTTCATCTCAAGAAATGTGACTCATCATGACCACATTTTACCCTACAAAGCCTGCTCACCCATTTCCACCTGGAATTATCACTCCACACCTACCTGCACTCTTGACAATAAAACTCCAACCACAATTCATGCAATCCCAGAGCCTGCTGATCCCATAACCACCAACACAGAACCTGAAAACACCTTCACAGAACCTGGACTCCTTGATATTACTCACCCTGATGCACCAAATGTGACAGAAACATCCACTGCTTCACCAAGGAGGTCCCCTAGGCAAAGGCAGAAGCCACAACATTTGAATGACTATGTGTGTAGCCTTTCAACTGACATAGCAGAAGCAATTGCCTCAGTTATACCTTACCCTATTTCTTCTTTCCATTCTTTTTCTAAACTTTCACCTGCACATCATGCTTATTCTTTATCTATCTCACACACTTTTGAGCCACAAACATATCAAGAGGCCAGTAAGTATGACTGTTGGAGAAATTCCATGGAACTTGAATTAGATGCTCTTGAGAAGAATGGTACATGGATCCTTGTTGACTTTCCTGCCAATGTAAAACCAATTGGAAACAAATGGGTCTATAAAGTGAAGCATTGAGCTGATGGAAGTGTTGAGAGATACAAGGCTAGATTGGTTGCCAAGGGATACAACCAAGTAGAGGGTCTGAACTTTTTTGACACATTCTCACCAGTGGCCAAACTTACCACAGTGAGGTCCTTGTTGGCTCTTGCTTCCATTCACAATTGGCATTTGCATCAGTTGGATGTCAACAATGCTTTCTTTCATGGTGACCTACATGAAGACGTGTACATGGTAATTCCACAAGGCATTCAGTGATCAAAGTCTAACCAAGTGTGCAAGTTGCTTAAGTCTCTATATGGACTTAAACAGGCCAGCAGGAAGTTGTATGAGAAGCTGACATCCTTACTGATTAGCTAGGGATACCATCAATCCAATGCAGATCATTCACTCTTCACATACAGCAATGGAGACATCTTTACTGCACTCCTTATCTATGTGGATGATGTGATCCTAGCAGGCAATTCCATGACTGAATTTACCAGAATCAAAGACATCTTGGACACTCATTTCAAAATCAAAGATCTAGGTACTCTTAAGTACTTCCTTGGCCTGGAAGTTGCTCATTCCAAAACGGGAATCTCTATATGCCAGAGAAACTATTGTTTGGACCTTTTGGATGAATCTGGATTACTTGGATCAAAACCAGCAAAGATACCCATTGATCACTCTATCAAACTGCATCAGGATGGAGGAAAATTGTATGAAGATGTTGCATCATAAAGAAAGTTGATTGGCAAGCTCTTATACTTAAACACTACACGACCTGACATCACATTTGCCACTGAACAACTCAGCCAATTCCTAAGCAAACCTACTATGACACATTATCATGCTGCTTGTAGGGTTGTTAGATATCTCAAGAGCAACCCTGGCTGAGGCCTGCTGTTTCCTAGAAAGTAGAAATACAGATTTTAGGATTTTCTAATGCAGATTGGGCTGGTTGTATTGACTCTAGAAGGTCAATTTCAGGGTATTGCTTCTTTCTAGGACCCTATTTGATCTCTTGGAGAGCTAAAAAACAACAAACTGTATCTAGATCATCTTCTGAGGCAGAGTATAGAACACTCTCCACTGCCACATGTGAATTGCAATGGCTTCTATACTTACTGCAGGATTTGCACATCAGATGTTCTAGAGCACCGGTCTTATACTGTGACAATCAAAGTGCTATGCACATTGCAGCCAACCCGAAATAAGGTTCAAGATGGTGTCCTTCACCTGTTGCCTATTCCATCAAAAGAGCAGTTGGCTGATTTCTTCACCAAAGCATTGTCACCTCCAGCATTTGCTCATTTTATCTCCAAGTTAGGCATGATTGATATATACCATGCTCTAGCTTGTGGGTGGATGTTAAATTATAATGCAAATGATATAAAATATTCAGGGAATGATGCTGTTGAGGATCCCAAGTCCCACACGGTTAGAGTGATGATATCAGGAGTGCCTAGTCACCATCCATTCCACTGACATTTCCTTCTGGAATCACCTTTTCTCACCACCCCTAACAAACTCAACAGAAAGCAGACTGAGAATGATTCAGTGTAATAGGGTCTAGTGTAGCTAATAGTATTCCCTTCTCCTTAGTATAAATAGAACAATAGCTTCATCTTGTATTTTAAAGCATTCTGAGTAATATAAAAGCTTCCATAGCTCATTTCCTAGTTTTCGTCTGTGATTATATTTATTTTCTTTCCTTCCGTGAAACTTAATAAAAACCTATAAGCCAATGAGAACACCCAAAAGAGTAACGTTTTAAGATCTTCTTCAACCCAGCTCGTACTTCCCAACCCATATAGCTCCCACCCCAACACCCCGATTCATTTCCTCACCAGGCTTCTCCTTCTATCTCCAACCACTTCCACCTTTAATTCTTCATCTTCTTCTACCAATACCATCATCAAAATCCAATCTTCTTCTTCTCAAAGATGTAGAAGTATCATAAAAGGAACCCAATCTTCTTCTTCTAACAACATGCAATGTAGAAACCATTAAATCAAAGTGTGAGAAAAGGAACCCATAAGTTATTATGCATCAAAATACTTTGGTGTTCAAGACTAGAGTTCACTAATGATTACATTTCAAAACAAATGTATTTTTCTCTTTCCAACATAAACATGTCATGTTCCTCCAAAACAGGAGACATCTTAATCCTCATCAAATAGTTTACGACCAATGTTAATCAGTGTCCTAAATAAAGTAGTTAAGGAATCAAATATATAAATCTTTTATTGGAAATCATATATATAACACATTTAAATTTGAAAACTTATGATTTTCAATAATAAAAAATTATTCGTGAATTTTTTAATCAACATTATTAGGACACTGGCTAGCAAGACCCATAATTTATAAGATCATCCGCCAAAGGCCTTGCAAATTGCCATTAATGTAACTAGTAACCACTAGTGTAGGATCTGGAATGTCTGATAAGGTTCAGTGGACTTCTCACAACGTCGCCGACAGCGAACCGCCCACGTCGCCGCAATCCGAACACTTCACCGGACCATTCAATCGGTAGGAGCGACGGGCGGTGTGTACAAAGGGCAGGGACGTAGTCTAGCCAACTCTTCAACCTCTCTACAGCCCCTCTATATTGCTCTTCCTTCCTCTCTTTTTTCTCCCTCATTTGCCCCATCCTATTTCTTCTCTCTCCCCTCATCTCTTTGCTTTTGGTGCTGCAGAGGCGACATCAGAGGAGACAACCAAATTATAGTGTACTACCAAATTGCCATTGGTGATTAGTTTATAATATATAGTATTGAATGGATTAGTAGGTAGTTGATAGTATTGAATACAACCATGATCTAAAAAATTAACCAAAATATACATATTGTTTAAAGGCTCCAGACTAGAATGCATCTTCCACTTGAAAGGTTTATAATGGACCATGCTTTATAGAACTAGATGAGAAGGCGGACTAACATTACAACCAAGCGTTGGAACCAAAGTGGTTTTGGATTTAATAATCTCTAAGATTTGATGTTAACAAAAGGATTAAATTTGCTTGGCAAAGTGTTAGTGGAGATCTAACAAGTAAGTTCAGTTTATGCAGGAATATTCAAAATAATATAAGGTATACAATGCTTGGACTCGTACAAAGAATTACCCGTCCAAAAGTAATTTAAACTATTTATAATTTAATTGATAAAGTAGACTGGTTTTCTAAAATGGACGAGACTATAAATGAATACCTAAATAACTTGTTAGGTATAGCAAGTCCAAAGACTTGAAAATAAGCCCATCCATCTTGCCACGTCAGCAGACGGAAGTACTAAAACACAAAGTAACCTAGTAGACGAGCTCCATATGCCACGTCATTGGACAGAGCTTCTCATTAAGGACTTAGCAAGTCCAAAGACTTGTGTGGACGAGCGCTTATGTCACTTGTGTGGACGAGCGCTTCTGTCACTTGTATGGACGAGCGCGTCTACCACTTCAGTGGACGAGCAGAGTAAAATCTTGTATAGATGCGTTCTTAAAACTAAGTAGACGGCTATATATCTTTACTACCTTGAATATGATTTAATGCAATCTGGTCCATGATGAATTTATTTCAAATGATTGATATTTATTTTAAAGGAATATATGTTCTTTATTATTATTAACATCTTGTTCAACCCCCCTTCTTTTGTTTGCCTGTGCCAACTTCAGTTGGTATCAGAGCTCAGCCTTGACAGGGTTGAGCATCTAACAAGTGCTTAGGTAGTACGATCCTACAATCATGGATGTAGAAGGACAAGCTATCAACAGACCTCCTCTCTTCGATGGAACTGATTATGATTATTGGAAAAAGGGGATGATGGTATTCTTGGATGCACAGAATGCTGACATCTGGGAACTAATTGAAAATGGCTACACTGAGCCAAGGAGTGAAGCTGGAGCTGTAGTGCCTAGAGCTGAATGGAATCAAGAGCAGAAAAGCCAACATCAACTAAACTTGAAGGCTAAACACTATCTCATGTGTGCTATCACCAGATCTGAGCATGACAAGTTCATAGTTACAACACAGCTAAAGAAATCTGGGATACTCTTGCACTAGCTTATGAAGGTTCCTCACAAGTAAAGGAATCAAAGATAAGCATGTTGGTTCACCAGTATGAGCTATTCAAGATGGCAGATCATGAAACTATAGATCAGATGTTTGGAAGATTCCAAACAATCACCAACAGTCTCAGGTCTCTTGGAAAGGTCGATCAAAATAGAGGTCACGTGAGAAAAACCTTGAGAAGTCTCTCAAAGCAGGGGAGACCTAAGGTAACTGCTATCCAGGAAGCAAAGAATCTGAATACTCTTTCTCTGGAAGAGCTTCTGGGGTCATTAAAAATTCACGAACTTGAACTTAATGAAGAGGAAAACACCAGAAAAGGAAAGTCCATTGCCATAAAGGCCAAGAAAGCTAGTTCCTCAAAGATGTTTAAAGTTGCTAAGTCTTCAGATGAAGCTGATTCATCAAATAATGAAGATGACTCAGAAGAGGATGAACTATCTTTCATCTCCAGAAAAATACAACACATGTGGAGAAAAAAAGGCGAATTCAGAAGGAAGTAGCTCAACAAAAAATTCTCCAAGGAGAAGTCAGATTCCAAGGATAAAGGTCCATCCCTGTGCTTTTAATGTAAGAAACCAGGGCACTTCAAAGCTGACTGCCCAAAGCTGAAGGAGAAAAAGAAATTCTTCAAAAAGAAGAAAAGCTTGATGACTACTTGGGTGGATCTTGACCTGTCTTCTTCTGATGAAGAAGATGAAGCAGGAGAAGAAGGAAACATTTGCTTCATGGCTGACATTGGATCAGAAAGTGAATTCACTGATGCTGAGGTAATAGAATCTGATCCATTGAGGTAATAGAATCTGATCCATCCACTCTTCAAATTATTTTTGATGAATTGCTGTAGGAATCATGCATACTATCTAAAGAGTATAAGAGTCTCAAAAAGAAGTTTATTAAACTTTCTAGAGACTATGATAAGGTCTGCACAGTAAATCAAAACCTTATGGATGAAAATGAAACATTAAAATCAAACAATGTTAGTCTGACTGACAAGACTAAGTGTAAGTCTAATAGCTTTTGTGAAGTTGAAAAACTGAAACAAGATATGACATACTTGACAGACTCTCTGTCAAAAATGGTTGGTAACTCAGATAAATTAAATCTTATATTAAGATATTCTATATCACCACATGACAAATCTGGCATTGGTTATGATAAAGAGAAGCATGATGCATCTCTGAATAAACCAAAAGTGCATACACAATATAAGGCTTTTAAATCCCGTCCACAACATACCAAGTCAAAACCAAGCCCTTCCAATACTTACTGCAAAGTATGTGGAAAAAGTGGGCATGTGTCATCTAAATGCATACATAACAAGCATGCAAAGCATTCACGACCTATGATCACTAACAAGAAAGGACCCAAGTCAATTTGGGTACTTAAAGATAAGATAATCCCTGTTGCAGATTTGCTTAACAATAGGAAAGAAACATAAGTCCTGGTACTTGGACAGTGGATGCTCAAACACATGACAGGAGAAAGGTATATGTTCCAAGACCTTAGGCCCAAAGATGGTGGCTGGGTCACTTTTGGAGGAAACCAAAAAGGAAAGATCATTGGTATAGGTAAAATTGGTAAACATCTTTTTCCCTCCATTGATAATGTTCTGTTAGTAAATGGTCTTAAACACAATCTGCTTAGCATTAGTCAATTATGTGATAGTGGGTTTGCTGTTTCATTTAATCATAATACGTGTTCTGTCAAGAAAGCTGATGAATCACTCTTATTTACTGCTCAGAGGCAAAACAATCTGTATAAGATTGACTTAGAGGATCTCTCAAATCAAAGTGTGTCATGTCTAGTGTCCATTGAGGATGAACAATGGATTTGGCACAAAAGGTTGGGTCGTGCAAGTTTGAGATTAATCTCAAAACTGAAAAAGCATAATGGTGGTGCGTGGATTCCGGCAAGTGTACCGGATTCGTTACCAAGTAATAAAAAGATCGATCCCACAGAGACCGTGATCTCAAATAACAACTAATTATTAAACCAATTAAACCGGACTATATAAAAAAGGATTTTGAAAAGATTTGATTTTTGAAATAAGAATTAACTAGAAAATCAAATATTTAAGAATGCAATCAATTAAAAGAGGAAATTAAATCAATTAGGGGTTTTTCAAATCTAAAGAGATTCCTAGGAATTGGGTTACCAACAAGATTGTTCATGTTACCAAATTGACTACCCCTTGTTAATTATCAAAATTTGTTTTGAAGACGAATTTATCCTAAATAAGTTAATGCTCCCTCTCGGGTTACAAAAACCGTGCCCAATTAAACCAACCCCTACTCTCGTGGTAATTGAATTTAGATTGAACCCTTTAAGCTTTGTGACAATTCGTGAACCCTCGAAAGACCGCCTCTAACTCTCGTGATTTAAGTTCTAATTTTGATTCCTATAGATCCAATACCTAAGTTCACCGCTAGGTTCCTTCTTAGAGTATCTATGACATGCAAATAAGTGCGCACCAGATTCACAAGTAATTCATGTGATAGAAACCAAATCGAAAGCGAAATCGAAATTAACAACGGGAAAACATCAATTCATAACAGAAAACAGATCTTGGGCATAGCCCCAATCCCTAGAAATAGAACTACTACTCAAGCATTGCCATGTTAAGAGCAAGCTTGATTAACAAAAACATGAAAGAAAACCTAAGAGAAGAGAAGAAGAAGAAGAAGAAGAGAAAATCCTAATTTTGCCTTGGTAGCAGCCCCCCAAAAGGTCCTCAAAGTTCCTCAAAGACCCCCCTATTTTCAAGCCCAAATGCTCTATTTATAGATTAGGGTAACTTGAATCCCAATCAATCACAAATTCAGATCAAATCAGTTTCTAAAGATCCATATATTGCGCGTCACGGCCGTGATGCCTGTCACGGCTAGGCCATGACGAATTCTGCCTTGGAGGTTGCTTCACTGGTTGGTCGGTCACGGCTGTGACCACCATCACGGCCAGGCCGCCATCAGTTCTACCTGTGAGGGTCTGGTTCAGTTGGCATGTCACGGCCGTGATGGATAATTTTGTGCATTCAATGGAGCTAATTTTGTACTATGTTTGATTGTTCTAAAGCATGAAACTTGTGATCAATTGGAATTTATGAATGATTGTGTGATGCTTGTCCATTTTGCAAAAGTGTCAAGGAATTGAAGTCTTGCATGAGTAATTTGCTTCACAAGAGAATTGACCATGAAAATCTATCTCATTCACCCCTGTTTTGAATTTAATTGTTTGCTTGAGGACAACCAAAATTTCTAAGTTTGGGGTTGTGATGAATGTGTAAAATATGTTAGTTTGGAAGTGTAATTAGGAAAGAGTTTGTAAATAATCCTAGAAATTATAGGAAAAGTGATAAGAAAATGTACACATTCATTTGAATAGAGTTTTGATACTTAGATTTCAATTTATATTGAAAATATACTTAAAAGAGGTTGAAAATGTGCAGGAATAGTAGCCCAGCGCTCAGCCCTCGAATTGGACGCTCAGCACGAACAGAACCGGAAGAAAACTGCATCCTGCAGTGCATAGGCCAGCGCTGGTTGGAA
Organism: Sophora flavescens; assembly: GCA_030762895.1. Classification (NCBI taxonomy): domain Eukaryota; kingdom Viridiplantae; phylum Streptophyta; class Magnoliopsida; order Fabales; family Fabaceae; genus Sophora; species Sophora flavescens. Next base: position 140,976,515 of record CM061066.1, on the reverse strand, counting down.
GGAAGCTAGCGCCCAGCTCTAGCAATTAGAGCCCAGTGCTGGTGCTTCAGCAGCAGAAGATGTTTTGACGCCCAGCGCAGGCCGGGCGCCAGCCGCGGCAGCGAGCGAGCCGACCAGTATAAATTCGTTTTGAACAGATTTGAAAGGATCTCTCGGCTCATTTTTCACTTCTCACACTCGAGGTTCATCATCTTCTCTCTGCTTCCTTGAAGATCCAAGCTTGGGAACAAGATTTGGAGCTTCCATGGCTTCCTCCACTCACATCCACTCAAGTTTCTTCTTCTCTTCTCGTTTTTCCCTTTTTACTATGAGCTGTTAGATATTTTAGGTTAGGTTAGGATGATTTTGATTTGATTCTTGATGTAATTGATTTTGATTCTGAATTCAATTCTGTTTCATTCAATTAGAGTGATTTGCTTCTATGCTTAATGCTTCTATTGATTGATCAACTCTAGATTGATGTTAGATTCAATCTCACAATTGGAAAATTGGTTATTGGATTGGAAATGAAGTAGATTACCATTGGAATGTTGAGTCTAGGAATAGAACTATGTTTCAATGCATTCTTATGAATCACATGCTTAATGTTTGTGCAAATGCTGGAGTGACCTAAGGAATTAGGCTTCTTGATTTGTACAAAAGGATTATCACCTAAGGAATTAGGGATAAATCTAGGTTAATGATTTGAATGACAATTGAGTGGAATGAATTGGAATTAGGACTGAATGAATTTACATTAAGTGAAGAATTAGAGGATTCCGATGCCTAACCGCTTTTACCTATATTGAATACATTCTTTAATTGCATTGCATTCATTCTTGTGACAACTTGTAATCAAAAATCCATAAAAAACTCTTCTACAGACATGACATTCATAGGTTCAAATAGCTATTGCCTAGGCTAAGTTGATACTTGAAACACAATCCTCGTTGGGAACGATACTCTACTCTCACTTTATTACTTGTACGATTTGGTACACTTGCCAAATCTTTCAACAAGTTTTTGGCGCCGTTGCCGGGGATTGTTGATTTCAATATCAACGAAGCAAAGGCATTGTTAATTTGAACATTTTTTTTTAGTGTTTATTTTCTGTTTTTGTTTGAATACTTGATATATTGGATATTCTCATCTTTTCCTTGCTTTGGATTTCTGTTTTGTGAGGAAAGTATCCACTATCCTTCATTATTATAGTTCATGCAAGTGAAGGCAATGAAACCACTGCGACCTACATGTGATTTTTGTGGTGCATACCATAAATTTGAAGAGTGTGAGGTGAAACTCAATGCAAATGAGGGGGTTTATTACATGAAGGACCTCATGTGGGAGCAAGATGCACCACATCACCATCAATCCAATGAGTCACTAGATAGAATGTCCAACCTTGAAAATGTTTTAATTCAATTCATTGAAGCTACTCATGCGAATTTTAAGAACACACAAGCTTCAATCAAGAATCTTGAGATTCAAGTTGAGACACTATCTAAGCAATTGGGTTGTTTTGTACAGTAAAAGAAAGAGTTGGTAGCAGAGCAAGAGTCACATGTTTGGGAAATGGTTGAGCAAGAAGAAAAAGTACATGACTTAAGAGAGGTGGTGGATGAAAAACAAAAAGAAAGTGTAGTTTTAGAAGTAGTTGAAAAACAGAAAAACAAAAACAGTGACATTGAAGAGAAACCAAGGGTGATACAAGAAGAGATTCATATGACTAAGACTCAACCCTTGGTGATCGAAGAGAAGTGTCCTCCACATGATGAGTTGTACATGCTTCCAAAATGGGGGAACACATATCCCAAATGCTTACTTGTTGGAGCATGGGAACATTCTTGTCCCTATGCCAAATATATGGGATTGTTACCTAAAAGAAGGAAGCGGAAGGATGAAAATTTCTTTTTATCATATCATCCACCCTAATGGGGTGACAATACGTCAAGCTAGTGACGTTAAAGAAGCGCTACTTGGGAGGCAACCCAAGCATTTTCTTCTTGCATTTCTTTCATTTTTTCCCTTAGCATGCAAAATAAGTAGTTCATTGAGTTGTTGAGTGGTTCCTTGTGTGTAAACCATTTAATGTGGTGGAATTGGTTTAAATTTTTGTACAGGCACATCTAAGGAAAGTGGAGCAAAGGAAGGGGAGAAATGACACACTAGAAGGGTGAAAATGGCCCTGCACAGGCGCTGGGCGCTCAGCTTGACGCCCAGCGTAGGAAAAGTCAGAGACTACCAGGATGAGTGGCGCTGGGCGTTCCGAAGGCAGGACGATCGCGGCACATTTCTGTAGCTCCTAGACAGCTAGAGCTGGGCACCAGACAGCTAGAGCTGGGCGCTAGGCAGCCAGAGCTGGGCGCCCAAGTGGAGGCTGAGCGCTGGAATTAATGAAAAAAAAAATCAAAAAAAAAAATCAAAAAAATCAAAAAAAAAAAAAATTCACATACTCATCCAGTGTGCAGAAGAAAGGGGGTGTTCTGAACTCTATTAATTTTCTTTGTACTCTTTCATTTGTTAGTTAGTTGTAGGAATAAATTGCCCAAACTTGCATATATTGCACAACTTGTGTTGAATGGATTTTTGTGTAGATTCTCTAGTAAGCATAGAACTTTTGCTTGACTGAAATTTCTAACATGATGCATTTTATACTTGCTGGGCATATGATTTCATTGAAACCGTTGATCCTTGTGAATTGTTTGTGACAATTTTTCATGCTATAATTGATGCAATGTTGAATGCATGGATTTTCTTTTGCACATCAACATAAACTATGAGCTTTTGAGCCCAAATGCTCTGGCGCATTATCCAGATGACTTGATTTCTCTCATGTGTGATTGTCCATCACTTGCATGTTCTCACCTTTTCTTGCCTTGAATGCTTGTCATTGTTGCAATGTTCTTGCATATGCATGAATGATTGAGGCAATAATTCTTTGTTTAAGCTTGGTGCCATAATTGCCAACCTATCATTTACCATTGTTAAGCCCAATTGAGCCTTGGCCTATTTTTCTTGGTATGATCGCACATTACAAGCCACAAAGTGATAAAACCATTTTGTCCCACTACTTTAGCTTAGAGGAATGTTTGGACTTAAGTTTGGGGCTGTTCTCTTGCTTAGGGACAAGCAAGCAAATAAAGTTTGGGGTGGTAAGTAGGCCACTAAAGATGCCTACTAGAAAAAAAAAATGAAAAATAAAAACTGAAAAAGAAAAAAAGAAAAATAGAAAAAGCCAAAAAGAGGAAAAGGAAAGAGAAAGTATACAAAGAAAGAAAAAGGCAAAATAGAAAGAAAAGAAAATTAAAACAAGAAGCAACAAGAGAAAAAGAGAAAAAGAAATAGTTGGAAATGAATAAAAAGGAAATAGCACAAATTGTGTGCTTATGTGCTTGTAGCTAGACTAGGCAAGTGAAAATTCCAAAAGAGTCCAAATAGTCCTTGAAGTCAAAGTAGCATAGCATATATATCCTTATTCTCATCCACCCGTACCTAAGCCCCATTACATCCAAATAAAAGACCTCATGATATGTGTTGCATTGGCATTTGTGATGTATGTTCCTAGCATCTTATCAAGATTAGGATTGGGGAATGCATGATGATTGGAATTGAGAGCAAACATGACCAAGTGAGGATGTGTGAAACACTTAAACAGAGAGGTTGCAAGGGATAATTTTGTGCATTCAATGGAGCTAATTTTGTACTATGTTTGATTGTTCTAAAGCATGAAACTTGTGATCAATTGGAATTTATGAATGATTGTGTGATGCTTGTCCATTTTGCAAAAGTGTCAAGGAATTGAAGTCTTGCATGAGTAATTTGCTTCACAAGAGAATTGACCATGAAAATCTATCTCATTCACCCCTGTTTTGAATTTAATTGTTTGCTTGAGGACAAGCAAAATTTCTAAGTTTGGGGTTGTGATGAATGTGTAAAATATGTTAGTTTGGAAGTGTAATTAGGAAAGAGTTTGTAAATAATCCTAGAAATTATAGGAAAAGTGATAAGAAAATGTACACATTCATTTGAATAGAGTTTTGATACTTAGATTTCAATTTATATTGAAAATATACTTAAAAGAGGTTGAAAATGTGCAGGAATAGTAGCCCAGCGCTCAGCCCTCGGGTGGACGCTCAAAGCCGAAGCGAGCAGGAAGAAAACTGCATCCTGCAGTGCATAGGCCAGCGCTGGTTGGAAGGAAGCTAGCGCCCAGCTCTAGCAATTAGAGCCCAGCGCTGGTGCTTCAGCAGCAGAAGATGTTTTGACGCCCAGCGCAGGCCAGGGGCGCCCAGCGCTGGCAGACGAGCCGACCCAGTATAAATTCGTTTTGAACAGATTTGAAAGGATCTCTCGGCTCATTTTTCACTTCTCACACTCGAGGTTCATCATCTTCTCTCTGCTTCCTTGAAGATCCAAGCTTGGGAACAAGATTTGGAGCTTCCATGGCTTCCTCCACTCACATCCACTCAAGTTTCTTCTTCTCTTCTCGTTTTTCCCTTTTTACTATGAGCTGTTAGATATTTTAGGTTAGGTTAGGATGATTCTGATTTGATTCTTGATGTAATTGATTTTGATTCTGAATTCAATTCTGTTTCATTCAATTAGAGTGATTTGCTTCTATGCTTAATGCTTCTATTGATTGATCAACTCTAGATTGATGTTAGATTCAATCTCACAATTGGAAAATTGGTTATTGGATTGGAAATGAAGTAGATTACCATTGGAATGTTGATTCTAGGAATAGAACTATGTTTCAATGCATTCTTATGAATCACATGCTTAATGTTTGTGCAAATGCTGGAGTGACCTAAGGAATTAGGCTTCTTGATTTGTACAAAAGGATTATCACCTAAGGAATTAGGGATAAATCTAGGTTAATGATTTGAATGACAATTGAGTGGAATGAATTGGAATTAGGACTGAATGAATTTACATTAAGTGAAGAATTAGAGGATTCCGATGCCTAACCGCTTTTACCTATATTGAATACATTCTTTAATTGCATTGCATTCATTCTTGTGACAACTTGTAATCAAAAATCCATAAAAAACTCTTCTACAGACATGACATTCATAGGTTCAAATAGCTATTGCCTAGGCTAAGTTGATACTTGAAACACAATCCTCGTTGGGAACGATACTCTACTCTCACTTTATTACTTGTACGATTTGGTACACTTGCCAAATCTTTCAACAACACTCATCACATAACCTTGTAAGAGGACTACCAAACCTTAGTTTCAAATATGATGCTCTCTATGATGCATGTCAGAATGGAAAACAAGTCAAAGGTTCCTTTGAATCTAAGAATGTTGTTAGTACCAACAGACCACTAAAATTGCTACACCTTGATATTTTTGGTCCAACAAGGACTGCTTCTTTCAGTGGGAAGAAATATGGTCTTGTCATAGTAGACGACTACACTAGATGGACATGGGTTATGTTCCTTGCTCACAAGGATGAGTCATTCAAGGTCTTTTCTGTATTCTGCAAATGTGTACAGAATGAAAAAGGCATGTGTATAGCTTCAATTAGAAGTGATCATGGGGGAGAATTTGTCAATGAGCTATTCCATGAGTTTTGTGAAGAAAGTGGTATTCAACACAACTTCTCAATACCAAGAACACCACAGCAAAATGGTGTGGTAGAGAGAAAGAACGGATCTCTTCAAGAGATGGCTAGGACTATGCTCAATGACAATTCTGTCCCTAAGCACTTCTGGGTTGAAGATGTGAACACTGCCTGCTACATTCAGAACAGAATATACATTAGACCTATTCTGAATAAGACTCCTTATGAATTGTGGAAAGGCAGAAAACCCAACATTTCATACTTCTACCCTTTCGGATGTAAATGTTATATTTTGAATACAAAAGATCAACTTGGTAAATTTGATGCTAAATTAGATAATGGACTCCTTCTAGGATTTTCTGAAACTTCAAAAGGCTTTAGAGTTTATAATTCTAGAACTTTAGTTGTTGAAGAATGTATTCATGTGAAATTTGATGACAAACAGCCTGATAAGGATCTATCAGAGCTAGATGAAGCTTTTTCAGATCTTGATCTAAACATTTCAGGAGAGAAACCATAAATCAAGACTGATATCCAAGTAGACGACACTTCTTAACAACAACCTGAAACTTCTACCTTTCAACAGGAAAATACTCAGAAATCATGGTATTTCAGAAATTACCATCCTCAAGATCAAATCATTGGTGACCCCAATGATAAGCTGGGAACTAGGTCAACCTTCAGAGAACAAAGTGATTCTGCTCTTGTCTGTGAATGTGAACCGAAGACAGTGGACGAAGCTCTACTGGACGAGGGATGGATTCTTGTTATGCAAGAAGAGCTAAATCAGTTTGAGAGAAGTAAAGTCTGGATGCTTGTACCCCTTCTTGAAGACAAGTCAGTCATTGGAACAAAGTGGGTCTACAGAAACAAGATTGATGAAGATGGTAAGGTTGTGAGAAACAAGGTAAGACTTGTTGCTCAAGGCTACTCTCAAGAAGAAGGTATAGACTACACTGAAACTTTTGCACCGGTTGCTAGGCTATAAGCTATTAGAATATTACTTTCATTTGCTGCACATCATAATATTATGCTTTTTCAAATGGATGTTAAAAGTACCTTCTTAAATGGTTTTATTAATGAAGAAGTATATGTCATGCAACCTCCTGGCTTTGAAAATACAAATCACCCTGAACATGTTTATAAGCTTAAGAAAGCATTGTATGGACTTAAGCAAGCTCCTAGATCTTGGTATGATAGGTTAAGTTCGTTTCTAATGGAAAATTGTTTTAACAAAGGAAAAGTAGACACAACTCTATTTAGAAAATCTATAAAGTCAGATTTCATTATAGTACAGATTTATGTTGATGATATCATTTTCGGTGCTACTAATGAATCTCTATGCAAGGAATTCTCTAAGTTAATGCAGAAAGAATTTGAAATGAGCATGATGGGAGAACTCAAATTCTACCTTGGACTTCAATTTAAACAGTCTATGGACGAAATGTACATCCATCAGACTAAGTATACAAAGGAGCTTCTAAAGAAGTTTAAGATAGATGATTGCAAATCAATGAATACCCATATACATCCCACTTCAATACTGAACAAAGATGATAAAGAGAAAAAGGTAGACCAAAAGGTATTTAGAGGTATGATAGGATCTCTTTTATATCCGACTGCGTCTAGGCCTGATATAATGTTCAGTGTTTGCTTATGTGCTCGTTTTCAATTTGATCCCAGAGAGTCTCATATCTCAGCAGTTAAAAGAATATTTAGATATTTAAAAGGTACTACTAATTTGGGTTTGTGCTTTAAGAAAAATGATGATTACAGATTAGTTGGTTTTTGTGATGATGACTGTGCTGGAGATAGAATTGAAAGAAAAAGCACTAGTGGAGGTTGTCACTTCATTGGAGCTAACCTAGTGTCATGGTCAAGTAAAAGGCAAAGTACCATTGCTCTATCAACTACTGAAGCAGAATACATATCAGCTGCAAGCTGCTAACCACAACTTCTATGGATCAAACATCAATTGGAGGACTACAATGTATTTGTAAGTAGTATTCCACTTATGTGTGATAATACTGCTGCAATCAATTTATCTAAGAATCCAATATTGCATTCTAGAGCTAAGCACATAGAGATTAAACATCATTTTATTAGGGATTATGTGCAAAAAGGTGTGTTTGATGTTCAATTTGTAGATACTGACCACCAATAGGCAGATATCTTCACTAAACCTCTTGCTGAGGACAGATTTATCTATATAAGAAAGCATTTGAATATGTTGTATGTGGATTGAGCTAGTATAATTATTGTTAAATTGATAGTCCATTGCATGTTCTCTCTGCACGTCCACTAGTCATGATGTCCAGAGCAAGTGGATTCTACGCGTCCACAACCTATGTCTTTGCACGTCCACTCTTAGTCTTGTGTGGACTCATCTATGCACACATTTATTAATTTGTTCTTGAACACTTTTATATAAAAACTCTTCTCTTTCCTTGCTAAGTCAGCAACCCTCATCAATCCCATCAAGACCTTTTTATGGTCCCAAGTTACCAATGCCGTTTTATCATTATGACATGTCATATCAAATTTTTTTTAAAACCTTTTGATATTCAAGATCCTTTTAAAAGAAACATTTTCCCTCTGAGAAAGACTTTACGCTTTCATAATCTCTCGACCTATCTATCTCTCTTTACCTCTCTCTGCTCTCAAAACCCTAAGCTCTTTGATCTTCTGCAATGGCATCTTTAACCTTCAACGTTGACAAACTCAACCTAGCTATAGAGCACCATTTAAACCTTAATGTGCTAAAAGACTACAATCTTGACATAAGCAAATATGTCGATGCTGTTGGCTGGGAAGGACTCTTCGCAGAGAAAGTCTCTTTTTTCCCAAATCTTGTCAGGGATTTTTGAAGAAACATCCAACTGACAGAAACTGACTTCTACTCAACCGTATTAAGAAGGAAGATTACAGTCTCAGAAAAGACTATTGCTGAAGCAATCTTCTATGCTCAGGAAGGACTAGTTTTCATTGAGTCTTGGGAAGAAGACTTGGGCGGTTCTGAGACAGTAGAAGTCTGTCTCATGAAGGAGGATACTATCAGGACTCACTCGTGGAAGACTTTTGAAATGAAGGATATCGTTCGTATTCTTCACCAACTTCTCAACAAAGTGGTGCTTCACAGGGTTGGGTCAAAGGACAACCTTTCATCTCTTCACAAGTTCTGTCTCTGCCATCTTCTCACAGAGACAAGAATCAATCTTCCAAGAATCCTTTATGGAAGATACAGAGATGCAGTGATGAACAATAAAAGACTCTCTGCACTCCCCTTCTGCCACCTTATCTCAAAGATCTTCAAGGCTCAAGGAGTATATGAGTTTCTTGCTTCCAAGACTCCTGAGGAGCAAGCAAGGTTACTGTCTGAGAAACCAATGTCTCCTGCAGACTTTGGAAAAAATGAACATAGCCAACATGAACCTCATTACGTATGATGTTGCTGCAATGGATAAAACTGAGGAATTATTGGTGGCTAAAGAAGAGATGATCGAACAGAATAATGCTGAAGTCCTAGGGGTTAGAAGGGTAACCAGGCAAAAGACAACTGCTGTAAGAAAGCATGCCCCCAAAAGACCAGCAAGTGGGATTGCTATCAGGGAGCCTTCTGATGCCCCTGCTGGAAAGAGGCCAAGGAAAATTATCCTCTCTCATAATGAAGATGAGGAAGCTGATGAGGATAGCATTCCTATCAGCTCTATCCTAAAGAAGCAAAAGACCTTTGCTGCTGCTGCCAAGGCTGTTGTGCCTGATCCTTCAACTGTACCAACAAAACCAAGGAGACAACCAGCAAGAAAAGCTAGGTCAACCAAAACTCCTAAGGTAATTATCTCTGCTAATGATACTGTACAATTAGTAGTTGATGACCTTGTATATAGTTTCTAAGCTAGGATAGATAATTTACCTATCCCCTCTTCAAATGAAGTATATATTCCCTCACCACCTTCACCATTACCACATATAGATAACAGTATTACCATTGAAGTCCCCCTTTCCAAAACCCTTGAAAACTCTATTTCCACCCATAATTCCCTCTTCCACCCTTTACAATGGCAAATATGAGGTTTGGGCCAAAGTACAGAGAGAATGGAAAATACTCTTCCACACCATTCCACAAGAACCCGAACTCATCCTAAACAGATGGTATCCTCTACCTGAATATGAGGAAGAAGTTAGCCAAACTGTTGAACCCCTCTATTTACCCTACTCAGAGTGTCAACTAATAATCAAAACCGTACCTTCTCAAATGCAAAATAATTTAGGGTCTTTAGTCACCCACCTACCTTTAGCCAAATCACACCCCCCCCCCCCCCGCCACCACCCCCCCTCAAAACACCTCCATTCATGCCAATTACTGATGGAGTTGAAAGGCACATAATACCCGTCTGGGAGACTGACCCCAAGAGAAAGAATCCTCCTGCAATCCCTGAGAAGAGAGCTGGATCATCTCAGCATGTCCCCATGATCATGTCAAGGGACACAAAATGGATGTCCTTTGAGCATCCCAGAGTCTATGGGAGGGCTGTTGACTTGTTCATGGATCAACTCAATATTCATATGCTGAAATGGGAGTTCAGCCAACTCAGAGCTGATAGGACTGCAAATTTTGTTCCTCCATCCTGGCTGAGGCATAAGGTGTAACACCCCGATTTTTCTATTTCTTTAATAAACCTAAATTACTTTCATAACTTATTTTATAGTAGGAAGCTACTATTTAAAATTCTGGTTGAAATCACAAACAAAAATGGTTTGTGTTTTCGCTGTCAGTAAAACTTTACTGACCCGAAAAATGAATTTCTATTAGTAAAATAAATTATTTATTTTTCCTAACTCAATTATAAGCATTTGCATAATTTTAGAAATTTTCTTTCAATATAAAAATTTTTCGGGTGGAAAATTTACGAAAGAAAACACGATCGGTTTTCACCGACTGGAAATAAATAGAACCGAGACGAGCAATATTTACCAAAATAAGATTTGGTAAGATTTGAAATATGTGATTTGACGTGAATAGTGATCCCATTAATTTCCTAACATCATTACCTTACACATAATCATTTTTTTTTTCATTTTTACAAGTAACCATTATTTATTTAAAACCAATATTTATTTTTACAAAATAATTTAAAAAGGATTAGGTGAAGATTTTGAGAGACTTTATGTGAAAACAACTTGATTGATTTGATATGAATAGTATTTTTATTTATTGCATGCCATCATTTTATTCATATGTACAAGTAACTCATTATTTTAATAAAAATCATGTTTTAATTTATAAAAGAAAAAATTTAAAATCCCATTCCCTCAATTTCTTATCAGAAGCACCCCTCCCCCCTTCTATATAAAAAACCTCTTCTTTCACATTTTACCACTTTCTCCATTTTTCTCTCAAGACCACTCACTCACACTCATTTGCTCACCGAAATCATACCAAAATTTTGACCCTTTTCTACTCTGAAAATCGAAACCCTTCATACATGAAAGTTGTTCCTATTCCTCTCCTCTTTCCAACGAGCAAAAGATCATAAAAAACGGATAAGTATATTAGGAAATATACCCAAATCGCCAAAACTGCTCAAAATCCCCAGCAACTCGAGAACAACATAAAGAAGGCCCTTTTCACCCCTGTTATGTTCAGAATCAAGCAAAACCTTCAACAACAAAGTTGTGTCTATCTTTCTTACCTTTCCAAAAAACCCAGGTTTATAATTTTTGGATGAGTAGATGGTGACACTCAAAATACCACTACATCCTCAAAGCTGTCAACTTTTTGCTTCTTGTGGACCATTTCTCTTCATTCTTCATCATCTAAGGGTATAACTCTCCTCTCTTGATTTTTATTTCCTCAGAAATCTCTTTTTCATCAACATGCATGCCACTTTTCTTATTTTGCATGTTTATATTTTTAACTAAAAATTTTAAGAAAAATCTTTAGAAAAGTCTTTTGAGCATGGAACTAATTTTCGTACACTTATACTCATCTCTACTATCATTTTAAGCACTTGCATGTCACAAAATAATTTTTCAAAACCTATTTTGATAATTTGGCCGAAAACCCTATGTGGAGCAAAGTAGATGTTTTTGTTAAATTCTCACATGCTTGACTTAAAGATCCTCACACAACTCTTTGTTTGAACCATTATTTGATAATAATAGTTACTATTTTTGGTTGATATATGTTTGGATGTATGTTTTTGAGGGTCTAGGACCCTTGCATGTTGGTTTTATGGCTTGTGGATGATGCTAGAGTGAAGATAATAACTTGGTGTGGACAAACATGAGTAAAATGTGATTCTGGCAGCATGATATACATTTATTCGTAAGTCCATCACTTTTTACACAAACCGTTTTTCTGAAAAATAAATATATATTTGGAAAGAAGATTTATGGGGCTTTAATTTTATATATAATATGTAAGTATTTGAATAAGATTTACTAGGTTAAAACACCTCTCAAATTAGAATCAAATTCTGATTACGAAAATAAGAACATAGTTGGTTGCATGATGATTTTAAATATGATTTTGAAAGTTAAAAACTTTATAAAATTTTCTGGGTTATTACTAAAGTATAACTAAAGTTTTGTTGAAGTTTTAGAATTTTTACATTTGTATATAAAGAGAAATAATTTCATAAAGTTACAAGTTAGTAAAATTGGATTTCTGGAAAAATCCTGTGCAAACAGAGACAGTGTTTGATTTTTAATAAATTAATACCTTTGAATTTCTACATGGGACCAACTTCACTGTATTGATGTGTGAGTTGGGTACCGTCCATTAAATTTTCAAAAACTTTAAAGGTCTTTTGAGTGGACATTCACATTTTAAACCCACTGTTGTCCTGGAATTGCTTTTATAAAAGAGTTCATCATAATTTTGAGTGAAAAATATGATTTTGAAAATAATATCTTTTAATATGATCAAGTAAATATTTTGATATAAAATGGACTATAAACAAGTGCTAATATAAAGATATAAAAATATGGGATTAAAGTATATGTATATCTATATATATATATATATATATATATATATATAAGTCTTGGACAAAATGTAATCCAAGAAATTGTAAAAGATTGGACCATCTCTAGCATCATTGATTTTAGCCATGGCCAAAACCTACACTTAGAAATATAAGATTACTTTGTTGTTTTAATTTAAGTCATTCACTTAATTCTTAAACTTGCGACAAGCTATGGGCAAAGGAAGTTCGCTATAGGCAATACGGAAACGAAGATCTTGTCTACTTGTCGAATCAGGTAAGGGGAGAAAACTTGAGGGATAATTATGTTATGTTGACTATATGCCTTGTATGCTTGTTTGATGTGTTTGGTTGATACGGTGATTGCTATGACTGATTTGGTTGGATTTTTGAGTTCATGTTGTGTTGATGATGCACTTGATTCTTATGTGTCTTGATTAATGAGTTATGAATATATGCGTGATACCTATATATGTTGAAGTTGTATTGTGGTTGTTGTATGGAAGCCTAACCATTGGTTAGAGCTCAATGATAAGGATAAAAACTTTAAGAAAATATGCACAAAGGAGAAATGACAAGTAAAGATTTCTTATTAACAAAGTTTTGATAAAGACGAAAGTGAAATAAGGTTGATAAATTGTGAAATGTTAGAGAATAAACAATTTTATAAAGAAAATCCAATTGAAAATTTAAATGATTTTACTCAAAAAGATAGGTAATTTCTTTGGAAATGTTTGAGGAAAAAAAAGTTTGTTTTGGAACTTCAAAGGAGTTCATTTGGAAAATTTTCAAATGTTTCTAGACAAAGAGAAGAAATTTTGAAAGAAAATGGTTTTATGGAAAAGAATGAAATTTCCAAAACTTAAAGTTTTTCAAAGCAAAATGTTTTTATTTAAAAATAGTTTATTCAAAAAGGAAAATGTCCGATAACTTGGATAAGTTATGGAAAATTTTGGTTTTACGTATTTTGTTTTTCATTGAACGAAAATAAGACGAAAAGTGAACCTAGTAACCGAGACGTCGGGGTACTAGAGTTCTGGCACGTGGATCCATGATCCGTATCACAATGTTGTGGACTGTGTGTTCTATATATGATACTGTGGATTGTGTGTCCTATACAAGTTGTTGTGGACTGTGTGTCCTATATATGTTGCTGTGGACTGTATGTCCTAGATGCATTGTTGTGGACTGTGTGTCCTACAAACGTTGTGATAAACGTGGGAAAATGAAGTAAAAAGGGGTAAAGACTGTTTTTCTACTACCACAGAGTTCTGGGCTAGTGCACAAGTCTAGAACTGTTGTGATTGGACACTCGAACCTTAATGTCCTGTATTGATATTAAAAGCTTTAAGACATTTAAAAGTCATGGAAGGTCGTGAGATTTGAGCCTCGACAAGAAAAGAATGAAGCACAAAGAAAAGCCACGGAAATAAAAGATTTTGCATGCATTAATGTTTTTGGCAAACGTGCCGATTAATCCGGATATCTTGATAAACGAGGTATTCGAGAAGGTGTTATTCCGAATATCTTGGTAGACATACGGGGTATTCGAGAAGGTGTTATTCCGGATATCTTGGTGCACGAGGTATTTGAGACGGTGTGCCTATGTGGCAATTTGAGCCTGTGTGGTAATTGAGCCTGATTAGCTCACTATTTTTTTTCAAAAACTGCATGGTGAAGGGATCTCCTGAGATTAAGAGAGACTGATGAATATAGAAGTGCCATTTTTTCAAAAACGACGATGATTGATGATGGGTGTAATTATTTTTGTGAGAAATTATATGTTGAACATGAATATTTGTATGTACTTGTCGCTTTGTGTTCGGGCATTTTAGTCGTCATAATACATCCATATATTGGTATCTCACCCTTACAATATATAAGGTGTTCCTGGCCCTTTTCTGTGGTGCTTTGTTACATGAGGATAAGTGGTGTCGAGAAGTTCCTAACCTCACTTAAGGATAGTACTCCCAATCCTTGAAGAGGTTGGTGAGAATTTTATGGTGAGAACTACAGAGTTCTTTCAAGTGGTTGTCTTTTAGATCAACCAGATTAGGATGTTTCCTTTGGGATGGGTATTTTAAGAAAGTTATTATAGGTGATTTTGAAGAACTTTGTAATGATCTCATAAATTTCAGTACGAAAGATTATTTCATGGAAGTTGTATGTTGAAATATTTTGATTTATAAATGAACCTAGTTGTTGTGTGTTATTAAGCATGGTATCATTTTACTTTTGTGTTGTATGCACTAATTTTTTTTAAGTACTCCGCAAAAAAGAAAAAAAAAGAAAAAAAAATTTACCCCCATATTTTCAGATTTATGGAAATAATAGTAGTTTTTCCGAAAGCAACCAATAAATTTTCTTTTTAATTTATTTCCGCATGTGGTTAGGAGGTAATGTCCAAGGGGGTGTTACATAAGGAAACAACCAGGATTGGAATCAAGCCTTACAGAACCTGTCCGAGATTGCCAATGCTGGATCTCAACAAGGACAAGGACTTGAAGCACAGAAGGTTCAAGGGAGTGATGCCTGAAGCTGAATCAGCATTGCTTGACCTTGATCAGGAAACTTTTGATTACTCGATGTTGGATTGCCTTCAAAATCATTAATCCATTGAGTTAATCAATGAGCACAAGGCTACTGATTTTTGGATGTCACACTTAATTCACTACACGAGAGAGGCGTCTTCCTCTGGATTGACTGATGAAGAAAAGGAAGATATTCCCAAGGTCAGAGGAAAGTGTGGACTCTCACACTTTAGGTACATGATATATAAAGACCTCTGGGGACTTCCTATCAACATCAGAAATGTGGAATTTGTCCATCCAATCCACCGGGCAAAGGATATCCCTGAGCCAGTTCTACAATATGCTTTTACCACAGCTTCAACCTCTTCCTCTGAGCACACATCTGAAGAACTAGTTGTGGAAGGCCCTGAGCTGAATGTGGAAATCTTTTCAAAACCTATTTCTGAGCCTTCAACTCCTCTACCTAATGTTGTTGCTGCTGTTGAGCCAAATATGATAGAACAGTTTAATGAGACATGTGCCTCTAAGCATTGTGTTAAGTCTGCTAAGACATCTTCTCAACCATTAGCTCTTGCTATGGTTCATCCACCAGCCCAAGGTCAAGACACTATCTCAGACTCTACTGAAAGCTCAAGACAATTATCTTTGCCATCCAATCTTGAAGACATCATTGGCAGAATTGTTGATGATAAGGTTGGAAAGATTGTTGAAGAGAGGATTGAGCAGATGGAACAACAAATTGAAGAAAGAGTACAAAAGCAAGTGCAAGATACCTTGGCCCCTACAAATGCCATGGTGACTCAAATGTTGGCCTTGCTAATGGAATTTCAGAAGAATCAAAATCCAAACCAACCCCCTCCACCACCTCCTTCTTCTTAGATTTTCTTCTTTCTTATTGTTTTTGCTGACAATGGTGGTCCACTCCCTTTTTACCTTTTTGGCTGATGACAAAAAGGGGGAGAAAGGAAAAGAAAGAAAATTATAAATAAAGTCAGTTGTTGAAAAGCACTTATATGTTTGCATTTGCATTGATCTGCTTTACTTATATTATTTGCTCTGGTACTTGTGTATGATAAATGTTTATACATTTCTGTTAGTCTGCTTAAATATTTGAATACTTTGTCTTAGGGGGAGCCTTGCAAGCTCTCTTAGACTTTGCTATTTAAATTTAATCAGTTTTTGTCATCATCAAAAAGGGGGAGATTGTTGGAACCAAAGTGGTTTTAGATTTAATAATCTCTAAGTTTTGATGTTAACAAAAGGATTAAATTTGCTTGGCAAAGTGTTAGTTGAGATCTAACAAATGAGTTCAGTTTATGCAGGAATATTCAAAATAATATAAGGTATACAATGCTTGGACTCGTACAAAGAATTACCCGTCCAAAGGTTATTTAACCTGTTTATAATTTAATTGATAAAATAGACTGGTTTTCTAAAGTGGACGAGGCTATAAATGAATACCTAAATAACTTGTTAGGTATAGCAAGTCCAAAGACTTGAGAATAAGCACGCCCATCTTGCCACGTCAGCAGACGGAAGTACTAAAACACAAAGTAACCTAGTAGACGAGCTCCATATGCCACGTCATTGGACGAAGCTTCTCATTAAGGACTTAGCAAGTCCAAAGAATTGTGTGAACGAGCGCTTCTGTCACTTGTGTGGACGAGCGCTTCTGTCACTTGTGTGGACGAGCGCTTCTACCACTTCAGTGGACGAGCAGAATAAAATCTTGTATAGATGCGTTCTTAAAACTGAGTAGACGGCTATATATCTTTACTACCTTGAATATGATTTAATACAATCTGGTCCACGATGAATTTATTTCAAATGATTGATATTTATTTTAAAGGAATATATGTTCTTTATCATTATTAACATCTTGTTCCTTTATGAGAAACTTCATAGTACTATCACGGTAATACAAAAAGCAAATAGTACAATTGGAATTGCAAAACGATCTATATGATGACATCCTTTTTGCTGAGCAAAAGCTGTGTTATACACAAAGGAGGAAAGAAAGTTTTTAAGGTACAATTGCACAGAACTGTGAGCCTCCATTTTGTGATTTTCTGATAACCAGAGATACTTTTCACAATGGCCAAAATCAAGCTATCAGTCACAACGGATATCAAGCATTAAATGCTATATCTAAACGGGATTATTCAAAGTAAACGTTGAAGAATTACAAGAGCAGAAGAAGCTCACTATATAAGTAGAAGACCTCAGAAACTGAAGAAAAACTTTTGCCAGCCTAACTTCTACCAATACAATTCTTGTGAAAACAAGCTCTTATTCTTTCATTCTTTCAAAAACAAAAGTCTGTAATCTTTTAGTTTGAATATTGTTGTAATATTCAACTGATCTTAAACTGTCATACTCTCACACTTAGTGAGTTAAGAAGATCAACTTTTAAATCTCTGTGGTAGAGTTAGAGCCTGAAGAGGCTTCGTAAGAAAGGAATACTTGTAGCCTAAGAGGTGTTGAATACTTGTTGTGTAATCTATTTGGAGAAATAGTGGAAAAATCCTTTAAGTCGAAGGGACTGGACGTAGCTCTTGGTTGGAAGAGAGTGAACCAGGATAAAATCTCTTGTGTGAATTTTCTATCCCCAAACTCTTCAGTTTTTATTTGCTTTTACTAACTGTGGGGTTTTGATATTGCTTTTGTTAATCTTTTAAAATGGATTTCTTGTGTGCTTAATTTTTTTATCTTCCGCTTGTGAAAAAGTTGTTCAAAAGGGTTTTTTCCGAAAATAGTCAACAAACACAATTCAACCCCCTTCTTCTTGTGTTTGTCTGTACCAACTTCATCAAGATGCTAGGAGCCGCAATAGAACTAAACTCAGGTCGAAGGCTTACCAAGATGCTAATCTTATCTAGGTGTTGGGAAAATTGGGTGTTGTGATTGGTTTGAAACAGAGGTTGGGAATACATGATAATATAGAAACTGTTTGTGGAGAGGGGCGAATGATTTTGTTTTTGTTGCTTAACTTTGGCAGTTTGACTCGAAAATGTGCTTTCGGTGGTGGGAGCTAGGTGTTTGCACTGGACGCTAGTGTGGGCTAGATGGAGGCTTATGCTGGATTCAAATCTCAGTGATTCCAGCTAACTATATTTTAGCTCTTGAAGGGCAAATGTTTGGGTGCATCAAATAGTTGGTATTTTAATTTGTTTACTATTTCTAGGATGTTTTACTCCGGATGGTGCTCAGGCATTTATGTTGTTTCTCGGTATATTCCGCTCCATGGGGAGTAATATGGGGTTTGGATTCTATATTAATAATTCTAGTTCGATTTAGGAGTAGAATTACTTTTACAATTTATCTATCGTTATTGACTCTCCTTTTATATTTGGGTTAGAGTATCCTCTCCCTTCTTCAATACATTTTTGCTTATAAAAAAAATTACAACCATAACTTCTTTATTTATTGTCAATAAATATATGAATGGCTTCATATATTTATTAACAATAAAAGTTATTTTTTTAAATCATTCTATTTTGCTGCACAATAGAGGCAAACGCATAGTGCTTGTAGAATATTAATCTCGTTATTTGTATAACATAATGTAATATATTTGAAGAGCACACTCATATTTCATGAATATATATTTCTAATTTACTTCAAAGTATATAATATCTCGATACTCATATAACTTGACCGTATTCTATAATGAATACAGATCTTGTCTCAATTTATTTTGTCAATTGTTCTCTCATCAAATTAAAATATGACAAGTAAGAAAGATGTCACATATTAATTTTATTTTAAAATTATTTTTTTAAAAAAACTGTCACATTATAACTTCTCCCAAAAAATGTATTGATAGAAAGGGTGAGCCTCACACAAGTTGGATCGGATTTTGCTTATCCCTTACTTAGCCCTAAATATTTATAGGGTCAATTCTTTGAACCCGAACCCGTCCCTAGACTCGAAAGAACCCATTTATATGCAGGTTGGTTTAAGACCGGGCCTAAATGGGATGGGACCGGATGGACCCGAAGTTAAATAGATTCTTTACAAACTAAATTTCTGTGAGTGGGAAAAAACGTTATTTTTTTTTTATAAGCCAAAATATCGGTAAAAGACGCTACCTAAAAGCCACCAATTGATCCAGTGTCACCAAGTAGATCCAAAACTATATGTTACAAATTAAAATATCAACAAATAGATCCTTTTGTTGGATGTTTTCTTAATGCTCGTGTTACCAAAGTCACATTATTAAAAATAGGATACTTTCATCAAACATGATTCTTTAAGTATTACAAAAGCAACAAAATATATCAAACGTATATTGTAAGCAAGGAAGGGATAAAAATAAAAATAGATTTTTATTATATGGGACGGGTTGGGTAACCCGAAGGTCAATCCGGACCTATCCCTATCCCGATACCGGATCACTAAATAAGATGGGGGTTCTTCCTTTCACTGACTGGATCGAACCCGGTTTTGCACACACTTGTATAGAACATTATTAATAGAATGCAGTGTTTCTTTCACAGGAGCACCTCCTTATTAAAGATCCAACTGAACTTGATGCCACGTGGTTCCATCCTGTGGGCTCGTTCATTAGCTCGCTCCTGCAACCTCTTCATCCTGTGTGTAAGCCCACACACGAACTCCTGTGCACGCCTTCCCTCGCTCGTCAAACCTTCCAACTTTTCCAATCTCCATCGTCCGATCAAGAATTCTAAGATGTCAACATAATCATTGGTTGTATATACTCCAAGACGTTGTGCCACCGCAGAGAAATGATCGAAGAGGTGTGGGTCCCTCCCATCGTTCATCAAGTGTGCTGGCATTATGATCTTCTTGCTAGGGGTGAGCATCGGGCGGTTTCGGGCGGGTTCGGGTGGGGACCATCGGGTTCGGGCGGGTTGGAGGTAAAAAAAACAGAAACCGAACCCGCCCATCTATACCATCGGGTTGGGCGGTTCGGGTTAGGGCGGGTTCGGTCGGGTTCGGGCGGGTTGAAACGGGTTTAGGCTTTTTAATTATTTAATTTTATTCCAAAAATTAAAAAAAACCCAACGAGCCTAATTAAAATTTAAGGCTTTCAACCCATTAAGTACCAAAAAAAAATATATAACGGAAGAGGGAAAAAAAAATCTAAGATCCAGTCTTGTGATCCATTCTCCATTAAATTTTTTTTTTTTTTTTTTTGTTATGAGCGGGTCGGGTCGGGTTAGATGGGTGTGTAACCAGCACCGAACCCGCCCGCTCCTATCCATCTGAAACCGCCGTTTCCACCCGCCCAACCCGCCAACCCGTTTCAACCCGCCCGAAACGCAAAAATTAGTGGCGGGTCGGGCGGTTTCGGGCGGGTTGAAACATTTTGCTCACCCCTACTTCTTGCGCATCATGTCCGCTATGGCTATCATCGCTTCTGTGGGATCCACTTCTAGAAGCTTCTCCATAATCATCACGTACACTTTCTCATGGCGCTTCTCGTCCGCAGCAATGGTGCCGCATATGCGTGCAAGCACCGGATAACCGCCCTCCTTAGCCAATCGAGCCGTGTTGCCGTGTGATACAAAAGTGGCTCGTTCTTGGAAGGATGCATAGACCAACCCCATATACGGGTTGTTTTCTGTTCCTATATCCTAAGAGAATAAGTTAATTAATTAAAACATTTGCTTTAAATTAACTATTTTATTACTAACAGTTAAGAAGAAATCTATCTTACAATTTAGGTTAGGATGAAAAAGGTTGAGTTACCTTTTTTCCAATACCTTGCTTAGCACATTTATTTTTAATGGGTAGATTTAATTTGAAACCCACAAAAAGAAAGTAGACTGTGTGATTTAATAAGTCTCGCATAAAATTTAGTATAAAGGATAAAACCTATGTGCAACATCACAAGTACTTTTGTTGTTATTTTCTCGTAAGAATATGACATGTGTAATAAGGGTTATATATATTACCGTACCTACCGTATTTGTAGAACCGAACTTAAGTTTTGTCCTAATAAAAATTGTGTTGAAAAAGGGTATAAAAAAGAGTGCATATGATTTTATTGATGTTGTTTAATATGTGAAAGGTTGATTTGCTATATATATATATATATGTGTGTGTGTGTGTGAGTGCGCGCGCTAACATTGATCATGAAGTTTTAATAAAAGTGCATGTTGTTTGCAGTTGTTAACCCAAATATAATTCACATTAATTGAACAACATCGCAATTTCTATTTCATCAAAAAATAAAAAATAAATATTTTCTAAGATGGAGATCGATCTTTTTTTTCAAAAATAAAGGCACGGGATCCTAATCTATTAGACTATTACCTGGGAGAGTTATAGTATGAAAACAAAAAGAACAATAACGACGAACAGTTATTTTATATACTAATATGACTTTCTTAATATTGACCAAGTTGTGTAGATATGTTTACATAAGTTTAGACTTTTTTCCTTTACATTATGAGAGACGAATTACATGGTTCTCCTCTTTCATAATGGATCTGAATCTTCTCTTGTTATCAATGAGGGTTAATTAAAAAGAAAAGGCATAATTTCTTTTGAATATGATTAGTGACCCTACGAACAATTTTGAATAAAATCTATGTCTATTTCTCCAACATGAAAGCATCCAAAATCCTGTCTTAATTTTTTTATTTTTTATTTTAAAAACTCTTTGCTAAGAATTTTGCTTATATGGGAAAAGGAAGAAAAGAATGTGTGCCAATAATAAATGATGAATAAATTTATAAAGGAACGTATTTACACCACATAACAAACAAATTTTCGAATACAAAGCATCAAACGCTTAATTAAAATCAATGCTTTCAAATTCTTTGGCTTATAAAAAAAAAAATCTTTCAAATTTTAATATTTAAATTGCTGAGTTTGTTTCATTATAATAATTTTAAAAGAAAATCAGAAGAGCCGACAAAGGTATTTCTTTTGATCTTTTGACCGGATGTTCTCACTGATAAAGCCTTGAGACTAATCCTTTCGTCGAGGGGTGATGTGGTTATAAGGTAAAGTCCTCCTCAATCCATGTATAAGATATTATGATATACAAAAAAGATTAGAAAAGAAATAAATATAGAAAAAGTATATAGCAATGCAGAAGAATGGATATACAGTAGTTAGTCTTACCGCGCCAGCTGCAATCAAATAATGGATAGTCTTCTCAACCATTCGCATATCAACCCGACCAGAGAGATAGAGATAGGTTCTGAGCAAATCTCCATGCCTATTTTCCTCAGCAGCCCAAGACCTACTCCACACAGCCCAAGAGCTAGGACAAGCACCAGTCTCGTCCCTAAACCCATCATGCTGGTTCATCCATGTCTGGTACGTTGGCAAAGCTTCCTCAGTGATCATGTCACCCACCAAAACCACAAGGTAATCGTCTGGAAGCTCAGCCGTTCGATCTCTCAGGGCCTTCACCTGATCGATGAACTCATCTGACGGCAGTGATGAGTCTGGTAACATGTCATGGGGTTGCCAGCTTTGCTCCACTGGCTTCACCAGTGGCAGGACATTCTGAGATGCCCAATTCTCCAATGACTTGAAGAGTTCTATCTTCTCCGGTGGCAATGAGTGGCTCCTTCGAGATCTTGAGTGCACGGCGGAGATCGTGGTTGTTGGTGGTAGTTTTGGATGGCGGTGTGTCTGAATGGAACCAATTGGGGTGGTCCATGCAAGTGCCTTGGTCATCATATTGTTTGCAATTGTGTTTTTTATTTTTTTGAGTAGCTAAAGAAAGTGTAGTGAAGCATCATGTCTATGGCTACTCCTAACTTATATAGACATGGAAAACGTTTTATGATCGGTAAATTTGATTGATGGGACACCTAACTACATATATTGTATTGTTGGAATATTTTCATAAAATATAAACTATTGATACATATAGGACGAGCGGTTGAGTTCATTATATTATTAGTAAATGTGTTAAACCAAAATATACTAATGTTTGATGGTTGAAGTAACAAGTAGTTCCGCTCTCCTTAACCAAAATTCGGGGCAACTTTTGTGAATAAAAATGATAGCCATAAAAAAGTTTTCCCTCTTTAAATAATTCTTTCCGACTTTGTCTTGGATATTCATCAGGTTAATTCCAATGTTTCTGGGATTTTGATCTTCATAGTCCGGCCTATGTTTTTATCATATATAATAAGACTATGATTAAATCAATTAATAGCATTTTTTTCATGAAAAATAATCTTTCTTATTAATACATATAGGACGAACTGTTGAGTTCATTATAGTACATTACTAATTGTTGATGGTTGACGTGACAACAAGTTTCGCTCTCCTAACTATATATATATTAAGACTGTGATTAAATCAATTAATGACATTTTTTACATGAAAAATATGTTAGATTTAAACTTTAATAATAATATACAAGACACGTTTTCATAAACTTAATTGCGGAAACATCATAACCATATAAAGCATGCGTCTCATTTATCAACAACAACAATAACTTAATAACCTTACGATCTACAACATGTAGGCTTATCAAAGACAGAAATGTTTTTTGCACACCTGAAGCTGCCGACACCTCTAGCCGACACCTGGGTACTGTAGCACTATTGTTTGCTACTTTTTTTTTGGGACAAATTTTGACTTTTTTTTTTAAAAAAAAAGAATTTCTTTTTTGTGAATACTAACATTTTTTGTTAATTACGTGCAAATATTTGGTTAACCACATAAAAATATCTGGTTAATTCAGTTTATTATATGGTTAATGGGTCATCAAACCTACAATAATTTTCCACACAAATTAACCACACATAATGAACTGAATTAACCAGATATTTGCACGTGATTAACTAAATATTTACAAGGTTGTGAAAAATGATTGTAAGCTTCAGGATGACTCATTAACCATATAATTAACTGAATTAACCAGATATTTGCACGTGATTAACCAAATATTTACATGGTTGTGGAAAATGATTGTATGCTTCAGGATGACCCATTAACCATATAATGAACTGAATTAACCAGATATTTACACTTGATTAACCAAATATTTGCACGTAATTAACAAAAAATGTTAGTATTCAAAAAAGCTAATTTTTTTTAAAAAAAAATCAAAATTTGTCCAAAAAGAAAAACAGTTGCGCTACAGTACCGGGTGTCGGCTTCAGGTGTGCAAATAACGGGACTATATCAAAGATTATAGGAATATATGGATCAATTGCTAATGGTTGATGTGCAGTAACCTGAAACACGAAGAGAGAGGTCGAAAGAGAGAGACGGATAATGAACACCCGTTGGCCAATGGTTCTTCCTCAACCGGGACTCTGTATGCCTTAGTCGCTCTTCAGATGGGGAGAAGAGGAGGTGTGTGTTGTGTCCGGTGTATTGGGGACCATAGCCTATATATAGTGTGATAGTCAATAGGGTTTCCATTATTCCGAAATTGGTCATCGGTGACATCCACTCATATTTCGTCCATATCAGATAATTAATTTAATCAATTATCAAAATAGGAAATTTGATAAGCCTTATCTCTAAATTGATCACATATCAATTAAGGCCCCTAATTGATAAATAGCTAATATAATTAACTATCGATATCTGCCCACATTATGATATTGGAATAAAATATTCCAACAAAATAAACTTTCTTTTAAACTCAAAAAAAAAAAAAATAGTGGGAGTGAAGGAAATAAAATTCCTCATGAAGCAATTTTAGACGCTAATTATAATGTATTTCAAAAGGAGTATTGCAACGAAATAGAGGGAAGAAAGAAAATCAGATGTGAAAGAGAAACAAAGGGTTTCAGATTAAGGTGATTTTCTCGGGAAAATAGCAAAAGAAAAGAAAATAAACCAAGAAAAGGAAAAGGGAAAAGAAAATACAACAAAAAGTGTCCAAGGTGGATGATATTTTTTTTTGATCAAACAAAGAAGTGTATTTCCTTAAAGAGAGTACAAGTAGTACTCAAATAGCTCATTACAAAAGATTACAACCAAAAATTCATTAGTGCAGTCATAAGAACTCCCTATTCCAATACAGCTACTGAACAGATTTCCATCCTATTTGTCAATACAATTACTTGGAGCAATACACCAGTCTAAGGTGGATGATATGGCTATGATATCATGTTGAAAAACATGGTTTAGATGAGAGAATTGAGAGGAAATATAAAATTAATTTTGATTTAATGATAAAAATAATTATAAAGTGATTAAATCAAGCCTTTAGATAAGCTAACAAATTAGTAACTAACTATCAAACAACTAACAACTAAACTCCAACTAACTGTATAACTATATTTCTAACGATACTTGTATCTCTTGAAGTAGCCATAGTTCAAGGTTGTATGATCACTATGGGTTGCACATCAGGAATCTGTTTGTTTTGTTTTCAGTTTGTTGTTTTTATTTCCTGTTTTTAAAAGTAATTACAAAACTGACACCTAATTTTCATTTCATTTCCTGTTTGCAAAGATTTGTGCAAGAAATCGTGAAAACAAAAAAATAATAATTGTTTTTAGTGTTTCTTGTACAAATTTATGAAAACATGAAACATAATAGAAATAAGGTGACAGTTTTTATTTATTTTTAAAAACAAGAAATGAGAATAGGAAAGTGAAAACAAAGCAATCAGGCCCCAAGTTTTGCAGAATTGCTAAATAAAAGTTCAAGGCAAATGCCACTTTCATGATGCATAATAATCTTTCTATTTCCAAAAGAAATTTAATTAATTATTTTATAAAAAATGGGGGATTGTTATAGTATTTTTATAAAATATAAATTTTTAATACATATTTATAAGGTCGTTGTGTTCATATATTAATTAATATTACCAAAAAAAATGTTGTACTACGCTCCAACATGATCATCTCACACACAAATATATTATGGCAATTGAATGTGAATGTTGAAGTGCAATTGATATTGCAACTTCCTTCTCCAACGTTCTTTAGCCTATTGAATTAGGCCGTCAAGTCCAACGACCTTGTTAATGTTAGCAGGTAGGAATATTCATAAATTAATACAATTTTAGTTTTTAGTTTTTTTCACCTATATAAAAAACGACTTTTCTATCATATGCAATATTACACATGTTAATAAATCAAAAATAAAAATATTATGTTGAAAGTTGCGTGTTCAATTCCTTCAAAGTTTAAAAATTACTTTTTTCAATACAACAATTCTATTTTTTGATTCTTTTACATGTACAAGGTTACATAGGTTAGAAAAATGGTATATAAAATGGAGTTTGGTTGACTACCCACTCTTGTATTATATGAACAATTTTTCTAATACGTGCAATCTTGCATATGTTAAGAAATAAAAAAATAGAAACGTTGTATTGAAAATAATAATTTTTAAACTTTCAAAGTATTGAATACATAACTTTCAATACAACATTTCTATTTTTGATTTCTTAACATATGCAAGGTTGCACGAGTTAGAAAAATTATTATACGAAAACATTGCATCCAAACTATATGCAAATAATAAAGGATTTAATTGAAATTCATTGATAGTGTAAAGTTTTTTTACACCATCAACCAATAAAATTTTGACATATCATTACAAATATTTTATTCTTATCCTAATTATCTAAAAAGTCATTTATACTATGATTTTTGATTAGTTGATGGTATAAAAAAATTTATACGGTGGTTGTCGCAACCAAAAATTACGACGAGGACGACGATAAAAGAAATTTTAAGGAAAAGTAGAGTCGCCACCAATTTTATTTAATTTAGGAAAAATTGGAAAACCTTTAAAAAAATGGTCTTCGAAACCAAGTTGAGTTCGGGAGTCGGTTGCGAGTAGGGAATGTGTTAAGCACCCTACATCACCCATCCTACGAATGACACCTTGAATTAATCGTGCAAAATTAAATTATTTATTTTTTACCCCAAAAATATTTACAAGGAAGGATTTATTTATTTATTAATATTTTTTATTTTATGTTTCTTTATTGGTTTTTTTGCATTTTAAAAATTTTAAAAAAAACATTATTGATGAATCCTAAATAAGGTTGAACATGGCACGTAAGTCCATGGGGGAACCTCAAAGCTAGGGGATTGAGCATGACACTTGTCATAGAGCAACCCCAAAAACATTAAATAGATTATTAATTAATTATCCACATTAAACAAATTAAAAAGAACACAAAAATAATGGAAAAGTTAATTTTGGCTTGACGAGATGGTTGATCCCGCTCCTATGTATTCCCTGCTTCGATGGGAAACTCAAAGTCACGTAGTTCTTGTAGAAAATATTTTATTTGTTGGATTATTTTAATTTTTGTGAAAAGGTTCTTCCTTTTTTTTATTAAATAATAAAAAAATTTATTTTATTTTTATTATTTTATGTCTTCTATTTCTATCAAAGAAATTTTAAGTGAGATAAAACATGGCATATACATCCACAGAGCTATCCCGCATCTTAAGGAATTGAGTGTGAAACCTCTCACAAAACAATCCCCAAAATTATTTTTTTAATTTTTCCTTTTTTATATTTTTTGATTTATTTATTTTAAAATAAACATTGTATAAGGAGAACACCAAATAAAATCAGATTCAATTTCACCAATATTTGTGGGCCCAGACCATTTTCAAATCAGACGAAACCCATTTAATTTGGGTCAATAGCTAACCTATTACACCAATTATTTATTTAAATTAGTCCTTGAATAAATGATAATAAACAAAAAAAAAAAAAAAAGCAAAATAAAAGTGAAACACAATCAGAATGCATTTTAACAGCAAAAGGAGCACCACCCTTTTCCCTTTCACCTGTACGCGTGGGAACAAAGAGAAGTGGGTGGCCAGTGGCGGTCTGCTTCGCAACACGACGGCGGTGACGGTCTGGTTCGTAAAATGGCGACGGCGGCACAGAACAGCGGGGGGCTGACGTCTTACGGTGGAGGTCGTGGTGGCGAGTTCGAGATCGGAACCGTGCGGAAAAGAGATGGTGACCCGCGGTGGCTGGCGAGCGGCTGCACTACGGTGGTACGGTTCTGAGCAAGACAAAGCCGCGCGAGGGAGGTCCGACAGCGGCTTGACAATGTTCGAAGGGAACAAGGAAGGTTTTTTTTCTGAAATTTTGCTCTGGTTCCTTTCTCTTTTTTTTGCTCACGTTTCTGTTCAGAAATCCTCCCCCTTCTCTGCGTTCTTGTTGTGATTTTTATAATGCCAAATTGTTTCCATTTTGATCCTAAAAATCTGTTAAAGATTAAAAATTTCATCTCTAGTTTGAAATCTAATCGAAACCGTCGAGCCTTGTCTGCCTAAAATTAAGGGATTTACCCCTCCCCCCTATTGTGATTTTATAATGCGAATTCGTTCTGATCTTATCCTAAAAAAAAATCTGCCAAGATTAAAAAACTAGGTTCAAATTCAAAATAAAGTAGTTGCTAGGGTTTGTTGGATGAGGATGAAATGGGTTTAACTGGCCTGCCCAATTAAAAAAATCTTTTTATTATTTTTATTTTTTTATTTTTTGAAATTTTTAGTGAAGACTAAGAGACCCGGTCAAAATGGGGTGTTCACGGTTGCCCCTCTTTACTTGTTCATTACTAGAATACATGAAGAAAGAACGATTTTTCATGTGAGAGTAGTAAGGAACTAGTAAAGAAAATGAACTCACATTTTAGCCGGGATGGGAAACAAGCTGGAGAAAATTAAGTTTTAGAGCTTGGAAAATAAAAACGACTGTGGGCCTCAGATCCCGAAATGCAGTGGACCTCAGATCCCAAATTAGCAGCGAGCCTCGGAGCTCGAAGATAAATTTGCAGCGGGCCTCAGATCCCAAAAATAAATTTGCAATGAGCCTCAGAGCTCGAAAAATAAATTGCAGTGGGCCTCAGATCCCAAATATAAAATTAGTAGTGAGCCTCAGAGCTCGAAAAATAAATTTGCAGCGGGCCTCAGATCCCAAAAATAAACTTGCAGTGAGCCTCAGAGCTCGAAAAATAAATTGCAATAGGCCTCAAATCCCAAATATAAAATCAGTAGTGAGCCTCAGAGCTCGAAAAATAAATTTGCAGCGGGCCTCAGATCCCAAAAATAAATTTGCAGTGAGCCTCAGAGCTCGAAAAATAAATTGCAGTGGGCCTCATATCCCAAATATAAAATTAGTAGTGAGCCTCAGAGCTCGAAAAATGAATTTGCAGCGGGCCTCAGATCCCAAAAGTAAATTTGTGGTGGGCATTGGAGCTTGAAAAATAAATTGCAGTGGGCTTCGGATCCCAGAAATAAAATGATGGTAACTTGCTTTCTCTTAAAAAAAACTTTCTTTACCTTTGTCTCAATTACAACTGAACCGCACGCTCCATTAAAAGACTTCGACCAATCAAACCCTTGTTTATCAACAGCTCTGAGTCAGGGCCTTTCGATTAGAGGGGCTTCTTTTCAAAACGGTGGAGACACATAGAGTGATTATTTCCTTCAAGATTAGGACTCGTGGAGACTTTTATTATTGCTTTTCTTTTCTCCTCATTGTGCACCGTTATCTCCCTTATTGACTTTGAAATGCTGGGCTTTATTTGGTTCAAACCATTCATTGAAGTAACCATTAGAATTATCCAATCATGCTACTAAACTTAAATTTACTTAAATTGAGACATGATTTCAATGCACAAGCATGATTTAAGCACAATAGGGAGAAATGGATGAATAAAATCCTTGCCTTAATATGAGAATTTACATTGCACACAAGGAAATTGGAAAGAAAAAGGGGAAATACAAAGGGGTGTATGGGAATTGTATGAAAAGGGATAATGGAACGAAATAAAACCACATAAAAATTTGCCTCAGTATTGGTTCCTTGATCCTCTTAAGTGATTCCCAACAACTGTTTGACGTCGCAGATCCTGGTCTCAACTTCCACATATTTCCTTTCATTAACATTTCAATGATTCTCTTTGCCCCATTGTAGCCAGTCACAAACAAAATTGCCCCAGTGTAGAATGTCATGAGCAAAATTGCCCCAGTGTGGTGAATATTAAGATATCTCTTAAACTGCCCTTGCGGGTTTTCAGACTGAGATTCAGTTTCTTTGTCCGACTTTTTGCTTAGGTCGCCCTTTCGGGTTTTCAACCTAACGGACTTCTCTCTCTCTCTCTCTCTTCTTTTTTTTAAAGCCCTAACTTTTGATTAGGCCGCCCTTGTGGGTTTTCGACCTAACGGACTTCTTTTTATTTTATTTTATTTATGCCCTAACTTT
Organism: Sophora flavescens; assembly: GCA_030762895.1. Lineage (NCBI taxonomy): Eukaryota > Viridiplantae > Streptophyta > Magnoliopsida > Fabales > Fabaceae > Sophora > Sophora flavescens. The sequence goes on along the minus strand of CM061066.1, from coordinate 140,946,290 downwards.
TGCTTAGGTCGCCCTTGTGGGTTTTCAACCTAACGGGCTCTCCCTTTCTTTTTTTCTCTCTTTTTTATCAGGCATAGAACTTTTTCACGGCATCAGAGTTTACAGGTCTCGGTAGATCTCGTCCGTTTTCATCTGTCAGGACCAAGGCTCCGCCTGAGTACGCCTGCTTTACTACATATGGCCCTTCATAATTGGGTGCCCATTTTCCTCGGGCATCTTCTTGGTTGGGAAGTATTTTCTTTAACACCAAATCACCTGGTTGAAACTCTCTATGACGGACTTTCTTATTAAAGGCTTTAGCCATTCTTCTTTGATATAGTTGTCCATGACAAAGGGCCACCAGTCTTTTTTCCTCAATCATGTTCAACTGATCATATCAAGCTTTCATCCATTCTGATTCTTCCAAGTCAGCTTCCATCAGCACTCTTAATGAAGGGATTTCAACTTCTATAGGAGAAACAGCTTCCATTCCATACACCAATGAGAAAGGCGTTGCCCCAGTACTTGATCGTATATTGGTACGATACGCGTGCAAAGCGTATGGCAACATTTCATGCCAATCCTTATAATTTACGACCATTTTAGCAACAATTTTCTTGACATTCTTGTTGGCCGCTTCTACCGCCCCGTTCATCTGAGGTCTATATGGGGTGGAATTATGGTGCTTGATTTTAAAAGTCTCTAATAACTTCTTTACATCCGCCCCATTAAGATTGGAAGCATTATCTGTAATGATTCTTTCTGGTATTTCATAGCGACAAATAATATCTCTTTTTAGGAATTTGGTAAACACCTTTTGAGTTATATTGGCATATGATGCTGCTTCTACCCACTTAGTGAAGTAATCTATTGCAACTAGGATGATGCGATGTCCGTTTGAAGCCTTGGGATTGATTGGTCCAATGACGTTTATTCCCCACATAGAAAATGGCCATGGAGACACCAGATTGTGTAGTTGGAACGGTGGAGCTTTGATCTGATCTGCATATATTTGGCATTTACGGCATTTTCGGACATACTCCAAACAATCGACTTCCATTGTTAGCCAATAGCGACCATTTCGTAGGATCTTGTGTGCCATCATGTGACCATTGGCATGTGTTCCACATATCCCTTCGTGAACTTCTGTCATGATAGTCCGAGCTTCACGAGCATCAACACATCTTATGAGGACCCCATCATAGTTCCTCTTATATAGAATTTCGCCATCTAAGTAAAAGGACATTGATAATCTACGAATCGTCCTCTTGTTTACTTCATTTGCTCCAGCTGGGTACGTTCTACTCTTCATATATTACTTGATGTCGTGATACCAAGGATTACCATCGAGCTCTTCTTCCACATGTGCACAGTATGCGGGCTCATCTTGTACCTTCACTTGAATAGGCCGGACGATGGTATGGAGACCCAGCTTGGTCATAGCGGCTAATGTGGCTAAAGCGTCCGCAAATTGATTCTTGTCTCGAGTCAAGTGGGAGAAAGTAATCTCATCAAACTTCGCAACTAACTGAGTCAAGTATTTCTGATACGGGATAAGCTTGGGATCTTTAGTTTGCCATTCGTTGTTGACTTGATAAATGATTAAGGCTGCATCTCCAAAGACTTTTAGCTGTTTTATTCCAAGATCAATTGCTGCTTTTAATCCACTTGCACATGCTTCATACTCAACAATATTGTTGGTGCATTCAAATTCGAGCTTAACAGCCACTGGGTATTGCTTGCCCTCCGGAGAAACAACCACCGCCCCTATGCCGCTTCCATGCATATTAACTGCTCCATCAAAATACATCTTCCACATATCATCTTCCTCTATTTCACCTTCTTCCAATGACAGTATCTCTCCATCAGGGAACTCGGATATAATTGGCTGTCCTCCCTCAAGAGGGTTTTCAGCTAAGTGATCAGCAATTGCACTTCCCTTAACGGATTTCCGGGTCACATACTTAATATCGAATTCTGATAATATCATTTACCACTTTGAGACCCTTAATGATATGTGTGGACTTTCAAAGATGTACTTCAAAGGGTCCATTCGAGAGATTAACCAAGTGGTGTAGTATAACATGTATTGCCTGAGTCTCTTGGAGGTCCATACCAATGCGCAACAAGTCTTCTCAATTGCCATATATCGGGCTTCGCAGTCATTAAACTTCTTACTCAGATAGTAAATTGCATGTTCTCTCTTGCCAGACTCATCATGTTGCCCCAACATTGCCCCCATTGAGGTTGGGAGGATCGTGAGATACAGTATCAAAGGACGACCTTGAGTGGGCGGCACCAACACTGGTGGGTTTAATAGGTATGTCTTTTTGTCAAAGGCTTCCTGACATTCCTCATTCCATCTCCCCAGATTATTCTTCTTTAATAGCTTAAAAATAGGCTCACACGTGCTTGTCAAGTTAGCAATGAATTGGGCAATGTAATTTAATCTCCCTAGAAAACCCCTTACTTCTCGTTCATTCTTGGGAGTTGGCATGTCCCTGATCGCCTTTACCTTTTCGGGTTGTACTTGTATTCCTTCCCTGTTGACCACAAAACCCAACAATTTCCCAGTTGAGGCTCCAAACACACATTTTGAGGGATTGAGTCTCAGATTGTACTTCCTTAATCTCTCAAATAACTTATGCAAAACTGCTACATGACTTTCCCCCTCCTTAGACTTAGCCACTATGTCATCCATGTATACCTCTATTTCCTTGTGCATCATATCATGGAACAATGTTACCATCGCACGCTGGTTGGTAGCTCCGACATTCTTCAGCCCAAAAGGCATTACTCTATGACAAAAAGTTCCCCAATGGGTGATGAAAGTCGTCTTCTCTTTGTCATTGACGTCCATGAGAATCTGATTGTATCCCGAATACCCATCCATGAAGGAGAATATGTGGTTCCTTGCCGTGCTGTCTACGAGGACATCAATATGAGGCAATGGGAAGTCATCCTTCGGACTTGCTTTGTTCAGATCTCTATAATCCACACACATTCTTACTTTTCCATCCTTCTTTGGTACTGGTACGACATTAGCAACCCACTCTGGGTGTCTTGACACTTCCACAAACCCAGCTTCTAACTGCTCAGTCACCTCTTCTTTGATCTTTAGTGACATATCTGGATGCATCCTCCTCAACCTTTGTTTCTTCACCACCGTATCTGGGTACAGTGGGATTTTGTGTGATGCTATCTCTGGATCCAATCCTGGCATATCTTTGTAGGGCCATTCAAACACATCAAGGTACTCCTTAAATAACGCGACCATTTCTGCACGTTCTGGATTATCCACTATTTTCAGCTCCTTCTTGTCTTCCTCGGTCCCCATATTAATCACTTCTATAACTTCATCATTTGAAGTGAACCCATTTTCTGAGCGCTCTATCATCTTTGTAAATTCCTCAATGGCTTCTTCTTCCTCACTAATCCCAGAATCGTCTTCGTCCCACGGCCCGCAAGGGAATCAGTAAATGAGGTTTCAAGGTTCCTTTTGTGAGACAAACCTTCGACGGTGGTGAGGTTCCTGAAAGAAGATGTTTGAAACAAGAGAAATATAGGCAAGGATATTATTCAAGAAATGAAGCGCAATTGATATAAGATAAAGGGTAGGGAAAGGAAGACACCAAGAAAAATGCTGAAAAATCATACTAACTCATTTTATTCATTTCTCAACCAAAGTAAACATCAGTTTATACGAGATACAAAAAGGTAATTACTTCATGGAAATAACATCAACAAATGGTTCAGACTGCCAATTGCCAAGGACCTCATTGTCAGCAGAGAGATAAATAACAGGGTTTCTTGCTTGCTCCTCTTCAAGTGCACTGATAGTAAAATGAGGGGAAGTCAACTTTTTTGGCGAGATCACTTCAGTTGATGCTGAGAAAGTATCTGTCAAGTGAGGGATATAATTAAATTCCTTTCTTTCTTCTTTCTTGCCTCTGAGAGTCAGGTACTTCATATTTTCCGCTAGAGAAGGATTGTATCCTAGTCCATGTCTTCCATCTCTTGTAACTGCTGCAATCGGTTGAGGGATCCCTTGGATGCTTGCCCCTAGGCCTCTTCCTTTCTGATACCCATTCCTTTCCATTATACGGACTGCCACTTCATTCACATTTTGCATTGGCAGCTCCTCCTTCTTGCTCTCTGGCTTCAGGATTTCAAAACTACGTAGGGAATCATCCTCGACTTGCTCTGCACTTTCTACGTATGGTACCAAAACAGGCTTTGAAAGCATGATTTCCTCTTCACCGCGGATGGTAATTACAGCCCCATCATGAATATATTTCAGACACTGATGCAATGTTGATGAAACAACACCAGCTTCATGAATCCAAGGCCTTCCTAGGAGCATAGTATAAGCTGGCTGGATCTCCATGACTTGAAAGAGAACACGAAAACAACTAGGCCCTACTTCAAGGGGCAGAGTTATTTCCCCTAAGATCCCTCTTGATGTCCCATCAAAGACCCACACAATCATCTCTTGGGGTGTCAAATCCGTCAAGCCTATGTTTAGCTGCTCTAGAGTGGACAACGGAATCACATTCAATGCCGAGCCACCATCTATAAGCACCTTCGTAATCACAAATCCTTTGCACCTTAGGGTAATGTGGAGTGCCTTAGGACTACCTCTAAACTTCAAAAACACCTCATCTTCTGAGAAATTGATCATGTTGATTCGTCTCACCGGATCCACCATGTTTACTACATTCTCTGGCGTGGCGTCTCGATTAACATAAGCTTCATTCAACACCTTCAATAATGCCTTACGATGCATCTCTGATGTGAGGACAAGCGACAAAAGGGATATTCTTGTTGGTGTTTTCTTCAACTGCTCCATCACATCATATTCACTCTGCTTCATGATCTTCAGGAACTCTTCTTCTTCTTCTTCCTTCTCTTTTCCTTCATCTTTGGTATTCTTCCTTGCTTCTTCTTCTACCGGGTCGTAGTATTGCCCACTCTTTGTGATGCCTCCGATTCTCACAACATTAGTAACCTGGGCCTCCGAAGTTTCTCCTACCCTTCCTACTAGCTCAACTTTATGTTCATAATTCCATGGTACAGTGTGTGTATCATTATAAGCAAAAGGAGTTGGCTTTTTCACCTTTACAATCACTTTTTGTGGCGCCGGCGCATCATTCATAGGTGGTATCCGGAGCACAACTTTTTCAACCACATTAATTTCTCCAGTCGTACCTCGCTTAGCTTGGATCACCCCCACGGTAAGCAATCCTTGGACTCGTACCTTAAAGTCCCAACAAGTTTCAATATCATGCCCTACCTTCCCATGATGATAATCACAACTTAAATCACCATTATACTTCTCTTTTTCCACGATCAGCTTCGCCGGTGCAACAATATCATATCCTGCTTTCTTGAGCCCCGCAAATACTTCTTGCATCGGGGTTCGCAATTCCAAAACCTTCTTAACTTGAGGCCCTTTCACTTCCAAGTTATTTACACCATTTCCCGAATTATGGTTTAGGATTGGGTTATTAACAATGCTAGGCCCAGATTCTTCTTCGAAACCCAATCTTCCACAAGCAATCAATTTTCTTACTGCTGTCTTGAAGGCCTCACATTCTTCGATGGAATGCCCTAAGGCATCCATGTGATACTTGCAAGTCAAGTTTGAATTGTACCAAGCAGGGAAAGGTGGTTCCAGAGGCCGTACAGGGTTTCCAGGGATTAGGTGACGATCAAATAGTTGTTTGAACAAATCTGCGTTGGAGATAGACAGTCTTGGGAAAGGTGGCAGATTTTGATATTGGAAGCGTCCCTGGTTTGGAAAATTTAGGCGAGGTCGAGGGTAGCTTGGATGATTTTGTTGAGGTGCAGGTGGATAATGAGTATATGTTGGGCGAGTGGGGTTGTATAGTTGAGGGGTAGGGATGTTATTTATTTGGTTTTGTGGCTGGGTGATGGTTGGCGAGGCCTGTTGAGGTGGGTAAAATGGTGTTTGGGTCTGATGTGGTGCTTGGTACCTTGGGTATGAAGGGACATGACGAGGTCCAAAGTTTTGCTGGTGTTGCACATAATTTGCTTCTGCTTCTTCTTGGTCTGGAACCCCTTCTTGGATGCACTGCCTTCCATGTCAATTGGCAACTTCCCGGCTCTGGCTAGGATTTCAATTCTTTCCCCTGCACCAATTAGGTCGGAGAAATCCCTATAAGCTACTCCTGCCATTGCTCCGATAAAGGGGGATCCCAGGGTTCCCAAAAAGTATGAGCATATTTCGGACAACATCAGCGGCGGCTGAACCTGAGCAGCCAAACTCCTCCACCTTTGTGCATACTGTTTGAAGGATTCATCACTCTTCTTCTACATTGTAGTCAACTGTTCACGGGTCGGAGCTATGTCCAAATTGAATTTGTATTGATCCATGAACAAATCAGCTAATTCTGTCCACCGAGGGATCTTAGAATAGTCTAACTGAAGGTACCATTCTAGTGCGATTCCGGTCAAACTTTCATGGAAAAAGCCAATGAGGAACTTGTCATCCTTAGACCAGATGGCCATTTTGGTGGCATAGCTAATCAAATGGAATCGTGGGTTCCCATTTCCGTCATATTTGGAGAAATCGGGAATTTTGAAATCCTTAGGAATCACGACATTCGTGGCAGGACAAAGTTCTTCAATCTTGAGAAGGCCATAAGTATTTGAGCCCTTGATCTCTTTTATTTGTTCTTCTACCTTCTCCATCCACTCTTCCTTCATCTTATCGGGTCCAAACTGAATTCCCCTTGATTGTTCAGGAATGGATGCATGGGGTTTTTCCCATGTAAGTCCTGCATAGCCAGCAGCCTCATGATACACATTCTCGATGGGGCGATATCCTTCCCCGATGGGGATTACTATGGGTTCTGTGTAACCCGACATTCCCTGAGTAAAGCTATGGTTTATGTTTGAAAACATTGGCACCGTTACCATGGAGAGGGTCGGCTGTACGCTCACATGTGGGTCATCTTCGTTTCCAATTCTATTTGCACTAAGCCTGCTAAGAGATTCCCTCATATCCTGTAGTATAGCCTCCAACCTTGCTTGAGTTTCAGAGATTTCAGTCACCCTTCCCCTCACTTCGTCTACTTCTAAACTCAAGTTCCTTCCTGTCTCAGGATTGTTGGTAGCCATCCTGGTCCGGGATCTTATGTTGTAAACTCGGGTTTGATTGGTATTGTCTTTCTTAGGTCGCGCAATGATTCTCGAACCCTCAAATTCGTGTTTTTAGCTCTGTTACGAAAAATTTTCAATTATTCTAATCAGTAAACCCCCCTTTTTTTAATATATATATATATATATATATATATATATATATATATATATACAATTTTTCTTGTCATTATTATTTATTATTAAGAAAGATAAAAGTATGCTTCGAAAGGACCATGAATTCTTTCTTTTGCAAAGGAAAGACCATTTTTGTAGCAAGCAACTTCATCCCGACACGTAACTCTAGGGGCACATCCCCCTTAGGTTAATGCGTGGTTGATGATAAATCCATGGGAACATGTATCCCTCAATAGACAGCATCATTCACTAGCAATGCAATCATACAGGCCTACTTGTAACACACCATAAGATAGAGCAGAATTCATTGATGGATGTAACCCTAAAAAATGGCTTTTATTTCTTTGAAGAGAAAATACAATGTCTCCCATCTAACAGAATTACATCAAAAGTTTTAAAGTCTTCCTTTTGAATCCGCTAGAAAGACCCCTACAATACTTCATGAAGCCAGCTATTTTTGGAGGTATTGTAGATCCGTCATTCATGCGAGTTTGGACTAATGCTTCTTCGAGGTGACCCACAAATTGATAGGTATCGTATTGCAAACTTCCTCAGAGGTGTTCATATCTTTTTCTCCAAGCATCTCTGTCAGCCTTCAAATCTTTTGCCACGGATTCCCAATTCTCTAGCCATTCTTCCTGTTGTCTGATCTCATCCTCATACTGTTTTTTCTCTCTTTCGAACATCCAGACCCTCATCCATAACTGTTGCTCTTTCTCTTGTGATTTTTTCAATGATTCGCGTATAGTTGCAGCTGCATTCCAACCTTCATCAGAGTAGCGCTCAGCATGAGTTAAGGCTTCTTGTAGAGATCTTATGTTTTCCTCCAACATCCGGATTGTCTGAACGTGCACTTCGATTTTTGCCCCCAAGTCTTATTTTTCTTTCAAGATTTGTGCCAACGCCTTTTTTTGATCTTCTATCCTTGCTAGTAATCCTCGAACTTCTGACTCTTTCATATTCCCCTTTCTTGCTCTCTTTACTGGAGCTGCGGCTTCATATACATCGGTACATTCATCTTTCAAATGTTCTATCCTCATGTTTAACTTCAGGATTTGGTGTTGGAGCGTGACGATGGTGATTTGATCTGTTTCATTCTTTTCTTCTAGCACTCCCATCTGGGCCATCATAATCTCGATCTTCTTTAACATTTCTGCTTCCATTTGAGGATTTTCATCTTCGTGCGAGATTGGTTTCGAAATAACACGGTTGTCTTTCCTTGCTTTCCTCTATGCCTCGTAGTTTTTAGTACGAGAAATAATTTGTCTTCCCAACTTATTGGATCCCAGTACCCGGATGTTGCTCCAGGAGGATCTAACAGCTATTGTTGTATTCTTGACAACCTCGCATTCTTGATATAATAACGAAATTCCACCTAACACTTCTTCAAGTGGTTCCTGTTGAGTCCATTTCAATTGTCGAATCACAAGTGCCGGAGAATATGACACGCAACCCCTTGGTCCCATCAAAGGAATATTCGAGAAATTCCCACAACTGAAGATGACTGTATTTCTTTTATACCAAGGACACATCCAGCAAAAAGCTTTTGAATCAACCTCATCAAATTCTTGTCTCCATTCATCGTGTTTGTGAGGCTTTATCGGAATGTGATGGAATCTCCTCAAAGGGTCATCAATCCCACTAACATAATTTCGAGCATACATGTGAGTCACGATCCAAACATACAACATTTGTGCACAACATCGTAATTTGCCTCGTTGACTTTCATGGCAATATTGCAATGATAGGAATGTTTCTGCCAAAATTGCGGGAACAGGGTTCACAGTATATTCTTCGACCTTGTAGTAGACATCCAAAGCTGCGTAATCCACCATGTCTGGTATAAAGGGGAAAAGCACCAGCCCATAAATGGTCAAAGCTAACACCCGCTTGAAGATAACCCAATTATTTTGTCGTGCCAGTTACTGGAGATAAACTTCAAGGAATCTTCGCCTCAGACCTCTGACAGCTCCTTTTTCCATTTTTTCTGATGGCTTCGGTAGAACTCCTAACAATTCTGCTACCTTCCCATCACTAACGTACTGGCCATAATAGAAATAAACGCGAAACTCCCTTGGAATAGGCATCCGTAGCATGTAAGCATATTCTTCTATAGTCGGTGTCGTATCCAAATTTGGCAACTCGAAACACCTCAAATTCGGGTTCCAATATTGGGCCAAAGCACTCAAGCCCAAAGCATCTACATGTATGTGTAACAAGTCCAAAATCTTCCTATACTTGCTTGCAAACTCTGAACATACTTCTTTTGGCATCAAGCGACTGATTTCCATTAAAGTCTTCACATCATTGATTTTCACGTCAATTCTAATATTCTTCTTCAGGCCAATTGCATTGCTAGAGTTAGACATTTCCGTTCCTTGCTACACAGATAGTGTCTTTCCTCCACAAAAGAGAATCACCTAAATATATATATATATATATATAATATAAAAATAAAAAAATAAAAACAATATATATATATATATATATATATAACGTATTTTATTTATTTATTATCCGTTTGTTAAAACACAAAGGGAAATGAAGTAAAAATAAATAAATAAGTAAATGGATAGATGATGAGTGTGATTTCACCTCATCTTTGTCCATCATTTTGCATGCATTTTCATGTAGTTAGGCATATTTTTATTAGATTTTAGGTTAATTTTCCTTTGGAACGGGTAAGGCGGTTTTCGTGTGTTGTTTTGCAGATATCAAGGGTAAAATGCTCAAGATCAACCATGATGAAGTTTGGATGAAGATAGGGCTTTAAAAGTGCAGAAAATGAGCCAAACAGAGCCCATCACGGCCTAGCCGTGATGCCCATCACAGCCATGATCGAGCAAAACTGAAAAAGAACAAAGGTCAAGTCGAGTTCATCACGGCCTAGCCGTGATAGCCATCACGGCCGTGACCCAAAACCACCTCAAGTCAGAGCACATCACGGCCAAGCCGTGAAATTCATCACGGGCCATGAAGCTGAGGGCTCGCGTCGCGAGACATATCTCGCGTCGCGAGAATTTGAATTTTCCAGAATTGGCAGAGGCAGAGACCGTCACGGCCTGGCCGTGATGGCCATCACGGCCGTGACGCGCATTACTTGGACCTGAAGAAACCGAATTTGGATCAGAATTTGAGTTAGATTGGGACTCTAACTTCCCACATCTATAAATAAGGACCAGGCAGATCACATCAGGGAGACATTGATGAGGAAGGATCATAGAGAGACATCATCTAGGACACCTTTTGGCTACATTTAAGGATCTCTTCTCCTCTTCTCTTCTCTTCTCTGATTTTTGTATTTTCTATTATGTTGTCAACCCAGCTTGTCATCTCCATGGCAAGACTGGAGTAGTAGTTTGTTTCTAGGGACTAGGGCTCTGCCCGAGTTTTGTAAATGTTGTTGATTTGATGTAAAATCGTTGTTGATTTCGTTATTGTTTTAGATCTGATTTCTAGTGTGTTAATCACTCGTAAATTCGGCAACCGCTTATTTGCGTGACGTAGACGTTCTAAGGAGGAACCTAGCGGTGAACTTAGGATTTCTAGGGTATTTCACTCGTAAAATTCGGCGGCCACTGGTTTGTGAGATGTGGATGATCCAAGGAGGAACCTAGCGGTGAACTTAGGTTATTTGCATGACTTAGACATTATAAGGAGGAACCTAGCGGTGAACTTAGGTGTCGGACCTATAGAAGTCAGACTTGGGACTGAAATCACGAGAGTTAGAAGCCGTCCCTCGAGGAGCAACGAGTTGTCACGGAACGCAAAGGGTCCAATCTGGGATCGACTACCACGAGAGTAGGGGTCGGGTCAATTGGGCACGGCTTTTGTAACCCGAGAGGGAGCTTAAGCTATCAGAGGATAAACTCGCCTTCAAGGCAATTTCGGTAATTAACAAAGGTAAATCAGATTAGCAACATAGACAGCCTCAAAGGTAACCCAAATCCCTAGGAATCCATTTAGATCAAAACCCCAAAAACATTTGTTTTCTGTTTTAATTGATTCTGTTTGTTTATCTCTCAATTCAAACCTTTTTCAAAACCCTCTAAAAAGTCCAGATCCAATCGATTCGAAAACCGATTGCGATTCGAGAACACAGTCTCTGTGGGTTCGATATCTTTTATTACTTGACGGCAATCCGATACACTTGCCGGAATCGCACGCGCGCGCCGCAGCGCACATCAAGTTTTTGGCGCCGTTGCCGGGGACTGTGCCTTTTCGAATTTCAATTAGTTTTTAAATTGATTTTTCTGGACCCTGTTCTTTTTATTTGATTTTTATTTCTGAAATAAAAAAAATCAAAAATTTCTTTTCCTTCTATTGTATCCATTTCTCTAGTGTTATATGCAAAGATCCCTAAGTCTTGGGAGCCTTAGTGAGATTGATCCGGAGATCGAGAGGACCTTCCACAGACGTAGAAGACTACAAAGAGAGGGAGAAAGGTTGAGTCCCGTTCCACTCATGGCAAATCAACCGGATACAAAACCTTTGAAGGACTACGCAGCCCCAAATGCGAAAGGCTTGCGAACTGGGATCGCAAGGCCAGAGATTGAGGCGGAAAACTACACCATACCGCCCATGCTAATCAACATGATCAGGCAACATCAATTCGAAGGATTGCCTTCGGAGGACCCGACTGACCATATAGAAACATTCTTGGAGTTCACCGACGCAATCGGGATTAATGGAGCCTCAGTCGATGTTGTGCGTTTGAGACTGTTCCCCTCATCTCTCACTGGAAAGGCGAAGGCCTGGCTTAAGCAAATCCCCGCTAACACTTTGACCACTTGGGACCAACTGGAGCAGGCGTTCTTGGAGAAATTCTTCCCTCCATCCAAGACGGCCTACATAAGAACCCAGATCACCGGCTTCTTCCAGAAAGACGGAGAATCATTGTCGGAAGCTTGGGATCGTTACAAGGGACTGCTGGAGTCGTGCCCACATCACGGACTCGAGAGGTTGTTAATAGTGCACACCTTCTATAACGGATTGGATTACTCTTCGAAGGTGTCACTAGATTCTGTAGCGGGTGGAGCATTTATGAATAGGCCCCTCACTGAGGCATTCAATATCATCGAGAATGTCGCCACCAACTACCACCAATGGGGATCCGAAAGAGGTAATAACCCGAACAAGATTTCGGGGGGGTAAGTTTGAAGTAAGTAGCATTGATCTGATTATGTCTAAATTTGACTCACTAAATAAACGATTAGATAAGATTGAAAGAGCTAATGTGAGTGCAATAGGTGCTACTAACGCTATTTGTGAGATTTGTGGAATGCAGGGACATGACATGATGGAATGCCCTCATGGTACCGCTCATGGATCCGGCGCTTCGGGTGAGCAAGTGAACTATTGTCACAACTTTTACGACACGAACCCGAAGCTGCCCAACTATGCTCCCCCAAATCCCTACAACCAAAGGAAGAACAACCCTTACCTCCCTTACGGCAACTACAGCAACACGCTCAACCATGAGTTCCAAGAAGGCCAAGGTAATAAGAGAGCCGCACCGGGGTATCCTCAGGTACAAAAATCTAAGCTCGAGTCTCTCATGGAAAACTTTGTTGCCACTCAAGCTCAGCAGAATGAGGCAATAAAGGAGCTAGCATCTAAGGTAGACCACTTAGCCACTCATAGCAAGATGCTAGAAACCCAGATTGCCCAACAAGCCGGCACGTACTCGAGACCTAAGGATACATTTCCGGGGCAACCCGAAGTAAATCCCATTGAGCATTGCAATGCCATACACTTAAGGGATAATAAGCTTGGGGTGGGGGTAGTTGAAATGGACGTGGAACCGGAGGAGGACACGAGCAAAAAAGAAGAGCCAGAACCGAAGTATGTCCCTCCACCACCATACCAACCCCCGATACCTTTCCCACAAAGGTTGGTCAGGAAAAAGCAAGTAGATGTAGAGACTAAAATGCCTACTAAACTGAAAGACCCAGGTAGTTTCTCCATCTCTTGCTCGATCGAACAAGTGCAAATTGACCAAGCATTATGTGACCTAGGGGCTAGTGCGAGCTTGATGCCCCTCACTATCATGGAAAGGTTGGAAAGTAAAAAGTTGAGACCATTCAAATTCCCCTTACAATTTGCGGATGGCTCAACTAGGACTCCTCTAGGCATACTAGAGAATGTTCCTGTAAAGGTAGGGAAATTCTTCATCCCTACCGACTTCCTGGTATTGGATATGAAAGGGAATTCTAAATTCCCCATCATTTTAGGAAGGCCATTCTTGGCAAACCCTGGAGCAAGATAATAGACGTAAGGAATGGTAAACTCTCTCTAAATGTAGAGGAAGGTAGGGTAAATTTTCAGTTGACTAACTCTTGTAACAACCCTCCTTTTGAGAGCCATGTGTGCAGAATTGATGTAACGTCTCCAGCGGTAGAGAAAGAACTTAGCATGGAAGCAACCCCAAAGATATGCATGGTTGAAGATGCACCCAGTGGTGAAGTTGGAATTGCTGTCCATGCGGAAACAAAACTTCCGCCGGAAGGAAGGAAGGCTAGGACGCTCCGAGAGAAAAGAGCGAAGCGGAAGCGTTATTGGCCGTATGAGCAGAAACGGCTTTTTGAAGGAGCTCCTTGGAAGAGAAGTGTTCCGGCACATCTACGCCCAGCCGACCCCGGTTAACTTAAGGAAGTATGGTCAAGCTTAAGACCATAAATAAGCGCTTCTTGGGAGGCAACCCAAGTTTTTCTTTCCCTTTTTTTTCCTTTTGTTTTTGAATTAACCTCTTGAATAATTTGAGAAGATCAAGAGGCAAAAATATCATTAATAGGTTTGTCTAGTGTTTTCAGGTTGAGAAAGGGAAGAAGAGCAGAGAAAGATAAAGTCAGAGGCCATCACGCCCTGGCCGTGACAGTGGTCACGGCCGTGATAAGCTAAACAAGAGCACAGAAAGGATCACGGCCTAGCCGTGACAACCATCACGGGCGTGATGAGTAGGATGCCAAGATCAGAGAGCATCACGGCCTAGCCGTGATGTAGATCCATGGCCGTGACAGTCAACTCCCCGAGGACCGTAAACGCCACGGCCTGCCCGTGAAGAGCCTCACGGCCGTGATACTATTTCCACCCAAGTTTTGACTGGAATGTGAGCCAACACCCGCTACCGATTCGGTAAGTTGTTCCATTTTTCTCCTCTCTCCGACTTGATTATTTACATTGGGGACAATGTAAGTAATCAAGCTTGGGGTAGGGGTATTTATTTTTGCATTTGCATTGTTGCATTCATATTGCATTCACATAGGCATAGATTGGTATGATCACATTCTCTAGATTGCCCCTCACTTAGAACATGCATCCGATGGTGAGAACTTGGAGCCAAATGAACTGAGATAGTGAATTTTCGAACCCAATTTTTTTATTATTCTTGTGATATGGCTAAAAATAAAAATTCTCGAGATAGTCATTTGATAGTTGATAATTAGTATGTGGTTCCTTAGACTTGTGTACCTCACTGATTTTTGAACTACTAAATGTAAGATTTTGAGCCAAAAAGGGGGTATCCACTAAATCTACCCCATTTCTTGTGATAGAGTGTTGTAATTCCTCTTGGACTGTATTTTCTAGAACTTGACTTGAAACCATTTTGAAACTTAAAAATTTCTGAAAATATTTTTGGAAATGATTGAGGCACTAGGTATTTTTCCGGCCTCCCGAGCTTTGAATGATAAATGCTACCCTTAGTTGCCCAAATTTTGAGCCTAAAGATACATTACTTTTCTTGGTACCTTGAATTACTTTGATAAATAATGCTTGGTATGGCACCTTTTAAAGTATTACAAAAAGGGTAATTGGTAGTTGGAAAAAGTATGGGATGAAAAAGCTAGAAAGTAATTTCTCTTGAGCTATAAATCTCCCCTTCTCCAAACAAATAGAAATGAAATAAACACAAAGAAAAAAAAATGGAGAAGGGGATGACGAAAGAAAGTGAGAAATGTTGAAAAAAAAAAAAGGAGGAAGAAAGGTGGAAAAAGTAAATCAAAGCCCCTAAAAGGTATTTTAGAAGGTGTCATACTTTGTAATGTTTGATAATCTGTCTAGCCTTCTTGAAATCCCCTTTCCTTGATTTTCCCACCTAACAATAAATCCCATGTCCACATTACAACCAAAGGAAAAGACCTCTTGATTCTTAAGTGTTTTCATAAATAAAGTAGAAATTTGGTTAATAGTCAAGCCTATGGTAAAATACTTTCCTTGAGGAAACTGAGTGAATTGTCAATAAACCCTAAAACACTTGAGTGAGGTGAGATGAGTGCCCAAATTAGTGAGGACATGAACTTGAAAAAACCTAAGCTTCTAATTGGACTAGAAATTGATTGTCTCTTAAGTGCTTATTGAATATGCCTATCACTTGGATTAGCTTCTAGGGTTCTTGGTTCACTATCCATGCTTTGATTGATTTATCTTATGGCCTGAGTAATTGCTTGAGGACAAGCAAAGTTTCAAGCTTGGGGTGATTTGATGAGTGTGATTTCACCTCATCTTTGTCCATCATTTTGCATGCATTTTCATGTAGTTTAGGCATTTTTTAATTAGATTTTAGGTTAATTTTCCTTTGGAACGGGTAAGGCGGTTTTCGTGTGTTGTTTTGCAGATATCAAGGGTAAAATGCTCAAGATCAACCATGATGAAGTTTGGATGAAGATAGGGCTTTAAAAGTGCAGAAAATGAGCCAAACAGAGTCCATCACGGCCTAGCCGTGATGCCCATCACGACCATGATCGAGCAAAACTGAAAAAGAACAAAGGCTGAAGTCAGAGTCTGTCACGGCCTAGCCGTGATAGCCATCACGGACGTGACCCAAAACCACCTCAAGTCAGAGCACATCACGGCCAAGCCGTGAAATTCATCACGGGCCATGAAGCTGAGGGCTCGCATCGCGAGACATATCTCGTGTCGCGAGGATTTGAATTTTCCAGAATTGGCAGAGGCAGAGACCGTCACGGCCTGGCCGTGATGGCCATCACGGCCGTGACGCGCATTACTTGGACCTGAAGAAACCGAATTTGGATCAGAATTTGAGTTAGATTGGGACTCTAACTTCCCACATCTATAAATAAGGACCAGGCAGATCACATCAGGGAGACATTGATGAGGAAGGATCATAGAGAGACATCATCTAGGACACCTTTTGGCTACATTTAAGGATCTCTTCTCCTCTTCTCTTCTCTTCTCTGATTTTTGTATTTTCTATTATGTTGTCAACCCAGCTTGTCATCTCCATGGCAAGACTGGAGTAGTAGTTTGTTTCTAGGGACTAGGGCTCTGCCCGAGTTTTGTAAATGTTGTTGATTTGATGTAAAATCGTTGTTGATTTCGTTATTGTTTTAGATCTGATTTCTAGTGTGTTAATCACTCGTAAATTCGGCAACCGCTTATTTGCGTGACGTAGACGTTCTAAGGAGGAACCTAGCGGTGAACTTAGGATTTCTAGGGTATTTCACTCGTAAAATTCGGCGGCCACTGGTTTGTGAGATGTGGATGATCCAAGGAGGAACCTAGCGGTGAACTTAGGTTATTTGCATGACTTAGACATTATAAGGAGGAACCTAGCGGTGAACTTAGGTGTCGGACCTATAGAAGTCAGACTTGGGACTGAAATCACGAGAGTTAGAAGCCATCCCTCGAGGAGCAACGAGTTGTCACGGAACGCAAAGGGTCCAATCTGGGATCGACTACCACGAGAGTAGGGGTCGGGTCAATTGGGCACGGCTTTTGTAACCCGAGAGGGAGCTTAAGCTATCAGAGGATAAACTCGCCTTCAAGGCAATTTCGGTAATCAACAAAGGTAAATCAGATTAGCAACATAGACAGCCTCAAAGGTAACCCAAATCCCTAGGAATCCATTTAGATCAAAACCCCAAAAACATTTGTTTTCTGTTTTAATTGATTCTGTTTGTTTATCTCTCAATTCAAACCTTTTTCAAAACCCTCTAAAAAGTCCAGATCCAATCGATTCGAAAACCGATTGCGATTCGAGAACACAGTCTCTGTGGGTTCGATATCTTTTAGTACTTGACGGCAATCCGGTACACTTGCCGGAATCGCACGCGCGCGCCGCAACGCACATCAATAGAAAAACACAAGAGAGATATGGTACGCCTCTAATTGTCTTAAGAGGTAGGGCCTAATCAAGGGTACCTATGATGGAAACTTCTAAGTCGAGCGGCCACTAAGTCAATTTAGGGGTATAAACTTTTTGGATGTGTCTAGACTTCTAAAGGTCGTGGTCCCCCGATTGCCCTTGTCAAGGACCTAGTTCATGAACCTAATCAAAAGTAGGGATAAACCCTCCAGGATGACTAGTCCATGACACTAGTAACAATCCGAGTGGTGAGTCAACAAATATCAGAGAGGCACTAGGCCTTCAATGACAATGCTGAGTCACCACCTAATCCTAAAGGTCCCACAAGCTCGGGTATAGAGCTGAAAGTGTGTGAAAATGAGTGTCGGTGTTGTGTGTGCTGGAGGCATACAAACCTATACAATCCTAAAACAACTACTTGAACCTGTAAGACAAGCAAAATATCATGGTCTTCTATCCTAATGTAAAAAATAATTATTAAAGCAAAAATGAATCAGATATATATAAAAATAAAAGAAAACAACAATAAAAAAGGGTAAACAAGAAATACCAACAAGCACAACTCATTAATTAGGCTTGACTCTCGAAATTCCCCAGTGGAGTCGCCATCTGTCGCAACCAAAAATTACGACGAGGACGACGATAAAAGAAATTTTAAGGAAAAGTAGAGCCGCCACCAATTTTATTTAATTTAGGAAAAATTGGAAAACCTTTAAAAAAATGGTCTTTGAAACCTAGTTGAGTTCGGGAGTCGGTTGCGAGTAGGGAAGGTGTTAAGCACCCTACATCACCCATCCTACGAATGGCACCTTGAATTAATCGTGCAAAATTAAATTATTTATTTTTTACCCAAAAAATATTTACAAGGAAGGAATTATTTATTAATATTTTTTATTTTATGTTTCTTTATTGGTTTTTTTGCATTTTAATTTTTTTTTTAATAAAAACATTATTGATGAATCCTAAATAAGGTTGAACATGGCACGTAAGTCCATGGGGGAACCTCAAAGCTAGGGGATTGAGCATGACACTTGTCATAGAGCAACCCCCCAAAACATTAAATAGATTATTAATTAATTATCCACATTAAACAAATTAAAAAGAACACAAAAATAATGGAAAAGTTAATTTTGGCTTGACGAGATGGTTGATCCTGCTCCTATGTATTCCCTGCTTCGATGGGAAACTCAAAGCCACGTAGTTCTTGTTGAAAATATTTTATTTGTTGGATTATTTTAATTTTTGTGAAAAGGTTCTTCCTTTTTTTTATTAAATAAAAAAAATTATTTTATTTTTATTATTTTCTGTCTTTTATTTCTATCAAAAAAATTCTAAGTGAGATAAAACATGGCATATACATCCACAGAGCTATCCGGCATCTTAAGGAATTGAGTGTGAAACCTCTCACAAAACAATCCCCAAAATTATTTTTTTAATTTTTCCTTTTTTATATTTTTTGATTTATTTATTTTAAAATAAACATTGCATAATGAGAACACCAAATAAAATCAGATTCAATTTCACCAATATTTGTGGGCCCAGACCATTTTCAAATCAGACGAAACCCATTTAATTTGGGTCAATAGCTAACCTACGACACCAATTATTTATTTAAATTAGTCCTTACTTGAATAAATGATAATAAACAAAAAAAAAAACAAAAGCAAAATAAAAGTGAAACACAATCAGAATGCATTTTAACAGCAAAAAGAGCACCACCCTTTTCCCTTTCACCTGTACACGTGGGAACGAAGAGAAGCGGGTGGTCAGTGGCGGTCTGCTTCGCAACGCGACGGCGGCGACGGTCTGGTTCGCAAAACGGCGATGGCGGCACCGAACAGCGGGGGGCTGACATCTTACGGTGGAGGTCGTGGTGGCGAGTTCGAGATCGAAACCGTGCGGAAAATAGATGGTGACCCGCGGTGGCTGGCGAGCGGCTGCACTACGGTGGTACGGTTCTGAGCAAGACAGAGCCGCGTGAGGGAGGTCCGGCAGCAGCTTGACAATGTTCGAAGGGAACAAGGAAGGTTTTTTTCTTGAAATTTTGCTTTGGTTCCTTTCTCTTTTTTTTTGCTCCCGTTTCTGTTCAGAAATCCTCCCCCTTCTCTGCGTTCTTGTTGTGATTTTTATAATGCCAAATTGTTCCGATTTTGATCCTAAAAATCTGTTAAAGATTAAAAATTTCATATCTAGTTTGAAATCTAATCGAAACTGTCGAGGCTTGTCTGCCTAAAATTAAGGGATTTAACCCCCCCCCCCCCCCCCCCCCCTTATTGTGATTTTTTAATGCGAATTCGTTATGATCTTATCTTAAAAAAAAATCTGCCAAGATTAAAAAACTAGGTTCAAATTCAAAATAAAGTAGTTGCTAGGGTTTGTTGGAAGAGGATGAAATGGGTTTAACTGGCCTGGCCCAATTAAAAAAATCTTTTTATTCTTTTTATTATTTTTATTTTCTTTGCAATTTTTTATTTTATTATTTTTTGAAATTTTTAGTAAAGACTAAGAGATCCGATTAAAATGGGGTGTTCACCGTGTATATAACAATTAAACTCAATAAAGAAGGTGATAGTAAATGAGAGAAGAAAAGCTTGATTACCACTTAGCTAGTCCCAATGTAAAGAAACTCAGAAAACAATAAATAAGCCTTGAAAAATTACCATTTTCCATTGTTGACGGAAATCAGTATTGAAAAAACAATCTCCCAATCATGTCAGAAGGTCAGCATCATGAATACCTAGCCATTTTTCGATATAGGAGCTAGGACATAAAGTGGGATTGCTCACCACGAAAACCAGAACGTAGGTCTTCTCCAGTACCGGAGAGACCGGTAGGTGAGATACACATACAAAAAAAATAACTGATGTGATTATTTTGTTTATAAATTAAAAGGCATAAAGATTATTTAAATTTTTTGTCTCCATCTCTCTTCTATTGGCCTCTCCAATACTAGAGAGGATCGGAACTCCGAAGAGTAGATGCTCTTTAGATTCTTACAAAATAAAACATATTAATCATTTACAAATTGTTTGTTTCAAACGAATCAGGAGGAAAGAAAAAACATAGGAAGGAAAAGAGGAGAGGATGTTTTATTCCATCATTTGGTTTTTTTCAGGAAAATGGGAGAAAAGAAAACTTTCAGTGGGACAAGTGACAAAATGTAACTTTTTTTGTTGGATATAGAAAAAAAATTAGAGGAAGAGCATCTTTATGGGTAAAGTTCCAATTTGGTCTCTAAAATTGTAATACCGTACCAACTTAGTTCCTAAAATTAAAGAAATTCAAAAAACGTCCCTAAAATTGTAAAACGTTATCAATCTAGTCCATCCGTCAACCGCAGTATCGTACCTACCACCTTTAGTGGGGCTGATATGGCACGTTAAGTGCCATGTTGGTTGCCATGTCACTGTACACGTGGGTTCCACGTCGGAGGAGTAATTTGACACTCTAATTTCAGGGACTAAATTGATACTTTTTCTTGTTAAAGTACCCAACGACTATCTCCCTTGTTTGTACCATCTGCTCTTTCCCCCCCTCTCTACTTCTTCTCTTTCTCTCTGCAGCCTTAAAATGGAATCGTTCAAAACATGATGGTGATGGGTGGTTCATCATTTCTGCACTTTCATACTCTTAATTATGCTCTAAGGTTTTTGACTGGACTAAATGAGAATTTCTCAGTAGTTAAATCACAGATTCTGTTAATGGATCATTTGCCTAGCATGAATCAAATTTTTTCTATGGTAATCCAACATGAAAGACAAAGGAATTTCAATAATGTTGATGACTCAAGAGTGCTTATAAATGTTGTTGACTATAAAAAGCCACAAGGAAGAGGAAAAGGATTTGGGCCAAATTTTAATTCTGGATCCAAGAGAGTATGCACATACTGTGGGAGAACAGGTCATACAGTTGATACTTGGTATAGGAAGCATGGCTTCCCTTCCCATTTGCATAAAAACAATGGATCAGTGGCAAACAATGTTTCAAATGATTGTACTGAAATGAAAGAAGATCGCTCAACAAATGGAGATGTGCATTATGGTCCTCCTACCTTCACTCATGAGTAGTACGAAAAACTGATCAGTCTAATTCAAGGTTCTGGCATCAACTAGCAACCTTCTTCCATGGCCAATCAGGTTATTTCATCAACTCAATTTGGTCATTCACCAACTGAGAAAATCAAGTCAAGTAGTATCTTCATCTCTTCCTCTTTTAGTAGTTTCACTCTTGGCTCTTGGATCATAGACTCAGGAGCTATTGATCACATATGTGCGTCTCTAAAATGTTTTCAAACTATTAATGACATAAAACCTATTAGTATTATACTTCCTAATGGTCAATTTTCAATTGCTAAACATGCTGGCACAATGAGTTTTTCCCCTGGTTTTTCCATCACAGAAGTACTATATGTGCCTAATTTCTCTTTGAATATGATTTTAGTTTCAAAATTGTGTAGCAATTTGAAATGTGTAGTCTCTTTCACTGATTCAATGTGTTTTATTCAGGACCTGAAGTCACAGAGGACGATTGGTTCTGCTGAGAAGTTTGAAGGGCTATATCACCTAGTTGTTAATGCCAAAAATGTCCATTGCTCTAGTGCACAAGCAGCAGATATACAAACTCTACCTGACGAGGCCCTATGACACTTTAGATTAGGACACCTATCTACTTCTGGAATGACCATTTTAAATACTGAATTTCCTTTTGTTGTTGTTGATCCAAAGGCAGTTTGTGATGTATGTCATTTTGCCAAACACAAGAAATTACCTTATAAATTGAGTAGTAATAAAGTTGCTGCAGCTTATGAACTAATTCATTTTGATATTTAGGGGCCTTTGGCCATTCAATCTGTGCATGGCCATACCTATTTTGTCACTGCAGTAGATGATTTCAGCAGATTCACATGGATAACCTTACTTAAATCAAAAGGGGAAGTAAGACAACATGTCCAAAACATCATAAAATTGATTGAACAACAACATAATGCAAAAGTCAAAACTGTGAGAAGTGATAATGGACCTGAATTTATAATGCCTCAATACTATGCCTTAAAGGGAATTGTACACCAAACAAGTTGTGTAGAGTCCCCACAACAAAATGGAAGAGTTGAGAGGAAACACCAACATATTCTTAATGTGGGAAGGGCCCTTTTGTTTCAGTCAAAATTACCTAAACAGTTTTGGTCTTATGCTTTGCTTCATGAAACCTATATCATAAATAGGGTCCCCAGTCCTCTCCTCCAATACAAATCAACATATTTTCTTTTACATAGTAAATCACCTAATTTGCATGAACTAAAGGTGTTTGGTTCACTATGCTATGCCTCTACTCTTCAATCCCATAGGACTAAGCTTGAACCTAGGGTCAGGAAATGCATCTACCTTGGCTATAAGGTTGGTGTAAAAGGAACTGTCCTTATGGATCTCAACAACAGAGAGATTTTCATCTCAAGCAATGTGACTCATCATGAGCACATTTTACCCTACAAAGCCTGCTCACCCATTTCCACCTGGAATTATCACTACACACATAACCTGAAAACACCTTCACAGATCCTGTGCTCCCTAATATTACTCACCCTGATTGTAACATCCCTGGCTGCTCTATGGATTGACGACTATCCCCACAAACCAAAACGGGTCTTTTCAGTGTGCTTTGTCCTCACTCACACGTTTCCTGGGAAAACTTCCCAGGAGGTCACCCATCCCAGAATCGCTCCAAGCCAAGCACGCTTAACTGTGGAGTTCTTAAGTGATGGGCTACCGAAAAGAAGATGCGTCTTGTTTGTATAGGTAGTAACAATAAATTCATATAAGCCATCCTCTACTGTATAGTCCCATACCTACACAGTCTCAGGATCCCTCTCATTCTGGTGTGCAATCGGTTCATTCATGTACCCCTCCGCCTAGAAGCCTGCCAGGAGCCGCTCCTTGTCCGTGCCTTCTTGCACCGGCGACCACTCCCCGCCCTCATCAGCATCGGACGTCACATGCCCACCAGCTTCCGCTTGACTCATCCCTGAACAACATCGTACGGGGAGAGGTGCCGCTCTGATACCACTTTATTGCATTGTGATATTGGTAACGAGGAACTAAGGTGTAAATGAATGGTCATGTGATTAGTAAATGTATGAGAAATGCATGTTGATTCTATGTCTAATGATCCTTGATTTTGAATTGATTCAGAAAACACAATTGTGTTATGTGAATTGTTTAACGATGTTGAGCACATTGAGTACGACTTGGTGTATCCGACTGGTCAGCGGATTCAATCGGTATATAAATGTGACTGTCGGAGAAGGGGACTCTAGTAAAAGAACCTCGGAGTTTGGAGGGTAATTATGCAGTGACCGAGGTCACTTGCCTGTCAGCGGATTCGACCGGGATATAAATGTGGTCGTCGTAGTGGGAGACTTTAGTGAATAACTCCAAATAGAAAACAAGCATCTTACTCAATGGTTAAATGATTGTAACACAACTTAAGAGTTGCAATGATGATATAGTTTGAGCACGTGGTAAAGTATGACATGATATATGTATATTTTATATATTGGATGTATCTAGTTGTGTTTGTACCCCTCACTGAGTTCTGGGACTCACCCCCTCCCTTTATGTTTCAGCTTCAGGTACTCCACGAGGGGATCCATATCAGGGATCCCATGCACGGCAGTAGTGTGGGCAGTTGCTGCAGCTTGGTTATTTCTTTGGTTTTTGTTTAGTCATATGAGATACCACTTCTTTTGTTTAAAAATTAGAACTATTTCCAATTTGGTTGTAAAATATTTCTTTCCATTTAAACTTTGGATGCAGACTAAGGGCCACCTTGGCTTATTATTTTGGAATGATCATTTACTCTGATATTTACGTTGGTATTATATAATTACCTATGTTGCGATGTGACTTATACATACTTGATAGGCCTTTGGAATGAGACATCATGGTCTCATTCTGGCCGGTCAAGAATGCCTAAGTTGGGTCCTGACACTGATGCACCAGATGTGACAGAAATAGCCACTGCCAAGGAGGTCCACTAGGCAAAGGCAGAAGCACAACATTTGAATGGCTATGTGTGTAGCCTTTCAACTGACACGGCAGAAGCAATCGCCTCAGGTATACCTTACCCTATTTCTTCTTTCCATTCTTTTTCTAAACTTTCACATGCACATCATGCTTATTCTTTATCTATCTTACACACTTTGAGCCACAAACATATCAAGAGGCCAGTAAGTATGACTGTTGGAGAAATGCCATGAAACTTGAATTAGATGCTCTTGAGAATAACGGTACATGGATCCTTGTTGACTTGCCTGCCAATGTAAAACCAATTGGAAACAAATGGGTCTATAAAGTGAAGCATCGAGCTGATGGAAGTGTTGAGAGATACAAGGATAGATTTGTTGCGAAAGGATACAACCAAGTAGAGGGTCTGGACTTTTTTGATGCATTCTCACCAGTGGCCAAACTTACCATAGTGAGGACCCTATTGGCTCTTACTTCCATTCGCAATTGGCATTTGCATCGGTTGGATGTCAACAATGCTTTCTTGCATGGTGACCTACATGAAGATGTGTACATGGTAATTCCACGAGGCATTCAGTGCTCAACGCCTAACCAAGTGTGCAAGTTGCTGAAGTCTCTATATGGACTTAAATAGGCCAGCAGGAAGTGGTATGAGAAGCTGTCATCCTTACAGATTAGCCAGGGATACCATCAATCCATTGCAGATCATTCACTCTTCATATACAGCAATGGAGACATCTTTACTGCAATCCTTATCTATGTGGATGATGTGATCCTAGCGGGCAATTCCATGACTGAATTTACCAGAATCAAAGAC
This sequence comes from Sophora flavescens, assembly GCA_030762895.1. Classification (NCBI taxonomy): domain Eukaryota; kingdom Viridiplantae; phylum Streptophyta; class Magnoliopsida; order Fabales; family Fabaceae; genus Sophora; species Sophora flavescens. Next base: position 140,921,071 of record CM061066.1, on the reverse strand, counting down.
AACTTGGAAACTCATTTCAAAATCAAAGATCGAGGTACTCTTAAGTACTTCCTTGGCCTGGAAGTTGCTCATTCCAAAATAGGAATCTCTATTTGCCAGAGAAAGTATTGTTTGGACCTTTTGCATGAATCTGGATTACTTGGATCAAAACCAGCAAAGACACCCCTTGATCACTCTATCAAACTGCATCAGGATGGAGGAAAATTGTATGAAGATGTTGCATCATATAGAAGGTTGATTGGCAAGCTCCTATACTTAAACACTACACGACCTGACATCACATTTGCCACTCAACAACTCAGTCAATTCCTAAGCAAACCTACTATGACACATTATCATGCTGCTTGCAGGGTTGTTAGATATCTCAAGAACAACCCTGGTCGAGGCCTGCTGTTTCCTAGAAAGTCAGAAATACATATTTTAGGATTTTCTGATGCAGATTGGGCTGGTTGTATTGACTCCAGAAGGTCAATTTCAGGGTATTGCCTCTTTCTAGGATCCTCTTTGATCTCTTGGAGAGCTAAAAAGCAACAAACTGTATCTAGATCATCTTCTGAGGTAGGGTATAGAGCACTCTCCACTGCCACATGTGAATTGCAATGGCTTCTATACTTACTGCAGGACTTGTACACCAGCTGTTCTAGAGCATCGGTCTTATACTGTGACAATCAAAGTGCTATGCATATTGCAGCCAACCCGGTCTTCCATGAAAGGACAAAACACTTGGAGATAGATTGTCATTTAGTCCGAAATAAGGTTCAAGATGGTGTCCTTCGCCTGTTGCCTCCATCAAAAGAGCAGTTGGCTGATTTCTTCACCAAAGCATTGTCACCTCCGTCATTTGCTCCTTTTATCTCCAAGCTGGGCATGATTGACATATACCATGCTCCAGCTTGTGGGGGGATGTTAAATTATAATGCAAATGATATAAAAGAATCAGGGAATGATGCTGCTAAGGATCCCAAGTCCCACAAGGTTGGAGTGATGAAATCACGAGTGCCTAGTCACCATCCATTCCACTCACATTTCCTCCTAGAATCACCATTTCTCTCCACCTCTAACAAACTCAACAGAAAGCAGGCTGAGAATGATTCAGTGTAATATGGTCTAGTCTAATCGTATTCCCTTCTCTTTAGTATAAATAGAACAGTAGCTTCATCTTGTATTTTAAAGCATTCTGAGTAATATAAAAGCTTCCATAGCTCATTTCCTAGTTTTCTTCTGTGATTATGTTTATTTTCTTTCCTTCCTTGAAACTTAAGAAAAACCTATAAGCCAATGAGAACACCTAAAAGAGTAATGCTTTAAGATCTTCTTCAACCTAGCTCGTACTTCCCAGCCCATATAGCTCCCACCCCAACACCCCGATTCATTTCCCCACCAGGCTTCTCCCTCTGTCTCCAACCACTTCCACCTTTAATTCTTCATCTTCTTCTACCAATACCATCATCAGAATCCAATCTTCTTCTTCTCAAAGATGTAGAAGTATGAGAAAAGGAACCCAATCTTCTTCTTCTAACAACATGCAATGTAGAAACCATTAAATCAAAGTGTGAGAAAAGGAACCCATAAGTTATCATGGGTTAAAATACTTTAGTGTTCAAGACTAGAGTTCATTAATGATTACATTTCAAAACAAATGTATTTTTTTCTTTCCAACATAATCATGTCATGTTCCTCCAAAACAGGAGAGTTCTTAATCCTCGTCAAATAGTTTACGACCAATGTTAATCAGTGCCCTAAATAAAGTGGTTAAGGAATCAAATATATAAATATTTTATTGGAAATGATATATCCAACACATTTAAATTTGAAAACTTGTGATTTTCAATAAAAACTTTTTATTCGTGAATTTTTTAATCAATATTATTAGGACACTAGTTAGCAAGACCCATAATTTATAAGATCATCCACCAAAGGCCTTGCAAATTGCCATTAATGTAACTAGTAACCACTAGTGTAGGATCTAGAATGTCTCTAGCCAACTCTTCAGTCTCTCTACAGCCCCTCTATATTGCTCTTCCTTTCTCTCTCTTTTCTCCCTCATGTGCCCCATCCTCTTTCTTCTCTCTCCCTTCATCTCTTTGCTTTTGGTGCTGTAGAGGAGACATTGGAGGAGACAATCCAAATTATAGTGTACTACCAAATTGCCATTGGTGATTAGTTTATAATAGATAGTATTGAATGGATTAGTAGATAGTTGATAGTATTGAATACAACCAAGATCTAATAAATTAACCAAAATATACGAACTGTTTAAAGGCTCCAGACTAGAATGCATCTTCCACCTCAAAGGTGTATAATGGACCATGCATTATAGCACTAGATGAGAAGGTGGACTAACATTACAACCAAGATGTTAGGAGCCGCAAAAGAACTATACTCAGGTCAGAGGCTTACCAAGATGCTAATCTTATCTAGGTGTTGGGGAAATTGGTTATTGTGATTGGTTTGAAATAGAGGTTGGCAATACATGATAATATAGAAACTATTTGTGGAGAGGGGCGAATGATTTTGTTTTTGTTGCTTAACTTTGGTGGTTTGACTCAAAAATGTGCTTTCGGTGGTGGGAGGTAGGTGTTTGCACTGGATGCTAGTGTAGGCTAGACGGAAGCTTGTGCGGGATTCAAATCTCTAACTAAATTTTAGCTCTTGAAGGGTAAATGTTTGGGTGCATCAAATAGTAGGTATTTTAATTTGTTTACTATTTCTAGGATGTTTTACTCCGTATGATGCTCAGGCGTTTAAGTGGTTTCTCGGTATATTCTATGCTCTGTGGGGAGTAATATGGGGTTTGGATTCTGTATTAATAATTCTAGTTCGATTTAGGAGTAGAATTATTTTTACAGTTTATCCGTCGTTATTGGCTCTCCTTTTGTATTTAGGTTAGAGTATCCCTAATATTCTTATTGAATACATTTTTGCTTATAAAAACAAATTACAACCATAACTTCTTTATTTATTGTCAACAAATATATGAATGACTTCATATATTTATTAACAATAAAAGTTTTTTTTAATCATTCTGTTTTGCTGCACAATAGAGGCAAACGCATAGTGCTTGTAGAATATTAATCTCGTCATTTGTATAACATAATGTAATATATTTGAAGAGCGCACTCATATTTCATGAATATATATTTCTAATTTACTTCAAAGTAAATAATATCTCGATACTCATATAACTTGACCGTCCTCTATAACGAATACAAATCTTCTATCTCAATTTATTGTGTCAATTTTTCTCTCATTCAATTAAAATATGACAAGTAAGAAAGATGTCACACATTATTTTTATTTTAAAATGTCACATTATAACTTCTCCCATAAAATGTATTGATAGAAGGGGTGAGCGTGAGACGGATTGAGATGGGTTTTTCTTGTCCCTTACTCGACCCTAAATATTTATAGGGCCAATTCTTTGAACCCGAACCCGTCCCTAGACCTGAAAGAACTCAATCATATACGGGTTGGTTTAAGACCGGGTCTAAATGGGACGGGATCGGGTTGGCCCGAAGTTAAATAGATTCTTTGCAAACTATACTGTTCTGTGAGTGGGAAAAAATGTTATTTTTTTATAAGCCAAAATATCGGCAAAAGACGCTAGCTAAAAGCCACCAATTGATCTCGTGTCATCAAATAGATCCAAAACTATATGCTTCAAATTAAAATATCAACAAATAGATCCTTTTGTTGGATGTTTTCTTAATACTCGTATTACCAAAGTCACATTATTAAATATAAGATACTTTCATCAAACATAATTCTTTCGGTATTACAAAAGCAACAAAATATATCAAACGTGAAATGTAAGCAAGGGAGGGATAAAAATAAAAGTAGATTTTTATTATATGGGACGGGTTGAGTAACTCGAAGATCAACCCGAACCCATCCCTATTCCGACGCCGGGTTACTAAATGAGATACGGATTCGTCCTTTCACTAACTGAGCCGAGCCGGATTTTGCACACCCGTATATTCGACATTATTGATAGAATGTAGTGTTTCTTTCATAGGAGCACCCCTTTATTAAAGATCCAACTGAACTCGATGCCATGTGGTTCCATCCTGTGGGCTCGCTCATTAGCTCGCTCCTGCAACCTCTTAATCCTGTGTGTATATAAGCCCACACACGAACTCCTGTGCACGCCTTCCCTCGCTTGTCAAACCTTCCAACTTTTCCAATCTCCATTGTCCGATCAAGAATTCTAAGATGTCAACATAATCATTGGCTATATATACTCCAAGATGTTGTGCCACCGCAGAGAAATGATCGAAGAGGTGTGGGTCCCTCCCATCGTTCATCAAGTGTGCTGGCATTATGATCTTCTTGCGCATCATGTCCGCTATGGCTATCATCGCTTATGTGGGTCCACTTCTAGAAGCTTCTCCATAATCATCACGTACACTTTCTCATGGCGCTTCCCGTCCGCAGCAATGGTGCCGCGTATGTTGGGGTGGAAGTAGGTCAGGCCGTCTAACAAGAGTCTATGGCCTGGCCTGTTTATGGTCTGGTCTGGCCTGACCTATTTAATAAAAAAGTCGGGTAAAGGCTTTTTCAAAAGATTTTTTAGATAAATAGGCCAGACTTAAACTTCAGAAAAAACCTACGAAGTCTGATAGGCCGGCCTGATTAACATTACTTTTAAATAAATATTAAATATATATAATATAATATATAATATATAATAATTGCCCTATTTGCTTCGGCCTATTTAACACCAGGCTTGTGGCCTTATTAAGGCCTTCACAAGAAATAGGTCTTTAAAAAGGCTTTCAGGCCAGGCCAGACTTTTAAAAAGATCAGGCCAGGCCTTGAAAAAAGCCTATATCAGGTAATAGGTCAGGCTTAGGCTTGATATTTTTGAAACAGGTCAGACCTATTTAACTAAAGCATTGCCTGGCCTGACCTACTTCCACCCCTACGCATATGCTTGCAAGCACCGGATCACCGCCCTCCTTAGCCAATCGAGCCGTGTTGCCGTGTGATACAAAAGTGGCTCGTTCTTGGAAGGATGCATAGACCAAGCCCATATACAGGTTGTTTTCTGTTCCTATATCCTACGAGAATAAGGGTGCGTTTGGGAAAACAACTTAATTAAGAGCTTATCACATAAGATCTTATCGCATGAGAGCTTATGCCATAAGCGCTTAAAGAAAGAAAAATAAAGAAAGGGGCATGAGAGGATTCGAATAGTGAAAAACACGGAGAGGGTGTTTAGTGCATAAGCTCTTATGATAATTCCATAAGCTTCTCCCAGTGACTTATGAAAATAAGTCAAAAACTCCTTATGGGATGGCATAAGTTATTTTTATAAGCTCTGCCAAACACACTGCATAAGAGCTTATGTCATCAGATAAGTTAAAAGGAGCTTAAATAAGCTCTTCCAAACGCCACCTAAGTATATAATTAAAACATTTGTTATAAATTTATTATTTTATTACTAAAAGTTAAGAAGAAATATATTTTACAACTTAGGTTAGGATGAAAAATGTTGAGTTACCTTTTTTTCCAATGCCTTGCTTAGCACATTTACTTTTATTGGTTTTATTTAATTTGAAACCCACAAAAAGACACACAAAAAGACAGTAGACTTGTGTGATTTAATAAGTCTCACATAAAATTTACTCAATAGTATAAATGATAAATCTTATGTACAACTTCACAAGTACTTTTGGTGTTACTTTCTCATAAGAATATGACATGTGTACTAAGGGTTATATATATTACCGTATCCAACATATCTATAGAACCGTACCTAAGTTTTGTCTTAATAAAAGATGCTTTGAAAAAGAGTATAAAAAAGCGTGCATTGTTAACATTGATCATGAAGTTTTAATAAAAGTGCATGTTGTTTGCAGTTGTTAACCCAAATATAATTCACATTAATTGAACAACATCGCAATTTCTATTTCATAATATAAAAAAAATCTAAGATGGAGGCCGATCTTTTTTTTTCAAAAATAAAGACACGAGATCCTAATCTATTACCTGGGGAGTTATAGTATGAAAACAAAAGGAACAATAACGACGACCAGTTATTTTATATACTAATATGACTTTCTTAATATTGACCAAGTTGTGTAGATATGTTTACATAAGATTAGACTTTTTTCCTTTAAATTATGAGAGACGAATTACATGTTTCTCTTCTTTCATAATGGATCTGAATCTTCTCTTGTTATCAGTCATGGTTAATTAGAAAGAAAAGGCATAATTTCTTTTGAATATGATTAATGACCCTACGAACAATTTTGAATAAAATCTGTGTCTATTTCTCCAACATGAAAGCATCCAAAATCCTGTCTTAAATTTTTATTTTTTAAAAAATAACTCTTTGCTCTTATTTTGCTTATATGGGAAAAGGAAGAAAAGAATGTGTGTCAATAATAAATGATGGTTAAATTTATAAAGGAACTTATTTACAACACATAACAAACAAATTTTCGAATACAAAACATCAAACTCTTAATTAAAATCAATGCTTTCAATTTTTAATATTTAAATTGCTGAGTTTATTTCATTATAATAATTTTAAAAGAAAATCAAAAGAGCCAACAAGGGTTTTTCTTTTTGTCTTTGACCGAGTATTCCCATTAATAAAGCCGTGAGACTAATCCTTTGGTCGAGGGTGATGTGGTTATAAGGTAAAGTCCTCATCAAAGTGACGATTCTAGGATTCGAACCTCTGACCTTATTGATAAAGTTTACCTTGAGATACAGTTCACTCTCACTACGACCAATCATCGTTGGATAAGCGGGGAAGGATTTCATAGGACAAAAACTTCATATATTATATGCATTTGAATGAATGAAAACAAAAACAAAAAAAATATTGGAATTCAATTATAAAGTTCTTTAAGTGACTAGCAAGTATTATTAATTAATAATAATGACATTTGCACAACATTTTTTTCTCTCTTTTCTATATTATTTTTACATCATATTCTTTTTAATTAATAAAATAAGATAAACACACATTTTAAATACATTCTATCTCTATCCTTATTTTTCAAAAAGGAAAAATATATAAATATTATTTTTTGGCTTGGTACTCACCCTAATTAGTCATTGGGATCAAGTGAGTCCTCGAAGTATCCCCACGACTGAGATCCTTAGGACCCGCTATGAGACTAATCTCCCAGTCGGCCTCGCGGTTAGTAAAGCCTGACCAATGGTTGTTGCATATCCAAGGATCAAACTCGGGCAGAGTCCGAACGATTCGTCCTTAAGTAGCAGTGCGTTAATCACTTGCGCCCGGGCAGAGTATATGGCCCGCTCTCATGCGCCGACATTATAGGAAGCGTCTAGGATACACAAATCGGTAAAAGGTTACGGTCATAAAAGGACAAACGGAAAGGGACACATCACTATATTATGGGAGGATTTCTTTAGGGTTAGAGAGAGAGGGTGATCTTATACACACACCCGTGAATCACGGTAACAGCTCGACGGGCCCCACCAGAGTAACCTAATTTTTTTTAATCAAAAGGGGCCTCATTAAAACCTTAAGATGCAAAACCCTCATTAGGGAAAAAACATCAGAAGGAAAAAGAGTGCCCAATTTATTGAAAAGAAGGAAAAGATTACAAAAGAAACTTGGGGGCATTCACCAAACCCAAGAGGAGCTAATGAAACCTAAAATTAGGTAGACCATATTTGTTTCTGAAAAAGTCCTCCCTAATAAAATAAGGAAGTGCATCCCACCAAACTAATCCTGTGATACTCAAACCAAAAGTAGCCAACTTATCAGCACATTGGTTTCCTTCTTTGTAAATATGAGAGACTGCAAAATGCATTTGCTTAGAGAGCAAGACACATGACAGTAGAGATAAAAATAGTGATTTTGAATTTTCGAGAGATAAGAATCAAAGGAAAAATTTTACAGGGATCAAAACCAAAATCAGAAAAGAAAAAATGTATAAAATATCATGATATACAAAAAAAGATTTGAAAAGAAATAACTAGAAAAGTAGCAAGTAGGAAAGTAGCAATGCAAAAGAATGGAAAGTATTATAACCGTGCAGCTGCAATCAAGTAATGGATAGTCTTCTCAACCATTCTCCATGCCTATTCTCCTCAGCAGTCCAAGACCTACTCCAAACAGCCCATCAAGCTGGTTGATCCATGTCTGGTACGTTGGCAAAGCTTCCTCAGTGATCATATCACCCACCAAGACCACAAGGTAATCGTCTGGAAGCTGAGCCGTTCGATCTCTCAGGGCCTTCACCTGATCGATGAACTCATCCGACGGCAGTGATGAGTCTGGCAACATGTCATGGGGTTGCCAGCAATGTTCCACTGGCTTCACAAGTGGCAGGACATTCTGTGATGCCCAATTCTCCAATGACTAGAAGAGTTCTATCTTCTCCGGTGGCAATGAGTGGCTCCTTCGAGATCTTAAGAGCGCGGCAGAGATCATGGTTGTTGGTGGCTTTTGATGGTGGTGTGTCTGAATGGAACCACTTGGGGTGGTCCATGCAAGTGCCTTGGTCATCATTGTTTGCAATTGCCTTTTTTGGAGTAGCTAATGAAAGTGTAGTGAAGTATCATTTATAGGCTGCTCCTTATATAGACATGGAAAACGTTTTATGATCGATAAATTTGATTGATGGGACACCAAAATATATATATATATATATATATTTTGTTATTGTATATTGTATTGTTGGACTATTTTCATAAAATATATAAACTATTAATACATATAGGAGGAACGGTTGAGTTCATTATATTATTCGCTAAAATATCTTTTTGGTTCTATATTTTTTAGATAAAATTCATTTTGATCATTTATCTTTAAAAAGATTTATTTTAATCTTTATGTTTCAAAAGTGGCCCAAAATGTTTCATTCCGTCATCTACCATCCAAATTCCGTTAGAAAATGGTGACGTGGCCGTTAACCCCTTCAGGAACCCGATTCTCTACTGCAAAGTTGTCTCTTGCCCTCTTCAGCAGTAAGATCTGAACCGTCCGTCAAGATCCAACGGTTCAGAAAAATCATATTTTTATAATATTTAAAAAATTAAATAAAAGTAAAAAAAAACTCTTTAGATCATCCCGTCGTCTACCGCCTCGTCCTTGTTCCTCATCCACCTGCAACGAATTTGTCGCCGCCATCCCGTTGTTAGTGGAAGAATTTCAAACTCTTGACAGAAATAATTCTGACAGGATGACGAAGGAATTGAAGTAAAGAATGTTATTTTCTACGTATCGAAAAGACTTAGTCGATAAGAAAGTGTACATGTCGACGAAAAGATAGATTGGCAAGCAGCCTTTTTGACGAAATTCGTGGAAGGATTGTCAAAGATATGGAAAGAGGAAAAATGACTAAGTCTCAAAATCGACAATATAGTCAAGATGAGTTGTCAAGCAGTTAATCCCGTCAAAGACAAGCCAGTTGACACGGAGTGGTTCAAGACATTGAGCAGTTATTGGAATTGTATTGACAAGCAGTTTAAATATAAAGCCTAAGAGAACTGCCAAGGACATGTGACAGTCATTTAGATAGGAAGTTACGACTAGGTAGTTTTTTTTTTTTGCCTATAAATACTAGTGATTACAATGTAATAGAGGAGGTTACTTGATACACATCCTACACATCTCGATCACACAGCAGATTGACGGATTACATTCAAGTATTCCCTTCATCCTTCTTATTTCAATACTATGGCAAAATTCGATGCCATTTTCATTTCTTCTGTTCAATTTCTTCATTTATTCTTACTCATTTCCAGCATTTCTCTTATGTTTTTCTTTTAAATTCATTTACTTCTGGAAAGTTGTATCACTTAGATCCTACTCTACTTAACTTTCTTTTTAAACTTATGTTTCTTCTTTTTATTGTAAACTTAGTTCAATCAGGAATTTATTTTCTACATATAAACTACTTCCTTCTTTTAAATTTCAAATTCCCCTTTTCAAATATAAACAATTTCGTTGTCAAGTTTCATTATTGACAATAATCGGTACACCATTTTTAAACTTATATACCTGTCATAGCATCAAGTCCTTGCCAGTATATTACTAGATTTGACTAACTTGTCAAATTCATACTTGGCAGACAATACATACACACATTTTGACGAGATTACAGCATAACTCGTAGGTCCCACACTCGTTTGATCTTTAATTATTTGTAACAAAGGAATTTTGGTCAGAAACCAAAAACCAACGTCAACAAATTGGCACGCCCGGTGGGACGAGTTTAGAGTAACTCGTACAGTGTCACGAATTTGACATACAAATTCATTTGTATGCGTCTACGGAGTGGAAAGGTGGTTCAAACATCATCTATTTCCCAAAACTCTGTGAATAGGAGTAGTGCAAGTGATGCAGGCATAGTTGACACTAACGATGCTGAGACACCCCGATGTGCTCCATTGTATTGTTACATTAAATCCTTAATTATTTATTTACTTAATCGCGCGCTTATCGTTGAAAATACGTAAAAATTAAAACTTAAATAATAATCATATAACTTCTACAAATACAAAACACACCAAAACTATATTTCATAAATACACACATAAGTATCCTTTATTTTACACAACATTGTTTAGGGTATCCTCTCAGTAGGACCCCACACAGGTACTTATTTATACAACTTGCTTATAACTAACGGAAAACAAAACATCTTAGGTGACTCACTGGCCCTAAACTTACTACGCTGCATTATTAGGATCAGTAGGTTGTTCTTCATTGTCAACTTCGTATGGAATGTCGTTCAACTCTTCAACAATCTCCGTCTCGTATGGGGTTCCATCCATCTCCTCAGTAACATAGTCGTCCATCTGGTCTTCTAACGTAACGAAGTATACATACACAAAAATACAGAAATAAGGAGATGAGAAACAGTTCTATCATCATAAGTGGAAAAGATTCATAGCATATAATACAATAACAGTCACAGACATGCATCACTCACAATTTACAATCATCCATACTTTATAACATCATCCTCTACCCTTCAACTCATGCAACTAGACCTTTATGCTGACGTGGCCACTACTACTCCTGTCACACATCCCTCGTTAGGGATGCCAGTCAGTCGTCCAAGTGACACGTTCCCCACGCCGGTGCACATTCACATCCATGGTGTACATCCATGGTGAGAATGCTCATGCAAAGCAATGACACTATAGCTGCACAGTACCGTCGGTGCACACCCTGGTTCTCTCTCTCAACTCTATCAAGGGTGCTCATGCAAAGCAATGACGCTATAGCTGCACAACTTAAATTCTAATTTGGAACGGTCTACAAGAACTTCGGACCTCATGTATCTCAAATACACGGTTATGAACAACAATGCAGCACATGATTCTCACTGACTTTTATCAATAACAACCTAGTACCTCAAGCTTTTCCTCATAACCTCCACTTACACTCTATATCACATCACTTCTATAAAATAATAGTGAGGCACTTCTAATTCATATTCAAAACTCTCACCCAAACAAAATACCTCCGAGCAATATATATCTTTCCTTAAAATCAACTAAGCAATTTATCAAACCAGCAGGATCATCTCTAACCATATATCAGAATATTGTTGAACCAAGCAATTCAATTATCATCAAGCTATAATACATTCTCACATAAACATATTAATCATCATAAACTATCATTCAACAGAATAAAAATCACCAAATTTAAGAACTACGAATAGTATACCGGATAACTTCCCAGGAAAAAGAGGTGGTGATAAACACGCTTAAATACCAAGTTTTTCCTTAGCCGAAATTACCCAAACATATACCATTCCAACCTCAAAACAGCATATTAACATCCATATCATAATGTATCAATTCGATATAAATAATAAAAGCAAATAATCCATCAACGGTTAATAAATATCAACATAATATCAATAAAATAATCAAATACCATAAAATATCACTTAAAACAAATTATCACAGCCAAGATATCACAATCGGATCAAATAATAAATAAAGCCAAACATCCTCAACATCATAAAATCAACCTTAATGTCGATAAACCTACAATCCCTGAATCACCATTGGTTTTATGGAAAAGGTTTCCAATGTGATTTTGGTCTTGTCGATTACTCGACTTCTAGTAGGGTTTAGGTCGCCCTACACCATTATTATAAATTATATGCTACTTATCGGTTCCGACGATGGAATGGTTCTTTTTCCCACCTGAGTTTGCACCGGAAACACGTACACGACGATCCTCGTTATTCCGCCACGAGTTAACACAACCACCTTCAACCAAACAACATAATTATAATTTATCAACTAACAACCATCTATGACACTTTAGGGCTAGGTTCGGCCACTTAAAGAAAGTAGGGAAGGAAAATGTTTTTGATTACATGCTCTTGGATAATGAAAGTGGAAGACATCACAAGATCATAGAAATTGGTTTCACATTAAAAGGATTTTTCTACAATTTTATAGAATTATTTGAAGTTCTAGATCTAGGAATGGAAAAATATGATTCATGGCATAAACATGAGAAATACATGAATATGAAAGCTTATATGATCAAGGAGATGAGATTTTACCTCTTGAAGATTGAAGAAATGAAGAAATGATCAACCTTCACTATGTTGAAAACTGGACAGCTTGAGGGTGTGATGGTATTGTGAGTGTATCTCACAATATACTCATCCAAAAATCACGAACTTTAGCTTGATAGAAATATAAGAAGAAAAGGAACAACTTTGGTGTTTAAGGTTTCATTTGGTTCGGATCATAACAGGGGTGAAAAGGGCCTTCTTTATGCTGTTTCGTGGGTTGCTGGGAATTCTGGGCAGTTTCTGTATTTTGAGCCTTTCTCCCAATCCACTTATCCGTTTTTGATGATATTTAGCTTGTTGGAAAGAAGAGAGAAAGAGGAACAACTTTTGTGTTGATTGTTTTCCGAGTTTCAGAAAATAAGAGGGTCATATGTTTGGTGGAAATTCGGTGTTCTTAGGGTTTTGTAACTTAGTTGGTGGGGAAGATGAAGAGAATGAAGAAGATGAGTGAAATGGTGAGGGAGGCCAAGGTTTTGGGGTATTTATAGGAGTAATCTTATGCCTTGTTTGGTTAAAAGGAATTGGTTTAATGGGTTTTGTGATTATTAAATTAATATAAGCTTAACTAAGGTTATAATTAACTTAACTAAGGTTATAATTAACTTAACTAAGGTTATTTTGGCTAACCATGGTTAATAATATGTGGCTCACATTTGATGGAGGTGTGGCTGATTTTGGGCCACACAAAATGACTCACCAATGAGTCATCGATCTTATCCATTAGCGGTTCCGGAAATTAAAACGTGACTCCGTCGTTTACCCGATTTCGGTTTTTGAGAGGAAAATAATGAAACGAAAGCAAAATGAAATAGGTAAGATTTATTGGAGGTGGAGGCACGAAATTGGAGAGATGTGGGAGGTTTTCAACCATGTAAAATGAGTGGATAAGAGTGCGTAGATGCGTCTTGTTAATACCCGCGAAAGCTTGGGGGTATTTTGGTCTTTTTACCTAAATGTCATGATTACTTGCATTTAATGCTCATAAATGCTTGGTGACTCATACTCCATGAGTCATCATGTATGACTCGCTGTCCCTATCCCTTGACGGGTCTCTGCAGTTCCGTTTTCGACTCTGTTGGCTCCCCGATTAGGGTTTTACGCCCGTAAAAAGCGTAATATTTCGTTTTGGACTGAAAATTTTCAAACTAACCAAACTCGTTGGAAATATGATTTAAATATAAACCATTTCGTTCACGAGTCAAAATTAGGTTTTCTGCTCAGTAAAATTATACTGTCAGTGAAAACGCAGCACGGTTCCCAATTTTCAACCCAAATTTTTATCGTAAGCTTTTACCCTAAGATAGAGTATGAATATGATTTTTATTTCATAAAAATCAATCTCCATGAACTCGGATAAAAATATAAATAAATACATTTATACCGGTTAATACAGCGAAAATATTTTTACTGAAAAAAATAAAAATCGGAAAATAAAAAAAACAGGGTGTTACATTACTACCCCTCTTAGAAAAAAAATTCCGTCCTCGGAATTTACATACTTCAGAAAAGATGTGGATATCGTTGTTGCATATCTGCTTCACGTTCCCAAGTAGCATCTCCAGTAGTTTCATCCCATATGACCTTAACCAAAGGAATTTGTCTACCACGAAGCTCCTTAATCTCTTTATCTGCTATCCTTACAGGTAGAGCCTCATACTCTAGATTCTCTCGCAGTTGTATAGACTCAGACTCAATAACATGTGAAGGATCAGGATAATATTTTCTTAACTGAGAAACGTGAAAGACGTCATGAAGGTTAGCAAGGTTAGGTGGTAAAGCAATATGATAAGCTACTGGACCAATCCTTCGAAGAATCTGGAAAGGTCCGAGGAATCGAGGAGTAAGTTTTCTAGTTTTGATAGCCCTGCCAATTCCGGTCTTCGGAGTGACTCTCAAAAACACGTGATCGCCCTCCTGGAATTCTAAAGGTCTCCTTCTCTTGTTACTGTAGCTCCTTTGCCTATCCTGTGCTTCCTTCATCTTTTCCCTTATCTTCCTAACTTGTTCCGTAGTCTGTTGCACCACATCTGGATCCAAGACTTGATTTTCACCAATCTCATACCAACATAACGGTGTCCTACACTTCCTACCATACAAAGCCTCATATGGTGCCATCCCTATACTACTGTGAAAACTATTGTTGTAAGTAAATTCAATTAATGGCAAGAACTCATCCCAACTTCCTGTGTGTTCCAAAACACAAGCTCTTAAAAGGTCCTCCAATGATTGAATCGTCCTTTCTGACTGTCCATCCGTTTGGGGATGATAAGCAGAACTCATCCTCAACTTGGTTCCCAAAGCATGGTGCAACTGTTTCCAAAATCTAGATGTAAATCTAGGATCTCGGTCTGAGACAATGCTCGATGGCACACCATGCAACCTAACAACTTCTTTGATGTAGATTTGGGTCAACTTCTCCAAACTATAGCTTTCACCCATAGGTAAGAAGTGAGCACACTTCGTCAACCTATCAACGATAACCCAAATCGCATCATGTCTCTTAGGAGTTCGTGGTAGTCCAACCACAAAATCCATAGCTATGCTATCCCATTTCCATTCTGGGATATCTAATGATTGTAATAGACCAGCTGGCTTTTGATGCTCTATCTTAGCCTTCTGACACACCAGGCAAGATAAAACATACTCTGCTACCTCTTTCTTCATCCTTGTCCACCAAAACAATTTCTTTAGATCCTGATACATTTTAGTGGATCCAGGATGAATACTCAACTTACTCTTATGTGCTTCTTCTAATATCAACTTCCTAAGTTCTAAATCCTCGGGCACACATATTCTATCCCTAAACCTCAGTACACCATTTGTTCCTCTACTAAACTCAGAATTTTTACCTTCATCTATACCTCTACTTATCTCCTGTAAATATGGATCCTGAGCCTGTTTATCCTTAAGATCTCTCATAAAATCACTACTAATAGTGATCATACCTAAGCAAATTTTATCCTCAACCAACTCCATTCCTAAGTTCAAATCTCTGAACTGTTCCAGTAATTCCAACTCTTTAACCATCATTGCGGACACATGCAATGATTTCCTACTCAAGGCATTCGCTACTACATTCGCCTTCCCAGGATGGTATAGTAAATCAAACTCATAGTCTTTGATAAACTCCATCCATCTTCGTTGTCTCACATTCAACTCCTTTTGGTCGAACAGATACTTCAGACTTTTATGGTCACTGTAAACATTAAATTTTGCTCCATATAGAAAGTGTCGCCATATTTTTAATGCGAACACTATGGCTGCTAATTCCAAATCATGAGTCGGATAGTTCCTCTCATGAATTCTCAATTGTCGGGAAGCATAAGCCACCACTCTTCCATCTTGCATTAGAACACAACCTAAACCTTGGTATGACGCATCACAATATACGTCAAACTGTCCTAATGGATCCGGTAAAGTCAACACAGGTGATGTAGTCAACCTTTCCTTCAGCTTTTGGAAACTCTGGTCACATTTATCTGTCCATACAAAAGCTGTATTTTTCCTCGTCAACTGCGTCATAGACAACGCAATCTTCGAGAAACCCTCTATAAACCTCCGATAATATCCAGCTAACCCTAGAAAACTTCGTACTTCACTCACTGACTTAGGCCGTTCCCATTTAAGAACTGCCTCAACCTTTGCTGGATCTACTGCTATACCTTCCTTGTTGATCACATGTCCAAGAAATTGGACTTCTTCTATCCAAAACTCACACTTGGAAAGTTTAGCATAAAGCTGCCTATCCTTCAGAACTTGCAGCACTATTCTTAAATGTTTCTCATGATCTTCCCATGTACGAGAATAGATAAGGATGTCGTCGATGAATACAACAACAAACTTATCAAGGAACGGTCTAAATATTCGGTTCATATAATCCATGAACACTGCTGGCGCATTAGTCACACCAAATGGCATAACTAAATACTCGTAATGTCCATACCTTGTCCTAAAAGCCGTTTTTAGTATATCTTCCTTCTTCACTCTAATCTGATGGTATCCAGATCTTAAATCAATCTTGGACAATACTCCTGCTCCTTTCAATCGATCCATCAGATCATCTATCCTAGGCAACAGATACTTATTCTTAATTGTTACCTTGTTTAACTGTCTATAATCCGTGCACAACCTAGAACTTCCATCTTTCTTCTTAACAAAAAACACCGGAGCTCCCCATGGTGAAACACTCGGCCTTATGAACTCCTTTCCCAACATGTCATCCAACTGTTTCTTCAACTCCGCCAATTCTATAGGTGACATCCGATAAGGCGCCATAGATATAGGTCTTGTCCCTGGTACAAGATCTAGGGTGAATTCCACTTCTCGTTCTGGTGGTAAACCTGGAACGTCGGGAGGGAAAACTTCAGGAAACGCTCTCACGATAGGCATAGAATCTATACTAGGAGTCTCAGTAGTTTCCACCGCGAACATCATCACGTACTGCCGAGAATCGTCACTCCTCATGGATACTCCTTCATTGGCATAGACTATACTAGAAGACTCAAGAAATGATAAGGTCTTACTAGAACAGTCTAGCATTATATGGTTAGCCGATAGCCAATCCATGCCAAGAATAACATCTATCTGTTGCATAGGCAAACAGACAAGGTCTACAATAAATGTCCTATTCTCAACCACTATAGGACACTGTAAACAAATAGACATAGTAGTCAAAGGATTACTAGTTGGAGTAGATATTGTAAGGGTATAAGGTAATTGAGAAACAGTTAATTTTAATTGATCCACACACTCATACGAAATAAATGAATGTGTCGCGCCTGAGTCAAATAACACATACGAGAGTCTACCAGCTATCAAACACATACCTTGTATAAGATCAGCAGATTGAGAGGATTCAGCTCCCCTCACGGTAAACACTCTTCCAGTGGCCTGAGGTCTTGCTCCCTGTTGTCCTGCTGTTGTGACTCCTCTTCCAGCTCCACTCCTATTGCCTCCATTTCCTCTACCTGCAGCTATCGGCTGTTGCCTAGCCTGCTGTCTGCAATCTCGGGCCATATGACCTTTTTTTTCCACAGTGAAAACAGTTAGGTTGCTCCATGCAGTCTCTAAGATAATGCGGTCCTCCACATCTGAAACAAGATAAGCCTTGCTGCTGTTGACCAACTCTAACCACTGGTGCTGGTGTTGGTGTCTGCACTGGTCGGGCATACGGTCTCTGTCTCCATTGAGAGTTACTACCTCCTCGCCTCTGAAAACCCGGTCGAGTAGGACCCCCACTTCTTAATTGTTTCTGCTCATTAGCCATCCTCTGATCTAGACTTTCGATCGCACTGCATCGTTCCACTAGCTCTGGAAAACTCTGGATATCAAGAGATACTATAGCCCTCTGGAGTTCATGTCGGAGTCCTTCCTCAAACCTTCTACATTGCCAATCTTCATCTGGGAATCTCTGATAAAATTCGGAATACGTAATCAGAGCCTCGAATCGTGATGCATAATCACCAACAGTCATGTTGCCTTGTTTGAGACTCGTGAATTCCCTTTCTTTCTCGCGTCGAACTAGACACGGAAAATACTTTTCAAAGAAGCAGTCACTAAACAGCTGCCAGTTGATAATTCTTCCTTCGGCATCCAGCAATCTTCGCTTGCCTCTCCACCAAGACTCTGCTCCTCCAGTTAGCATGAAGGCAGCATACGTCACTTTCGTATCCTCTCTGCAGCGCATGGTATCGAATATCTTCTCGATCTCTTGTATCCACCATTCCGCCTTCTCTGGATCATAATCTCCTCGAAATTGGGGTGGCTTACCTTTCAGGAAAGTAGCCATTCCGGCATCTTCAGCTGCGGGAGCTCTCCTTTGGTTCTGTTGTTCCTGCTGTTCTTTGTTCATCTGTAGCATCTCAGCATTCTGCTGTGTTTGTAATAACAGAGTAGTAACTATGTCTTTCATGGTATCTTGAGTCTCAGATGACTCTCCTCCACTTTCGGTATGATTATTTTCCACATTGTTAGCTCCAACAATTCTTTCAGGAGTTCTGTCATTACTGTCGATCGGACGTCCTCTTCCACGAGCCATGATTCTGTAAAACAAATCATTCGCTCTTAACAGTATGACATATAATACCACATAGACAAGTATATAAATACCATATGCCACACTAATGTTATTTATCGCGTCGGATTCGGACACACTACCCATCTTCTAAGCATAGTTGAAATCCGATGTGGATTCAACTAGACACGGCCAGTAACAACTTCCTAGACCTCACAGTCCGATTAGAATCGAACTGCTCTGATACCACCAAATGAGACACCCCGATGTGCCCCATTGTATTGTTACATTAAATCCTTAATTATTTATTTACTTAATCGCGTGCTTATCGTTGAAAATACGTAAAAATTAAAACTTAAATAATAATCATATAACTTCTACAAATACAAAACACACCAAAACTATATTTCATAAATACACACATAAGTATCCTTTATTTTACACAACATTGTTTAGGGTATCCTCTCAGTAGGACCCCACACAGGTACTTATTTATACAACTTGCTTATAACTAACGGAAAACAAAACATCTTAGGTGACTCACTGGCCCTAAACTTACTACGCTGCATTATTAGGATCAGAGAGGTTGTTCTTCATTGTCAACTTCGTATGGAATGTCGTTCAACTCTTCAACAATCTCCGTCTCGTATGGGGTTCCATCCATCTCCTCAAGTAACATAGTCGTCCATCTGGTCTTCTAACGAACGAAGTATACATACACAAAAATACAGAAATAGGGAGATGAGAAACAGTTCTATCATCATAAGTGGAAAAGATTCATAGCATATAATACAATAACGATCACGAGACATGCATCACTCACAATTTACAATCATCCATACTTTATAACATCATCCTCTACCCTTCAACTCATGCAACTAGACCTTTATGCTTCGACGTGGCCACTACTACTACTCTGTCACACATCCCTCGTTAGGGATGCCGTCGATCGTCCAAGTGACACGTTCCCCACGCCGGTGCACATTCACATCCATGGTGTACATCCATGGTGAGAATGCTCATGCAAAGCAATGACACTATAGCTGCACAGATCACGGTCGGTGCACACCCCGGTTCTCTCTCTCTTAACTCTATCAAGGGTGCTCATGCAAAGCAATGACACTATAGCTGCACAAATTAAATTCTAATTTGGAACGGTCTACAAGAACTTCGGACCTCGTGTATCTCAAATACACGGTTATGAACAACAATGCAACACATGATTCTCACTGACTTTTATCAATAACAACCTAGTATCTCAAGCTTTTCCTCATAACCTCCACTTACACTCTATATCACATCACTTCTATAAAATAATAGTGAGGCACTTCTAATTCATATTCAAAACTCTCACCCAAACAAAATACCTCCGAGCAATATATATCTTTCCTTAAAATCAACTAAGCAATTTATCAAACCAGGCAGATCATCTCTAACCATATATCAGAATATTGTTGAACCAAGCAATTCAATTATCATCAAGCTATAATACATTCTCACATAAACATATTAATCATCATAAACTATCATTCAACAGAATAAAAATCACCAAATTTAAGAACTACGAATAGTATATAAGGATAACTTCCCAGGAAAAAGAGGTGGTGATAAACACGCTTAAATACCAAGTTTTTCCTTAGCCAGAAATTACCCAAACATATACCATTCCAACCTCAAAACAGCATATTAACATCCATATCACAATGTATCAATTCGATATAAATAATAAAAGCAAATAATCCATCAACGGTTAATAAATATCAACATAATATCAATAAAATAATCAAATACCATAAAATATCACTTAAAACAAATTATCACAGCCAGCATATCACAATCAGATCAAATAATAAATAAAGCCAAACATCCTCAACATCATAAAATCAACCTTAATGTCGATAAACCTACAATCCCTGAATCACCATTGGTTTTATGGAAAAGGTTTCCAATGTGATTTTGGTCTTGTCGATTACTCGACTTCTAGTAGGGTTTAGGTCGCCCTACACCATTATTATAAATTATATGCTACTTATCGGTTCCGACGATGGAATGGTTCTTTCTCCCACCTGAGTTTGCACCGAAACACGTACCACGACGATCCTCGTTATTCCGCCACGAGTTAACACAACCACCTTCAACCAAACAACATAATTATAATTTATCAACTAACAACCATCTATGACACTTTAGGGCTAGGTTCGGCCACTTAAAGAAAGTAGGGAAGGAAAATGTTTTTGATTACATGCTCTTGGATAATGAAAGTGGAAGACATCACAAGATCATAGAAATTGGTTTCACATTAAAAGGATTTTTCTACAATTTTATAGAATTATTTGAAGTTCTAGATCTAGGAATGGAAAAATATGATTCATGGCATAAACATGAGAAATACATGAATATGAAAGCTTATATGATCAAGGAGATGAGCTTTTACCTCTTGAAGATTGAAGAAATGAAGAAATGATCAACCTTCACTATGTTGAAAACTGGACAGCTTGAGGGTGTGATGGTATTGTGAGTGTATCTCACAATATACTCATCCAAAAATCACGAACTTTAGCTTGATAGAAATATAAGAAGAAAAAGAACAACTTTGGTGTTTAAGGTTTCATTTGGTTCGGATCATAACAGGGGTGAAAAGGGCCTTCTTTATGCTGTTTCGTGGGTTGCTGGGAATTCTGGGCAGTTTCTGTATTTTGAGCCTTTCTCCCAATCCACTTATCCGTTTTTGATGATCTTTAGCTTGTTGGAAAGAAGAGAGAAATAGGAACAACTTTTGTGTTGAGTGTTTTCCGAGTTTCAGAAAATAAGAGGGTCATATGTTTGGTGGAAATTCGGTGTTCTTAGGGTTTTGTAACTTAGTTGGTGGGGAAGATGAAGAGAATGAAGAAGATGAGTGAAATGGTGAGGGAGGCCACGGTTTTGGGGTATTTATAGGAGTAATCTTATGCCTTGTTTGGTTAAAAGGAATTGGTTTAATGGGTTTTGTGATTATTAAATTAATATAAGCTTAACTAAGGTTATAATTAACTTAACTAAGGTTATTTTGGCTAACCATGGTTAATAATATGTGGCTCACATTTGATGGAGGTGTGGCTGATTTTGGGCCACACAAAATGACTCACCAATGAGTCATCGATCTTATCCATTAGCGGTTCCCGGAAATTCCGTGACGTGACTCGTCGTTTACCCGATTTCGATTTTTGAGAGGAAAATAATGAAACGAAAGCAAAATGAAATAGGTAAGATTTATTGGAGGTGGAGGCACGAAATTGGAGAGATGTGGGAGGTTTTCAACCATGTAAAATGAGTGGATAAGAGTGCGTAGATGCGTCTTGTTAATACCCGTGAAAGCTTGGGGGTATTTTGGTCTTTTTACCTAAATGTCATGATTACTTGCATTTAATGCTCATAAATGCTTGGTGACTCATACTCCATGAGTCATCATGTATGACTCGCTGTCCCTATCCCTTGACGGGTCTCTGCAGTTCCGTTTTCGACTCTGTTGGCTCCCCGATTAGGGTTTTACGCCCGTAAAAAGCGTAATATTTCGTTTTGGACTGAAAATTTTCAAACTAACCAAACTCGTTGGAAATATGATTTAAATATAAACCATTTTGTTCACGAGTCAAAATTAGGTTTTCTGCTCAGTAAAATTATACTGTCAGTGAAAACGCAGACCGGGTTCCGTCTGAATTTTCAACCCAAATTTTTATCGTAAGCTTCTACCCTAAGATAGAGTATGAATATGATTTTTATTTCATAAAAATCAATCTCCATGAACTCGGATAAAAATATAAATAAATACATTTATACCGGTTAATACAGCGAAAATATTTTTACTGAAAAAAATAAAAATCGAAAATAAAAAAAAACAGGGTGTTACAGATGCTACGTCAACGGTGGATGCTATTGCACCAGTTGACAATATTCCTGCAACCAAGGCTAACGCTACTAATGCAGGGAATAATAGCACTAATACTTTAGGTGCGAGAAAAGGCGTTTCTTACGCTCAAGTTGTCAATAGATTTGACGAAGTTGGCCAAGGAATACTGCCGTCACCAACTTCCCCAGTTTTACAACAAATAAATCCACCAACTACCGGATTGTCTCCACGAAGTGTTGTGAATTCAAATCCAAGAGGGACTACGCAACCTCTGTCACAACCTTTGTATGGGATGCCTTATGGTTCGACTGCTGTCAATCCAAATACTCCCTTTGCATACATACCATATCCAAATGGAATGACGATGGCTGCCCATGCATCTGGACAGGCAGGACCATCGACTGGGGGGCAAATTCCTAGTCATGTGAATGGGATAACAGGGTCAATGGTAGTAACTCATTCTCGACAAGAGCAACCAGTAGTAAGGCCACACATATCCCTACTAAGACAACCCCCACAAAATATTGTTGGTCTGTCAGAGGCTACATTAGCCAATGTTCGACAACAAATTGACTCTAGTAACCATGACATGGTGAATACATTTACTCAACAAATGAGTGCAGTGATTACACCGTTAATGGAAAACACGAATAATGCATGCTTGACATTGGCAAATGAGATACGTAGGTTAAATAGAGCCTTGGGCGTTGTAGCCCCAGATTATAACCAAAATACCAATAGAAATCTCAATAGAAATGTCAATAGGAATAATCAACCATAGGTTGAACAACCACAAGTTATACAACTTGACGGGTCTGAACAAGATGACGAGCGGCCACAGCCCCATCGTCGGATTCCTTTGAGACGTGGAAATGTACATATTCTACAACCAGAGGAAGACGAAGATTTTGTCATAAACCAGGGTGCTTTTGGAGCGTTTCGTCAAAACGTTCTAAATCAAAACGTCAATCAAGTCATCGAGCAAGCATTGAATAGGTTTGGTTTTAACATAGGTTATGCCAATCAACCATTTTTTGCGTCGGCATTTCCTGATTTGGTCCAACAGGCGGAAATGCCTCGAGGGTACAAAATACCCAAGTTGTCAAAATTAGCAGGAGAAAGTGGAGAGTCGACAGTCGAGCACATTGCCCGATATACAATCGAGTTGGGAGATTTGGCTTTAGAGGAGGGATTAAAGATGAAGTTCTTTCCAAGTTCATTGACTAAGAATGCTTTTTCTTGGTTTTCAACTCTAAGGCCTAATTCCATACATTTCTGGAATCAATTAGAGAGGAGTTTTCTTGATCAATTCTTCAGGGGTGACCTGAAAATAGGATTGACAGATTTATTTGGCATTAAAAGAATGAATAACGAGTCTATCGATGACTACCTTGCCCGTTTCCGTCAAATGAGAAGTCGTTGCTTCATCCCTATCCCTGAGGCAGAAATAATGAAGATTGCTGCCGGGGGTCTGGATTATCATATTAGGAAGAAGTTGGTCAACCAACATCTAATTGATCTTGCCCAGTTAGGAGACAAAGTCCGACAAATTGAACAATTGAAAGCCGAAAAGGTTTTCAAGTAGAAGAAATTCCTCAAAAGAGAAAAGATCAACTTTGTCGGATGTAGTGAATCCGACAAGGAGGGCAACGATTCTGAGGAATATGAGGTAGATTACGTTGAATTAAAAAATGGTCCACCTTATATATGCCAAGCTTTGAAGCCCGCGAGGGCCAAAGAAAGGATTCCTTTCATTAATAAGAAAGTGTATACATTTGATGTGACCAAAGCCGATCAAATATTTGACATATTACTCAAAGATAAGCAGTTAAAATTGTCAGATGACCATAGGCTTTTGAAGGCCCATGAGATTAAGGATCGGAAGTACTGTAAGTATCATAACACTTTTGGTCATGTAACTAATGATTGTATGCATTTCAGGGACATTATTCAGAAAGGTTTGGCAGAAGGAATACTAGAATTTTCATACAAGAAACCAGACATGAAGGTTGATACAGAACCGTTTGGTCCTGAAGTTAACAAGGCTGACCGCCGAGTCCCTATGGGAATAGGCATGGTCAACATCAGGGCTGGGCAAAATATCCAGATGGATCTGTCGGATTCATTTGATATTTATCCAAAGCCGGGCAAACCGCTTATCGATGTTATGACACGCAAGAAATTTGGTGGCATACTTAAAGTTTACCCAAGATGTGAAGCATTTTATGATGAAGTGGCTGCCGAGAAGGCCAGGGGGAAAATGCCATCTTGTCGCCCACAAGACAGAACTGAGTCATGCAATGGTAGTAGCCAAGGCAGATTTTCACACTCGAGCATCCATGCTGGGTCTAACAGTGTACACAGAAGTGTTGCACCTGTTGTTAACAGGAAGACAAATAGACGTCAACAACACATGCATCAGACAAGACCTAGACACCACACCGAAGGTTAGCTTAAAGAGTCAATCAGAGGATCAGTGCGAAATAACAACTTTGTCGGTGGCAGATTCAATTCCGTCAAGACTAGGAAACCCCCGTCCAATGTAATGGTGGATCAAGGGGTAAAGAATTCTACCACGGCTTGTTATCCAGAGTTATGAAAGCAGAAATGGGTCAGAAAGAACAAGTTCAATGACCACAATCGACCCTTTTGGAATGAGGATTACCGAAAGGGTCAACTAGCTCAGAATGCTCAGATGACAGGACCTAGCTTGTCAGGACCATCAACTCAGCCGGCCATCTCTAAGAGCCAAAAGAGGAGGTTGCAAAGGCTCCGACAGGCTCAAAAGAAGAATCTTGTCAAGCAGGGAGGTGTCACCATAAAAGAGATGCCTTCGCAGAATACTGGTTGTTTGGTTGCAATGGCTGACGACGTAGCTAACAAGAGTGGAGATGTCAAAATGAAGAGCGTGATGGAGGCTCACCCAATGGAGGTTGACATTAAAGTGCCTGTTACTCAAAATAGGTCAAATAAGTCCATACCCCAGGTCTGTGTAGCAGAGAAAAAGAAGGCCTTAGAAATGTCGCCACCGCCAACAAAATCCACAGGCAAATGGCCAGTTGGATTGGTAGATGTGGAAAAGGTAGCAGGGCTTGAGAAGAAGTTCGAGGCGAGGATGCAAGATCATCATTTGGCAACATTCAAACCTGAATGTGATTTGACCAAGGATGAATTGTCTTTTGATGCTGTCATTGAGGCATTAAACGATCCAAATGATGATATTAACATCAGCAGAGGCATGGACATGGACATGGATAGCCAAAATGAAGATCTAGCTGACATCATCAAGGCACTGGATAACTGTGATGCAGGGATATCCCGGCCTTTGTCAGAAAGGTCAGGATCAGATGATGACAATGATTTGAAGAGAGATCATGGAAGAAATTTAGGAGGTGCATTCTTAGACGAGGATACAGAGAATGAAATCATTCTGGAACCAGGCGTGAGAATGAATATAGGATTGATTTCCGTCATCCCAACGGAGTATGAAGGATATCTTGAAGTGGATTTTTCTGACGATGAGGATATGGTCGACAATGACAGAAATCCAGATGATTTTTGGATGTATGTCCAAGAGAATTTGGTCACCGTGTTCGATAATATAGCCCAGATGGAGAATCCCACTAATGAACAAAGAAATCATTTAAGGCCATTGCATGTAAAGTCCATAATTGATGGGAGACCCACTAATAGAGTTCTGATTGATGGAGGAGCTGCTGTCAATTTGATGCCTAGGGCAATGTTTAAGAAGCTAGGAAAAGATCAGTCGGACTTAATTCCGACAGACATGGTCGTTACTGATTTCAGTGGCAAAACATCTCCATCAGATGGTGTTGTACTTCTCAATATCCAGGTTGGCACTGTCGAGAGAATGACATTGTTCGTGATAGTTCCAGTCAAGTCAAGCTACAACTTATTACTTGGTAGGGATTGGATACATGCTGTGGGAGCAATTCCTTCGACGGTGCATCAGAAAATAATCTTGTGGAATGAGCAAGATCAGGTGGAGATCTTTGAAGCCGACAATAGCGCGTGTTACGCCCAGCAGTCACATGTGGATTTCAAAGTATATTCGCCAAATGTCAGACCCGTGACTGCCAACGAAGGGGTCATTGACAAAGATGCGTTAGAAGCAAGCCTTCTTAGTCAGTTTGGCGTAAAGATAAAGGAAGAGGCCGACAAGTCTCGGCCCAGTTCCGACAATGAGCTTTGAAACACACCTGAGAAGATTGTCGACCTTTGTGGCCGACAGAGAAGTACACACTTCAGAGAGTGTGTTGGCAGATTGCATCAATGACGATGGCCCTTTAGGTTTTGAGAAAGGAGCCGGAGTTAAGCAAAACGTTGAAGTAGAAGATCCTTTGAAAGAAATAAATTTAAGGACAGAAGAAAAGAAAAGGCCCATTTTTGTCAGTGCTTTTCTGCCAGAGGATTACAAACAAAAACTTGTCAGATTAGTTGCAGAATATAAAGATTGCTTTGCATGGGACTACGATGAAATGCCTAGTTTAAGTAGAGATCTTGTTGAACACCGGCTGCCACTTAGGGAGGATTGCAAGCTTGTCAAGCAGGCAAGTAGAAGGTTTGCTCCAGAGGTAGTGCATAAAATCAAAGAGGAACTGCAAAGACTGCTTAAAGAAAAGTTCATTCGAACAACCATGTATGTCGATTGGTATTCTAATGTAGTTCCTGTCATTAAAAAGAATGGCAAAATGAGGGTATGCATAGAATTTAGAAATTTAAATATGGCTACCCCCAAAGATGAGTATCCGATGCCAATAGCCGACATGCTTGTCGACTCAGCATTAGGAAATGAAATTTTGAGTTGTATGGATGGCCATGCAGGTTATAATCAAATCTTTATAGTCTAAGAAGATGTGTCAAAGACTGCCTTCAAGTGTCCAAGAGCAATTGGGACATATGAATGGGTCGTCACGCCTTTCGGTTTAAAGAATGTAGGAGCCACCTATCAACGAGCAATGAATACTATTTTCCATGATGTGATTGGAAAGTTCATAGAAGTATATATTGATGACGTGGTTGTCAAATCCAAAACAAAAGATGACCACTTGGAGCACTTGAAGCAATGGTTTGAAAGGATGAGAAGACACAAACTCAAAATGAACCCAGAGAAGTGTAGTTTTGGAGTGTCGGCTGCCAGATTCTTAGGCTTCCTAGTCCACAAAAAAAGGAATTGAGGTGGACAAAAATAAAGCCAAAACGGTCATGGAAGCCTCAGCATCGACAGATAAAAAGGAACTACAATCCTTCCTAGGAAAGGTTAACTTTCTAAGAAGGTTTATATCAAATCTGTCAGGAAGAACAAGAGTATTTGCACCGCTGGTCAAGTTGAAAGCAGAGCAAAGCTTCGTATGGGAGCCTTGTCACCAAGAGGCTTTTGACCAGATTAAGCAATACCTAGTCAATCCACTAGTCATGATGCCCGCAATGCCCCGTCGACCGTTGAAGTTGTACATATCAGCGTCTGAAGACACTATAGGATGTCTGCTGGCCTAGGATGATGATGATGATATTGAAAGGGCCGTATATTATCTAAGCAGAGTCCTCAATGATGCTGAAAGAAGATATAGTGCAATAGAGAAGTTATGTTTAGCATTGTATTTTTATTTTACAAAACTTAAATATTATATGATGCCATGTAATGTATTCGTTATTTCCAAAACTGATGTTATAAAGTATATGCTGTCAAAACCAGTCCTTGTTGGACGTATTGGTAAATGGACCATTGCTTTGTCAGAATATTCTTTACAATACGTACCATCTAAAGCTGTCAAAGGACAGGCAGTAGCTGACTTCTTGGTAGAACATCCAGGATTGGACGTGCCAGAAATAAATGTTGTCAGTTTACAACCCTGGAAACTTTACTTTGACGGATCAAGGCATGAAGGAGGTAGTGGAGTAGGAATCTTAATCGTGACTCCACAAGGAACTCCTACTAAGTTCATGTTTGAACTTAGGTATCCATGTTCCAACAATGAAGTTGAATATGAAGCTTTGATTATAGGATTAGAGATACTAATAGAAATGAAAGCACAAAATGTGCATATCTTTGGGGATTCTCAATTGGTTATCAAACAACTTACTCAAGAATACAAGTGTGTCAACTACAACTTGACAAAATATTGTATCATAGTTAGTAAGCTAATGAAAAAATTCGATGACGTAATTGTCAAATATATTCCCAGAAATTTGAATCAAGAGGCTAATGAGTTGGCTCAAATAGCCTCAGGATACAACATATCTCAAAAGGCTTTGTCAGGGCTAATGGAAATCAGAGAATTATTGTATCCAATAGAAGAAAGAGATATTTTGGTTAATGATGTAATTCTACCTAATGACTGGAGGTCGCCAATAATTGAATATTTAGAAAATCCAAGTCAGAATGTAGATAGGAAAATGAAATACAAAGCATTGAATTACACAATGCAAGGAGGACTATTATATAGAAGGTATGTTGACGGGACTCTACACAAGTACCTGAGTGAGCAAGATGCTTATTTGGCTCTATCAGAAGTCCATGAGGGCATATGTGGAGCCCATCAAGCAGGAGACAAAATGAAATGGGTTCTTCGACGAAGTTTGTATTATTGGCCAACTATGATTAAAGATTGCATTTTGTTTGCCAAGTCTTGTGAACAATGTTAGAAACATGGCCATATACAAAATGTACCGGCCAGCGAATTGCATTCTATTGTCAAGCCTTGGCCATTCAGAGGATGGGCTTTGGATTTGATTGGTCAAATACATCCTACTTCATCGAAAGGACATCAATTCATTCTAGTTGGAGTGGACTTTTTTACCAAATGGGTAGAAGCAGTTTGCCTTAAAGCAGTTACCCAGCAAGATGTAATTGATTTTATTGAAAATCATATAGTTTATCAGTTTGGAATTCCACAAACGTTAACAACTGATCAAGGGTCAGTTTTTACTGGGAAGAAAATTATAGAATATGCCAGCTCTAGACAGATAAAGATGCTTACATCTACTCCCTACTATGCACAAGCCAATGGCCAAGTTGAGGCCATAGATAAGATCATTATTAGTTTTATTAAAAATCATGTGGGCCGACAACCTAAGAATTGGCATAATACTCTTGATCAAATACTGTGGGCATATAGAAATTCACCCAGGCAGTCGACAGGACCTTCACCATATCGGCTAACTTATGGACACGATCCTGTGTTACCTGTCGAAATCAATCTTCAGTCTACTCGCATTCAGAGGCAGAATGACTTGCCTACCAACAAATATTGGGATGCAATGATGGACGAATTGGATGAGTTAAGTGATGAAAGATTGATTGCATTAGAAAATTTGATTCGACAGAAGGAAAGAATTGCAAAGTTCTATGATAGTCGAGTTAAGTTCAATTCATTTAAGGTAGATGATTGGTGAGCCGCCGAACTCACTCAAATTACAGAACAAATCCCTATAAGGAATGACTCAGATAGTCTCTCAAAAGACCATGAGTGCTATTCAATCATATCAAGACTCATCACAAAAATGGGGCGGGTTGTGATTTTAGATTGCAAAAGATAAATTTAGACTAAGAGAAATCAACCAATCCAAGACACTTAACCAAAATTCCAATTTTGGCTATCATAGACCACAGAATACTCAAACTGAATCCAAGTAATGGTTAATTCAATTTCAACCGAGATCTCTGCATCGGAATTGAGGTTCACTACTAGATAATCATCTAGGATTTAACTGACAAACGATTTTACAAATCTATAAAATCAGTGCAAGTTTAAATACAAGAACCAAATAACCTTAAACCACAAATCTGTAGTTTAATTTACTTCAACTCAGAGAATGAGATATTGAATTATCAATCAATATCACATTCCTAATTCATAATTTCGAATACACAAACAATAATCACCATTCATGCATCACGAATTCTGATTAGTAAGGAGAAGAGAAGATAAAAACTACTTGAATTCAAAATGAAAGTTGAAGTACAAAAGTCTCAAGCCAAACGAAATTCCTTCAAGCACATTGGATTGATTTCAAAATTAGCCTTCCATGGCTACAGTCCAAGGAGGCTTGAGGAAGAGAAAAGAAAAATACGAAAACAATAACAAACAACTTAATTAAGCAGCAGAAAGCTAAAAGGAACCCCCAGTCTCCTATTCTGGCTCCTATTTATACAAATTCTCTCAAGACCTCCTCTCAATATCTGAATGCTCCTTCAATTAACTTCAACCTCTTCCTCTTATCTTTCCAAAGCCACTTAATTTGCTTAATTACGAATTAAGATGAGAGAGTTATGTCCACATTCAACCCATAAGGCGGCTGAAACGACCTCTGACTTCACATGGATTGTAGCCCCTCAAAACGATTCTGTTTGGAACATTGGTCTTCATGAGAGTTAAAGCTATGTGTTTGATCTTTCATTTGCCACCGGTTTCAGTTCCAAACGACATCTACAGACCAAGTTATGGCCCAATCTTCATGACCAGTTCAGGTTCCAGCGACAGCAATTATGTTCTGACTTCAAGGCCCAATGTGACCCACTATACATCCAATTAAGCATCTGAGTTCTTCATGAAAGTTGTTGGGCTTCCTTTTAGATTTCCTAAAATATAAAGTTCATAATTCTTAGATGCCCGGAACTCGAGATATGGCTAAAATACAGAGTCAACGTCTATAATCATGAATTAGTGAAAATTTGCAATAAAGCCCAATGAGGCCCAAACTCATAAATCATTGGTAGACTAAATCAATTATGCATATTTAGCTTGCAAAAAGTACTAAAAATGAGGGATCTTCAATGCATGCAAATAATGTTTATCACATTCCCCCACACTTAGCTCTTGCACGTCCCGGGCAAACTTGAAATTGAAACACAACACCAAGAACAAAACACAAAACCTAAAAACTCTACAAGACTCAATTTCCAAAGATATTCAAGAAGGCAAAAGTCCATGAGCAAGGTAACCATCAAAGCCAAGAGATCACAACATCAATGAAATTACATTTCCTTTCATCTCAAATCAACAAGGTAATTTTAATTGGAAAGCATAGATCAAGAATGGTAGATCCCCACACAAGATACACTCTCAATCCCTCAAGTGTTTAGAAGGTAAAGATTTCACTCAAATCAACTCATGAAAATTGCACTACCATAAGCATGCTCATATTCTACTTCTCCACTATTAAAAACACATGCACACACAAATCAAGAGGACTTTATCAAGGTTGCAATGAGGTCAAAAGCAAAGGAAATGATATGGCAAGTTAAGAACCAAAGAGAGTAAAAGAGCATTGGAGAAGGACTCAATTAGAAAAAGGTGAAAATTTACCCCAAAAAAAAAATCACAAAAATGCGCAATCTTTCACATTTTCCTTTATTGATCTTCACAATCGTGTGATTGTATTCTTGTTTGTTTCTTTTTCTTATTTTTTTAATTTTTTTTCCTAAATGCGCAATAATTTTTTTTTAGTACCCAATTTCACCAAATACCAGCATTTCACTCCCCCCACACTTGGACCATTGCTTGTCCGCAAGAAATAAGAATGCCTCCAAAGAAACAATGCTCTCTCACTCGCTTAGGTTGGGTCAAAACATGGTTTTTCAATTAAGGTAAAAAATGAGCTAAAAACAATGAGTAGACAATTAGGCTCAAGGGGGCTAATCAAGGGGAAAATGATGCAAGGTAGGCTTATTTGGCCAAAGTAGCTAAGCAAGAAGAATGCCTCAATCATGTCCATGTATGCAAGCAGAGATATATATTCAAAAAGAAATAAAGCAAGTTCTAGAGTAACAAAAATCATGAGTGACAACCACACAGGAAAGGAAAAAAATGGTACAAACGTATAAACCATTCAATAATAGGCTCAAAATCTCACAAGGCATGGATGAATCTACCAAACTCAAACCAGCAAATCAAAAACCATAACGAAACCTGTGATTATGATGAAAGACAATAAATTCCACACATGCTATGACACTTAACTTTAAAATGAAACCAAACTCACAACTTTCACACATCTTACACATCAATGGAAACAACTTTAAAAGACAATAACAGAAAAAATGCAAAAACAGAAAATAAAATGCGAAAAACAAGAAAAACAGTAAAAAAAAAAAAGGAAAAGAGTGGAAAGAGGCGCCCTCATGGTGGATATATAGCATCTAGCAAGGCCACCTCCTCCATGGTGGACTCTGGCACGTTCTCATAAAAGTTCTTGAGCCGATGCCCATTAACCTTGAAAATCCGCTTGGTTGTCACATCCTGAAGTTCAACTGCACCATAAGGAAAAACATTAGTAACAACAAAGGGACCTTCCCACCTAGACCTCAATTTACCAGGCATCAACTTAAGTCGGGAATTAAACAACAAGACTTTCTGTCCCACCACAAATTCTTTTCGCGTAAGCATCCTATCATGGAAAAATTTGGTCTTCTCCTTGTAGAGGCGAGAGCTCTCATAGGCCTCCAATCGAATCTCTTCCAATTCCTGTAAGTGGAGCTTCCTTTCCACACCCACCTGGTGTAAGTCCATATTGCACTGCTTGCTCAATCTCCACCGGTAGGTGGCATGCCTTCCCAAACACAATCCGATATGGGGACATCCCAATCGGAGTCTTGTAGGCGGTCCTGTAAGCCCATAAAGCATCTTCAAGCCTCAAACTCCAATCCTTCCTGTTAGGTTGGACTGTCTTCTCAAGGATATGCTTGATCTCGCGGTTGGAAACCTCGGCTTGTCCATTGGTCTGGGGGTGGTAAGGTGTAGACACCTTGTGCAACACTCCATACTTCCTCATCAAAGCCTCCATGCTCCGGTTGCAGAAGTGTGAACCCTGATCACTGATGATGACCCTCGGGATTCCAAACCTGCATAAAATATGTGATCTAACAAAATCCACAATAACTTTGGAATCATCAATCTGAGTGGCTTTTGCCTCCACCCATTTAGATACATAATCAACAGCCAACAATATGTAAACAAAACCAAAAGAAACAGGAAAAGGTCCCATGAAATCAATGCCCCATACGTCGAATATCTCACAAAACAGCAAAGGCTGCTGGGGCATCTCATTCCTGTGAGAAATGTTTCCTATTCTCTGACACTGTTCACAAGACTTACAAAACAGATATGCATCATGAAATAAGGTGGGCCAATATAATCCAGAATCTAACACCTTCCTAGCTGTACGTTGGGGACCGAAATGCCCACCACATGCTAATGAATGACAAAAACTAAGAACAGAATGAAACTCATGATTAGGAACACATCTCCTAATAACCTTATCACTACAAAATCTCCATAGATAAGGATCATCCCACACATAATACTTAGACTCACTTTTCAGCTTATCAGACTGAGCCCTAGTGGAATATGCAGGTAACACTCTAGCAACCAGGAAATTAACTAAGTCAGCAAACCAAGGAGAGGGGACCTTACCCTGTAGCTGCAAAAGCTGCTCATCTAGGAAAGAATCCTGAATCGGCATGGGATCTGAGGCCCTCTCAATCCTACTCAAGTGATCCGCCACTAGGTTCTCTGCTCCACTCCTATCTCGGATCTCCAGATGAAACTCCTGAAGCAGCAGCATCCATCTAATTAGTCGTGGCTTGGAGTTTGGCTTCTTTAAAAGGAACTTTAGAGCTGCATGATTAGAAAATACAATAACTTTAGAGCCAAGCAAATACGATCTAAACTTATCTAAAGCAAAAACAATTGCTAAAATCTCTTTCTCAGTGGTTGTGTAATTGTCTTGAGCAGCGTCCAAAGTCCTGGAAGCATAATAAATCACATGAGATGCTCTCCCCACTCTTTGTGCTAAAACTGCTCCCACAACATAATTAGAAGCATCACACATCAGCTCAAATGGAAGGGTCCAATCCGGTAACTGAATAATGGGTGTGCTGGTCAAAGTTTGCTTCAGATGGTCGAATGCTGCCTTGCATTTCTCATCAAAAACAAAATCCACATCTTTTTGCAGCAAGTGGGATAGAGGAAGGGCTATTTTACTAAAATTTGCAATGAAACGCCTGTAGAAACCTGCATGACCAAGAAATGAACTCACCTCCCGCACACATGTGGGGTAAGATAAACAGGTAATAACATCTATCTTAGCAGGGTTCATCAACCTCTGGCTCATCTAGTTTTATGACTAGTATGACCGTGGTTTTGTGTTAATTGTATCTCATTTTCGCCCAAATTAGACTTGATTGTCCTCAAGCAAGGTTTTGAGTCCATTAAGTAGTTTTGGGATAATTTAGCCAGTTTTGAGTCAAATAAAGCACTTATTGCTATTTCATGTTTCAGGCTAATAAGGAGAGCAAGAAGGGAAGAGCACTTAGGAGCAGAAGCCATCACGGCCTAGCCGTGACACTGGTCACGGTCGTGATGAGCTACCCATGAAAGTCAGAAAGCATCACGGCCTAGCCGTGACAATGGTCACGGCAGTGATGAGAAGACCGGAGAGATTAGAGAGGATCACGGGCTAGCCGTGATGCCCATCACGGGCGTGATGGGGAGACAATGAAGAACAGAAGTGATCACGGCCTAGCCGTGATGGAGGTCACGGCCGTGACAAACCAGCACCCAAAGTTAGAAAGGATCACGGCCTGGCCGTGATAGGCATCACGGCCGTGACGGACAAGAATTTGAACTGGTGCCCTTGACAGAAGCGGTCACGGCCTGGCCGTGACGGCCATCACGGCCGTGACGCGCGGCCACCCTATAAAACAGAAGCGCAACAGACAGAAAAGGCATCCAATTTTCACAGTTTACATCATATACTCTTAGTTTTTGTCATATTTGTAATGGATAACTAATCTCCCTAGATTAATCTGCTGTAATCGGCTTCCGCCGACACTTGAGGTCTTGTAATTCCCGATTGAATTTCCTTCTCTCCTTCAATACTATTCTTTATTCTCTGTTTGCTTAATTCAGTTTGTATCGAATTAGTGTTGATTTATTTTCGATGATTTTATGTTCCTAAACTCAATCGCGTTTGCTTAATTCGCGTGCGTACAATCGTGTTTGCTTAATTCATGAGTGCTTCACCCCGTTTGCTTAATTCGGGAATTAGGAACATATGTCCCGTAGCGTCGATTTCGCTTGTTAATTAATGCTACAATCGGAAAGGGATTAGAATCCGCTTAGGGCATGGAATTACATGAACCGATGATAGTGGGAAACCGAACAGCAGATTGATCGTCTTCGCCTTATTTGATAATCGTTTTTATTCCTCTGTTTCTGTTCTGTTTTTCTCAATTGATTTTCAAACCAACCACCCCCCCCCCCCCCTCCAAAAAAAAAACTGATTTTATGTGATAATAACATTACGAGAGTCCTTGTGATACGATACCCGAGTTGTCGCATCCTGACTACACTTTTTACAAACCACTCACTTTTTGACGCTTGCGCGACAGCGTGTCAAATTGGCGCCGTTGCCGGGGACTCTTGTTTGTTATTTTCGCATTTTTTGTTTTTCTGTTTTTCTGCTGAATTAGTCTGGCTACTAGGTCTACTTGCTCTGACTTATGTGATTTTGATCCTGAAATTGAAAGAACTTTACACACACGCCGTAGAGCAATTCGGGCTAGCACTAGTAGTAATTCTAATTCTGCATCTGTTTCTAATAGCATGGCTGACCAAAGAACATTAAGACATCTTACTGCCCCCGATGTTAATTATAATGGTTTGTGTATTGA
The DNA here is from genome assembly GCA_030762895.1 of Sophora flavescens. Lineage (NCBI taxonomy): Eukaryota > Viridiplantae > Streptophyta > Magnoliopsida > Fabales > Fabaceae > Sophora > Sophora flavescens. The sequence continues at coordinate 140,884,931 of CM061066.1, read as the reverse complement.
GTATGTGGATGCCGCTGCGCCTTTTGAATTGAAATCTGGTTTAATACACTTGTTGCCAAAGTTTAGTGGTCTTGCAGGTGAGGATCCGCATAAGCATCTGAAGGAATTCCAGGTTGTCTGCTCTACACCGTTGAGACCTGAGGGAATAACAGAAGATCGCATCAAGATGAGAGCCTTCCCATTCTCACTCCAAGGTGGTGCGAAGGATTGGTTGTATTACCTTGAGCCAAATTCTATTTCAACCTGGAACGATTTGAAGAAGGTCTTCTTAGAGAGGTACTTCCCTGCCTCCAGAGCTGCGTCAATCAGGAAGGAAATATGTGGCATCAGACAAAGTAATGAGTCATTGGCTGAGTATTGGGAGAGATTGAAGCAGTTGGTATCCAGTTGCCCTCAGCATCAGATTTCCGAGTAGCTGCTCATTCAGTACTTTTATGAGGGATTGCTCCCAATGGACAGAAATATTTTAGATGCTGCTAGTGGGGGAGCACTCGTTGATAAAACTCCAGCTGCTGCCAAACAATTGATTGAAAATATGTCACTGAACTCCCAGCAGTTCTCAACCAGAAGCAACTCTGTCGAGACAAGGGGCGTGAATGAGATCCAAGGTTCTTCTTCCAACAAGGCCCTTGAAACCAGGATTGATGAGCTCACTTCTTTGGTGAAGCAATTGGCAATGGATAAGGTTCAGACGGCAAGGTTGTGTGGCATTTGTACTTCTCCTGAGCACCTGTCTGATGCATGCCCTATTCTGAAGGATGAGTCAGTCACTGATTTGCCTCAAGCTTATGCAGCTAACCTCTACAATCAAGGCAACAATCAGAACCGGTACAGCGTTCCTGACCCCTCCACAAATAATTACCACCCCAACTAGAGGAATCATCCAAACCTTCGGTATGGGAACTCATCTGCACAACAGCAACAACCAATATTACCGCTGGCACCAGCACAGAATTCTCCCCAAGTGACCACCTCTGTACCTTCCGGACCTTCCCTAGAGGACATGATCAAGTAAATGGCTGCAAACAATCTCCAGTTTCAGTAGCAAGCAAATTCTAGTATTCAGACTTTGCACACATAGATTGGACATATTGGGCAGTTTCAGCAGCGAACGGATGCTAGCATTCACGCCTTGCAGACACAGATTGGACAGCTTGCCACTTCCATGAATACCATACAGCAAGCTCAAGGATCGAACCAACTACCTGCACAAACAGTGGTGAATCCCAATGCCCCCAATCCTAATGTGAGTGCCATTTCTTTGAGATCCGGGAAAGTTGTAGAGGCAGCCCTTGAAAAAGATGAAGAAACTGTTGAGGTAACTCCTGAGCCTTCTGTTGTTGAAGATGAGAGAGTGTATGTGCCACCGATCCGCTTCCCACAAAGAGTGCAGAAAAATAAGAAGATTGATGGGGAAGACAAGGAGAGGGAAATTCTAGATGTTCAGAAAAGTGGCGGTGAACATCCCGCTTCTGGATGTGATCAAGCAGGTTCCAAAATATGCAAAGTTTTTGAAGGATTTGTGCACACACAAGAGGAGGTTGAAGGGTAATGAGAGAGTTAATTTGGGGTGAAATGTTTCAGCCCTCATTCAGCCTAAACTTGCTCCTGAGAAGGTTACAGTTTCAGCCCTCACTCAAACACTGCCACAGAAGTGCAAGGATCAGGGAACTTTTGCCATCCCATGCACCATTGGGGACAGCAAATTCGACAATTGCATGTTGGATTTGGGAGCCTCCATCAATGTCATGCCCACTTCTGTTTTCAATAACCTTGATCTTGGTCCTTTACAACACACAGGTCTTACCATTCAGTTGGCAAACAGGACCAATGCTCGCCCCATGGGAGTGGTAGAAGATGTGCTGGTACAAGTTGATGATTTGATTTTCCCTGCTGACTTTTACATCCTGGACATGGCAGGGGAAACAAATTCAAGCAGATCACCAATCATCCTGGGCAGACAGTTCATGAAGACGGCAAAGACAAAGATTGATGTTGATGATGGAACCATGTCCATGGAGTTTGGTGACATTATTGCAAAATTCAACATTTTCGATGCTATGATGCATCCATTGGAAGAGCACTCTATTTTCCAAATAGAGTTGCTCTCTGCAATTGTTGATGACACCTATGATGACCTGGTTGCTGATTTTCCATCTATTTCTGGTTTTAATGATGTTTATTCCTGTACTGACTGTACTGACACTAACCCTTGTGCTGTTTGTGCTGAGATTGATTCTACTTTGCAGGGTGATAGTGTAAGTGAAGCTGTCCGTTCAGCTGAAGTTCTTGAAAGCCCGACTTCCCCAAACATACCATCTGTTGAGCAGCCACCCTCCCTAGAGCTTAAGCCACTTCCTGGGAATCTGAAGTATGCTTATTTGGAGAGGAATGAAAAACTTCCAGTTATTATTTCCTCTAACCTTGACTCTGACCAGGAAGCTAAGCTCTTGGAGGTTTTGAAGAAGCACAAGAAGGCAATTGGGTGGACCTTGACTGACATACCAGGAATTAGCCCCTCCAGGTGTATGCATAGGATTTTGTTGGAGGATGGGGCTAAACCAGTTAGGCAGCCCCAAAGGCGGCTCAATCCATTGATTCTGGATGTTGTAAAGAATGAGGTGACAAAACAACTGCATGCGTGTATCATATACCCCATCTCTGATAGTAATTGGGTGAGTCCAGTGCAAGTCGTACCTAAGAAATATGGGCTCACAGTGGTAAAAAATGAAAATGATGAACTTGTCCCCACTAGAGTCCAGAATAGCTGGAGAGTTTGCATCGATTACAGGAGATTGAACTAGGCAACTAGAAATGATCACTTTCCTTTGCCGATCATCGACCAGATGCTTGAACGGCTGACTAGTAAATCCCAATACTGTTTTCTTGATGGCTTTTCCGGATACTTCCAGATCCACATTGCACCAGAGGATCAGGAAAAGACAACTTTCACGTGCCCCTTCGGCACGTTTGCCTACAGGAGGATGTCATTTGGCCTTTGCAATGCTCCTGGCACTTTCCAGAGATGCATGATTGGCATTTTTACTGAATTTATTGAAAATTGCATGGAAGTGTTCGTGGATGATTTCACTGTATATGGTTCCTCATTTGATGCATGCTTGCATAGTCTGAATTTGGTTTTAGAGAGATGCATTGAAACTGACCTTGTTTTAAATTATGAAAAATGCCATTTTATGGTTGAACAGGGGATTGTTTTGGGGCATATCATTTCTAAAAAGGGTATTTCAGTAGATCATGCTAAGATTGATGTGATTTCTACATTGCCTTACCCATCTTGCGTTCGCGAGATTCGTTCTTTTCTGGGTCATGCAGGTTTCTACAGGCACTTCATAAAGGACTTCAGCAAGATAGCTCTTCCTCTGTCCAACCTGCTGAAGAATGACGCCCTATTCAACTTTGATGATAACTGCAAGAAGGCGTTCGACTTCTTGAAAAAGGCATTGACCTCTACCCCCATCATCCAGCCCCCTGACTGGACCCTCCCTTTTGAGCTCATATGTGATGCTTCTAATAATGCTGTGGGGGCGGTCCTGGCACAAAGGGTGGGCAAGGCTGCACATGTCATTTATTATGCTTCTAGGACTTTGGATGCTGCACAGTCTAACTACACCACCACTGAAAAGGAACTTCTAGCTGTTGTTTTTGCTCTTGATAAATTTAGATCATATTTGCTAGGTTCCAAGGTTATTGTTTTCACTGACCATGCAGCTCTGAAGTACTTGTTGAAGAAGCCAGAAGCAAAGCCGAGGTTGATTCGGTGGATGTTGTTGCTCCAAGAGTTTAATGTAGAGATAAAGGACAAGAGTGGAGCGGAAAATTTAGTGGCTGATCACTTGAGTAGGATAGAGAGGGATGAGGATCCTTCCCCCATTCAGGATGACTTTCCTGATGAGCAGCTTTTACAGTTACATGGCATGACTCCTTGGTTTGCCGACATTGTTAATTACCTAGTTGCTGGTGTCTTTCCGACAGGGGCAACTAGGTCACAAATCCACAAACTAAAGAGTGACGCCAAGTACTATGTTTGGGATGACCCATTTCTTTGGAAATTTTGTAGTGATCAGGTGATTAGGAGATGTGTCCCCGACTATGAGATTGAGTCTATTTTGCACTTTTCTCATGCCTCTCAGGTAGGGGGACACTTTGGGCCACAGAGGACTGCAATAAAAATCCTAGATTCTGGTTTTTACTGGCCCACCATTTTTAAAGATGCTTATGAGGTTTACCGGACTTGTAAGGAGTGTCAGACAGCAGGTACAGCCATCACTCGCAAGAGTGAAAAGCCTCAGCAACCTATGCTTTTCTGTGAGGTGTTTGATGTGTGGGGAATTGACTTTATGGGTCCTTTCCCTGCATCTTTTGGCTTTCTCTGCATCTTTTGGCTTTCTCTACATTCTTTTGGCTGTTGACTATGTTTCAAAGTGGGTGGAAGCTATCCCCACTAGGACTAATGATTCTAAAGTTGTTGCAAATTTTGTCAGGTCCAATATTTTTTGCAGGTTCGGAATACCTCGGGCTATCATAAGTGACCAGGGCACTCATTTCTGCAACCGCACCATGGAAGCTTTACTCCGGAAGTATGGAGTTGTGCACAGGGTCTCCACTGCTTATCATCCCCAGACCAATGGCCAGGCTGAGATCTCCAACAGAGAGATCAAACAGATCCTAGAGAAAGTGGTGCAGCCGAATAGGAAGGACTGGAGCCACCGTCTAGAAGATGCACTTTGGGCTCAGAGGACCGCTTTCAAGACACCAATCGGGATGTCCCCCTTTAGGCTTGTGTTCGGTAAGGCATGTCATCTCCCTGTGGAAGTTGAGCACCGTGCTTATTGGGCGGTCAAGTGCTGTAATTTGGAAATGCAAAAAGCTGGCATTGAAAGGAAACTCCAGTTACAGCAGCTTGAAGAGCTTAGGCTAGAAGCCTATGAAAGCTCTCAGATTTATAAGGAGAAAACCAAGCACTTCCATGATAGGATGATTGCTAGGAAGGAATTCTCTGTGGGCCAACGGGTCGTACTGTTTAACTCCCGCCTGAAAGTGATGGCTGGGAAACTTCGATCCAAGTGGATTGACCCATTTGTTGTTACTAATGTTCTTCCTCATGGTGCAGTAGAAATTAAAAGTGCAGGTAGCAACAAGTCCTTCAAGGTTAACGGGCAGCGCTTGAAGCTATTCCATGGAAGCTCGGTACCCAAAGATGCTACTGTTGAGGAGCTCTCCTTGGGAGAGCCCACCTACACTACAACTTGATCAGGGAGCATCCTATCCTTTCCCTCACTCTGATTTTATATTTATGTTCTTTCATTGAGGACAATGTGTGTTTTAAGTGTGAGGGAGGGAACCATTTGTTGTGTTTTGTTTTGTGTTTTTTTGTTTTGTTTTCTTTTAGCTCTTGAATAATTTGAGAAGATCAAGAGCATGTGTGTGAGTCTTGTGTCGGCAAGCTTGGTGGGTTTTGTTGATTTAGCACAGATTGATTGCATGATATATGTTGATGTTTCCCCCTAGGTTTTAAAAATTGGAAAGTAACCCCATGTGAAAAAATGAAAACTGAGCTTTGAGAAATTTTGTTGTGATTGCATGATTTATGATAAGTTTGGGGTGAAGGGGTGCACACACTAGGGATAGAATCTCGGTCAAACAGTTGCAAAATGTCCAGGTGAGAAAAATTGAGCCTCCAACATGTTCTAACTGTGTGAATCACTTTCAAGTTGCACTTTCCCGAATTTGCTTGAGTCTCTTCTTGGTTTGCATGTTTATGTGATTGCATCAGATGATTTAGGCAATTTTCTTTGAATTAGCTACTTGGCCTAAATTGAACCACCCCTAATGCATGTCCCCTAGTTAGCCCCGTTGAGCCTAATAAGCCTATTGTTTCTTGATAACCCTTTGTTATGAGCCAAAATCTGGAAAAACCATGTTAACCCGATCTTAGGATTAGGAGAGCATGAGCAAGAGAAGGTTTGTAAGAAACTAAGTTTGGGGTGGTTACAAGGTGTGATATGCCATTCTGGGTTGAGAAAAAGAAAAGCACAAAGGTTGAAGCCAAAGGCGAAAAGAAAAAAAAAAGAAAAAAAAAGAGAAAAAGAAAAAAAATTTGCCAAAAGAAAAGGGGCAAAACAAAAAATGGTGTCAAAGGAAAAAAGGTTGTAGTCACCCAAAGCAAGGAGAAGAATGAGAAAAGGAATTTGAGTGGAATTTCAATGTGTCAAAATGCTTATGCTCTCTTAATTCCTAGGGATGTAAAGCCTAGTACCTTTGTATATCCTACCCTTAGCCAGGCCCCATTACAACCTTAAAAGACCTTCTGATGTTGCATGCATGTTTTCGTGGGAACCCTGTTTGAGATGAAAATCAAATTCATGGGAAGTGCTCTTGAAATGTGAATTGAGTGAAAAGTTGATAGCCTAGACAAAAATTGAGAGATTGAGTGAAGTGTTAAATGCACTTGTGAGGAAGGCAATTGTTTGAATTTGGTGATCTCCCTTTTGTGTGTAACTTGGATCCTCAACTTAGATTAAAGATTGTTTGAATGATGAAATTCTCAAATGTTTAGAGTAAATGATTGTGGGGATTACATTATGAAAAGGGGGGAACATTGAAGGAAATTGTTTTGTTGAAATTGCTTGAAATCTGTGCGAAATTGATTGAATCCTTTAAGTTTGCCAAATCTTGAGTCTTTTTGAGTTTTAGTTTACTTGGGGACAAGAAAAGTTCAAGTTTGGGGTATTTTGATCAGCCTCTGGCTCATCTAGTTTTATGACTAGTATGACCGTGGTTTTGTGTTAATTGTATCTCATTTTCGCCCAAATTAGACTTGATTGTCCTCAAGCAAGGTTTTGAGTCCCTTAAGTAGTTTTAGGATAATTTATCCAGTTTTGAGTCAAATAAAGCACTTATTGCTATTTCATGTTTCAGGCTAATAAGGAGAGCAAGAAGGGAAGAGCACTTAGGAGCAGAAGCCATCACGGCCTAGCCGTGACACTGGTCACGGCCGTGATGAGCTACCCATGAAAGTCAGAAAGCATAACGGCCTAGCCGTGACAATGGTCATGGCCGTGATGAGAAGACCAGAAAGATTAGAGAGGATCACGGCCTAGCCGTGATGCCCATCACGGGCGTGATGGGGAGACAATGAAGAACAGAAGTGATCACGGCCTAGCCGTGATGGAGGTCACGGTCGTGACAAACCAGCACCCAAAGTCAGAAAGGATCACGGCCTGGCCGTGATAGGCATCACGACCGTGACGGACAAGAATTTGAACTGGCACCCTTGACAGAAGCGGTCACGGCCTGGCCGTGACGGCCATCACGGCCGTGACACGCGGCCACCCTATAAAACAGAAGCGCAGCAGACAGAAAAGGCATCCAATTTTCACAGTTTACATCATATACTCTTAGTTTTTGTCATATTTGTAATGGAGAACTAATCTCCCTAGATTAATCTGCTGTAATCGGCTTCCGCCGACACTTGAGGTCTTGTAATTCCCGATTGAATTTCCTTCTCTCCTTCAATACTATTCTTTATTCTCTGTTTGCTTAATTTAGTTTGTATCGAATTAGTGTTGATTTATTTTCGATGATTTTATGTTCCTAAACTCAATCGTGTTTGCTTAATTCGTGTGCGTACAATCATGTTTGCTTAATTCATGAGTGCTTCACCCCGTTTGCCTAATTCGGGAATTAGGAACATATGTCCCGTAGCGTCGATTTCGCTTGTTAATTGATGCTACAATCGGAAAGGGATTAGAATCCGCTTAGGGAATGGAATTACATGAACCGATGATAGTGGGAAACCGAACAACAGATTGATCATCTTCGCCTTATTTGATAATCGTTTTTATTCCTCTGTTTCTGTTCTGTTTTTCTCAATTGATTTTCAAACCAACCCCCGCCCAAAAAAAAAAAATCTGATTTTCTGTGATAATAACATTACGAGAGTCCTTGTGATACGATACCCGAGTTGTCGCATCCTAACTACACTTTTTACAAACCACTCGCTTTTTGACGCGTGCGCGACAGCGTGTCAAGGGTCTACTTCAATACCCTTACTAGATACTACATGGCCTAATACTATACCCTATTCTACCATGAAATGACATTTCTCAAAATTAAGAACAAGGTTATTCTCAATGCACCTATGCAGCACCCTAGACAAGTTATGCAAACATGAATCAAAAGAAGAACCATACACAGTAAAGTCATCCATAAATACCTTCATGAACTCCTCTAAGAAATCAGAAAATATGCTCACCATGCACCGCTGGAAGGTACCAGGGGCATTGCAGAGGCCGAAAGGCATACGTCTGTAGGCAAAGGTGCCGAAGGGACTGTAAATATGGTCTTCTCTTGATCCTCTGGGGCAATGTGAATCTGGAAGTAACCAGTGTAGCCATCCAGAAAGCAATAATGGGACTTACCAGCCAGCTGCTCCAACATCTGATCAATGAATGGAAAGGGGTAATGGTCCTTCCGAGTGGCTTGGTTGAGGCGTCCGTAGTCAATGCAAAATCTCCAGCTATTCTGCACTCGGGTCGGAATAAGCTAATTCTTCTGGTTTGTCACTACTGTCACTCCAGATTTCTTGGGAACTACTTGCACTGGGCTCACCCACTTGCTGTCAGATATAAGGTAGATGATACCAGCCTGCAGTAGCTTGGTCACCTCTTTCTTCACCACATCTAGAATGAGAGGATTTAGCCTTCTCTGGGGTTGCCTCACTGGTTTAGCTTCATCTTCAAGTAGTATCCGATGCATGCAGGTGGAAGGTCTTATACCAGGAATGTCTGCAAGTGTCCATCCTATTGCTCTCTGATTCTCCCTCAGAATCCCCAACAGCTTCTTCTCCTGTTCAGCAAGGAGGTTCTAGGCCACAATCACCGGAAGCTGCTCATGATCTGCTAAGTAGACATACTTCAGATGTGCAGGCTGTGGTTTTAGCTCCAATTTGGGTGGTTGCACTGTAGAGGGAAGTAATCTGGTGGGCTGCACATCTTCTGCAGATTTAAGCTGCGCAAAATCAGAATTTCCTGCATAATCTGCACCAGTTTTATCAGTTATGAAAACAGAATCATCAACACTTAAGAATGTAGCAATTTCATTACATGCATCACATAAAACAGTTCCATCACAACCAGTGCAGCATACAGAATCAGATAAATCAGTAAAACCATCAAAATCAGTAAAATCCACAGCACATAGTTCATCTCATGCAGCATCAATTAATTCAGTAAGGACATCAATATGAAAAAGAGAATGCTCTTCCATGGGATGCTTCATAGCATCAAAAATGTTAAATTGCACAATTGAGTCTCCAAACTCCATGTAAAGAGTTCCTGCATGCACATCAATCTTGGTCCGAGTTGTCTTAAGGAAAGGTCTTCCTAGAATGAGTAGGGCCTTGCTGGTTAGGGACACGCCCTCCATCTCCATGATGTAGAAGTCTGCAGGAAAGATCAACTCATCCACTCGTACTAACACATCCTCAATCAGTCCAGCTGGATATGCATTGCTCCTGTTTGCCAATTGAATCACCACACCTGTAGAATGCAAAGGTCCAAGTCCAAGAGAATTAAAAACAGACATAGGCATTACATTAATTGAAGCACCTAAGTCTAGCATGGCATTCTCAAATCTATAATTTCCTATTATGCATTGAATTGTAAAAGTCCCTGGATCTTTGCATTTATGAGGCATAGGTTGAATGAGAGCCGAAATGTTGCGACTCATGCTAATTCGTTCATTTCCTTTCAGCCTCTTCTTGTGGGTGCAGAGTTCCTTCAGAAACTTGGCATATTTAGGAATTTGTTTGATTGCATCCAACAATGGAATGTTGACTTCCACCTTCCCAAAGGTCTCTAAAAGTTCCTTATCTTTCTCAACTTCATCTGCCTTCTTGGATACGACTGCTCGATGTGGGAATGGGAGTGGAATTGCACAATCTGACTTCTGCTGCATTGTGACATGATCTGCAGATTTGGAATTTTCTGCTGCAGAGTTGGATTGATGATATTCTGCAGAATCTTGTGCTACTTCTTTGAAGTCTGCAGAATTCGAATTTGCTACTCCTTCATCCGAATTTTTGTGAGAATTCTCGCTTCCTTGACTTGCATGGTGGTTGGGGGTCGGTTGCCACAATCTTTCCAGTTCTCGGCATAATGGCACTTACATTACCTTTTGGATTAGGAATGGTCTCTGCGCAGAAGTTGGCCACCGCCTTGGCTTTGTAGCCGATTCATGGAGGAAGCTAGTTGCCCAATTTGAGTCTCCAAATTCTGAATTGTAGCTTCGTTCTCTGCTGGAATTGGAGATTGTTGGTGGCCATTTGCTTCACTAGATCTTCAAATGAAAGGTCAGATTTTGGTGCTGCAGAGAGCTTGATTCTGCATTGGGCCGTTGGAATGGCCTACTTGGTCCAACTTCGGTTTGAAACTGGTTTTGCCTTATTGGTTGCCGGAATGGTTGCCTATCTCTTTGTTGTTGAGGATGCTGTTGTGCATTACCATATCTCAAGTTGGGGTGGTCTCTCCAGCCAGGATTATAGGTGTTGGAAAAGGGATCATACCTTTGCTGCCGCTGAAACTGAGGCTTACCAGGAAACACACCTGCTGCAGCTACAAACTGGTCTTGGAGTGCAACATTGTCTTCTTGCAAAGTGGGACACGAATCTGTGAAATGAGATGGATTGGAGCATATGTTGTAGACTCTTGCATTGGTCTGCATAGATGTAGGTTGTTGTCCCATAGCCATTTGCCTCACCAAGGAAGTCAGCTCATCAAGTCTATGCTCCATTCTTTGTTGATCCAGATTGAAACTTGGACCTCATTGACTCCTCCTGGTGGAACTCATCATTCTCGTGCCAAACTGTTGAGAGTTGGCAGCCATGTTGGCAATTAAATCTCTTGCAGCAAATGGGGTTTTATCAACTAAAGCGCCACCACTAGCAAGATCAACCATGCTCCTCTCCATAGACATCAACCCCTCATAAAAATATTGGATCAGAAGCTTGTCACTTATCAGGTGATGAGGGCAGCTTGCACACAATTTCTTGAACCTCTCCCAATACTCATGCAAAGTTTCATCACCATTCTGCCTAATCCCACCAATGTCTTTTCGGATTGCAGCAACTCTAGATGCAGGGAAGAATTTCTCCAGAAACAGACCTTTTCATGTCATTCCAAAGATGCTATGGAGGCTGGTTGAAGGTAGTAAAGCCAATCCTTGGCTGCACCATCCAATGATAAAGGAAATGCCCTAAGCTTGATGTGATCTTCGAGAAAAAGATGTGGTCTCATGGTGGAACAAACCACATGAAACTCTTTTAAATGCTTATGTGGGTCTTCACCTGCTAAACCATGAAACTTAGGCAAAAGGTGTATTAATCCAGATTTTAATTCAAAATCAACCTCAAGAGTAGGATATTGGATACATAATGGTTGGTAGTTCACATCAGGTGCAGCAAGTTCTTTCAGAGTTCTATTGTTAGCCATGTTAGCACAATTATCAGTTAAATCATAATCAAAAACAACAAAATCAGAAACAACAGAATTATCAAATTGATCAAGTAATCAACTCTGAGTCCTATTCAACTGATGCAAGGTCCTTTCAATCTCAGGGTCGTATGCAACTAAATCACCAGGTTGGGACCTAGTGATACACACATATAGGCCAGGAGAGCAAGAACCATCTTAAAACACTACAAGTACAAATGCTAAAAAGACACAAATTGGAAAATCGTACCAAATAAATTTTAAAAAATATAAGATCACCACAGAAAAACTCTAAAAAGTCAGCAAAGCAAATACAAATTTTTTTGGAATTTTTAAAAATGGTAAAATACTTAAAAAATTAGAAAAGTGGCCTAAACGATGAAATTTTGGCTCCGGAGGCCCTATGTCCCAAAGTACGCTGTACTATTGGGATTCTATTTCCTGTTTTTTTTCGGATTTTCTGGGAAAATTTGAGAGCAATCAGAGCACCAAAATTCTGACAGCAAAATATTACCAAAATGCCACTGGTTTCACTACAAACAGCAATTCATTGGATAAACAGGTTAGAAATTAATATAAACACTATCTAATATGATTGGATACTCAAAATGGTCCCCGGCAACGGTGCCAAAATTTGGTGAGCCGCCGAACTCACTCAAATTACAGAACAAATCCCTACTAGCTTGTAGTCTAAGGAATGACTCAGATCGTCTCTCAAAAGACCATGAGTGCTACTCAATCATATCAAGACTCATCACAAAAATGTGGGGAGGGGGGGGGGGGGGGGGGGGGGTTGTGATTTTAGATTGCAAAAGATAAATTTAGACTAAGAGAAATCAAGTGAGAAATCAACCAATCCAAGACACTTAACCAGAATTCCAATTTTGGCTATCATAGACCACGGAATACTCAAACTGAATCCAAGTAATGGTTAATTCAATTTCAACCGAGATCTCTGCATCGGAATTGGGGTTCACTACTAGATAATCATCTAGGATTTAACTAACAAACGATTTTACAAATCTATAAAATCAGTGCAAGTTTAAATACAAGAACCAAATAACCTTAAACCACAAATATGTAGTTTAATTTACTTCAACTCAGAGAATGAGATATTGAATTATCAATCAATATCACATTCCTAATTCATAATTTCGAATACACAAATAGTAATCACCATTCATGCATCACGAATTCTGATTAGTAAGGAGAAGAGAAGATAAAAACTACTTGAATTCAAAATGAAAGTTGAAGTACAAAAGTCTCAAGCCAAACGAAATTCCTTCAAGCACCTTGGATTGATTTCAGAATTAGCCTTCCATGGCTACAGTCCAAGGAGACTTGAGGAAGAGGAAAGAAAAATACGAAAACAATAACAAACAACTTAATTAAGCAGCAGAAAACTAAAAGGAACCCCCAGTCTCCTATTCTGGCTCCTATTTATACAAATTCTCTCCTCAATATCTGAATGCTCCTTCAATTAACTTCAACCTCTGCCTCTTAGCTTTCCAAAGCCACTTAATTTGCTTAATTACGAATTAAGATGAGAGAGTTATGTCCACATTCAACTCATAGGACAGCTGAAACTACCTCTGACTTCACATGGACTGAAACCCATAAAAACGACTCTGTTTGGAACAATGGTATTCATGAGAGTTAAAGATCTATGTTTTATCTTTCATTTTCCACCGGTTTCAGTTCCAAAAGACATCTACAGCCCAAGTTATGGCCCAATCTTCATGACCAGTTCAGGTTCCAGTGACAGCAATTATGTTCTGACTTCAAGGCCCAATGTGACCCACTATACATCCAATTCAGCATCTGAGTTCTTCATGAAAGTTGTTGGGCTTCCTTTTAGATTTCCTAAAATATAAAGTTCATAATTTTTAGATGCCCGGAACTCGAGATATGGCAAAAATACAGAGTCAACGTCTATAATCATGAATTAGTGAAAAATTGCAATAAAGCCCAATGAGGCCCAAACTCATAAATCATTGCTAGACTAAATCAATTATGCACATTTAACTTGTAAAAAGTACTTTAAATGAGGGATCTTCAATGCATGCAAATAATGTTTATCAATGATCTGGTGTGGAAAGTCATATTGCCCATGGATAAAAGTTGTCGAGAATATGGCAAATGGTCACCTAAATGGGAAGGACCATTTAGAGTTGATAAAGCGTTTTCTGGAAATGCTTATGCACTTGTCAATGTTGATACCGACTCGAAAATCAAGTCAATTAATGGCAAGTATTTGAGGGAATATAAACCGACAATGTTGGAAGTGAAGATTGACAACAAGTGAGAAGGCACAGATCATCAGTCTAAGCCATATATAAATTGGCAATATGACAATATGTTATCAGAATACAAATTGTCAATCAAGGTTAATCTAATCCTAAAGTCTAAGACTATGCTAAGATCGGCAGAATTTTATCTTCCTCCTTTCGGCAATACAGCAGTATAACCTAATTTGTTGAGGCTTCATTCTCCATTTGGTGAGGTTTCAGCTGCTCCATATGTCGAGGATGCGCAGAGACGCAGAGAAGGAGATGTGCAAAAGCAGATCTCACCATCAATTAACCCAAAAGGTTGTAGTTGCTATGGTATATAAAGATGACACCAAGAGAAAACCACTACCTTCTAGGATGAAGATGATGAAACTAGAGCAAGATGCACTCATTCCCTTTCAAGAGCAGGCTTCTCCCCGGATATGCAGCGAGATCAGCTCAAGATGTTACGTTGGTTGCTGGCCTCCACTGCATGTTTTTACGTTGATTACTGACCTTCACTAAGCATATGACCATTAAAAAAGAAACTTTGGTCTGAGGTCTTAAGGTGATAAGGTCAGACTCCCATGGGGGAAGAAAGAAGAATGAATAAGAACCTTTTTTTTAAATGGAAGCACATTATGTGAAATACTCAAATATGAAATAGTTTGATTTGCAAACCTCATTATTTATAGTTGGTCCAGAGAGGCAACGAATTTAATACGAGTTGGTTTGCCAAAGATAAGAAAAGAGACATTTTTTATTAATCAACAATTGTCGGATGTTACAAGATTAGAGTTTGACAAAGAAAAGAACTACAACTATCAATTTTGGCCTAAGTTGAAATCGAAGGACAACTGATCCCACACAAATGAAAGGTCAGTTTTGTCAGCAGCAGCAGCTTCATATTCGGGTTGTAATGCGCGGAGTTTGCCAACTACGCTTTCAGCTTTCCGACCAAGTTGAATAGATTCATCGTCAATAGCTTTGACTTTGTCTCTACTCTTTTCTAGAGCTTTGTAAAACTTGGCGCATTTCAGATCTGTCAATTCAATCTCTGCCAACAGTTTCTTTCGATACTCCAGGAGACTCTCTTTGGTATGAATTCCGGTGGAAATGAGGTCAAGTTCCTTTTGTTTAGAAGTTTCCAGATCTTGGAACCGAGCTAAGAGATCATCTTTAATCTTTTCTTCCTCCTCATAAGAAGGAATGACGGAAGTCATCCTTTCTAACTTTCTAGAGAGCCGCTCCCAGAATTTATATATGGAGAGAAAGTGTGTACGGCTCGACATGGGGAGATTGGAATGGAGAGGAGTGATATCTTTAATGAGTCGTGACAATTCTTGTTGAACGCTAGCATCAGATAAAAGTGCGTTAAAAGAATTGTCAAGAAGAGCCTGGAGATCATGCATAAGGTTGACGACTCGAGAATCACTGGAGTCATGTTGAGTTAATAAAGAGTTGGCAGAAAGTGTTGATTCTTTTCGGCTTACTTCCGACAGCATATTAATCCAAGTGTTGAAGTGAAGAGCCGGTTTAGGGTCAGGAGACTTCATGATTGGGGGTCTGATTGTAGGTGGAGAAGGAACGATAGGAATTGTTTCGGTCAGCAGGGCTTCTATGTCAATATCCTCATCCAAAATTTCAATCATGACGGCAGTCTCAACTGGTGTGTCGGCTACGAAAGTTGGAGTGATTGAAATGTGATGATGAGGGCTAGGGGGCATTTCTGGATTGGATTCGAGAGGTTGAGGATTATCCGTCAAACCTCTAGTATCGACAATAGTGCTTCCTAAATTTCTGTCAACCTGTACCTCTAAATCAGATCGATTCTTTGGTTCGACAGTCTTGTTGACAATTTCTTGAACAGTCATTGAATCTTCAATCTGAAGAGATTTTTCTTGACATGAAGGAAAATGAGATATAATAATAATAATAATAATAATAATAATAATAATAATTATTATTATTATTATTATTATTATTATTATTATTATTATTATTATTATTATTATTATTATTATTATATAAAGGAAGATGACAAGATCAGTGGAAATACCAGGTTAGGGTCTGAAGACATCAAGTCAACATCAGCACTTGCCTTTTCAGTTACCGGAATAGTCCTGACGACTTTCTCTTTCTGTCAAAATAAGAATGAGAGGCTATGAAAAAAAGGGTATAACTTGATAGACCAACTTAAAATTTTTACCTTGGATTGGTTGGAGGGAGAAGTGCTGGAGGAGCTAACAACGATGACTTGGCCCTTACATCCAGTGGAAGCTTTGGCGACATTAGAGTCTGTCGAGATTGAAAAGCTTTTGGTAGACTTTGATTTTTTGGAAGGGAGGTCAGAAGGAGCAGCTTTCTCTTTTCTTTTCTTAGACCTTTTTGTCTGAGGATTAGAAATAGAAGCTTTGGTCGGCCGTGAGATTTTCTTGACAGTTTTGGTCGCCACAGGAATTACGTCTTCATCGTCATCTTTAAGCGCTTTTTCAGTCAGTACATCAAATTTAGACTTATCAGGAAGAGGTTTGTCAAGAGGAATAACTGTCAATAACAACATAAATAAGTTGATTGACAGCAAAAAAGTGAAAGAATAAAAAATTATTTGACGAGTAAATACCTGAATTACAAGTTAGAATTTGCGATGGAATCCAAAGTCGTCATCAGGTTGGAGAAACCGACGAGCGAAGTTAACTGGATTTGGTTTTTCAAAAGGGTCAACGTAAGCACTCACGCTTTCTAAAAAGAAAAAGTTACCTCCTTTCGTCGGCTTTCCTGGGTGTGAATCAGCTAAACCAAAAGGGGCACAAGGAATAGGCACAGGTTCAGGAAAAGGAGCCTTTAAACTGTCAAAATATTCCCTGGTCATATTTGGAATACCCCAATACTTGGCAAGCCTTTCAGATTCCTTATTGTCATGCTTCCTTTTGGCTTCAGCTAAAACACTATTAACATGACGAACCATATCAAATGGTCTTAAGGGATTCCACTTGATTTTGTAAAAATTTTCAAAGGCTTGAATTTCTTTCTGAAGTTCACCTCGAGTTTTTGATGCTGGATCCTGTTCCTGCATAGGAGAATCATCACCGTTACCCACAGTGTCTTCAATACAACTCAAGCAGGTCTTTAAACTTAGGTGGTGGTTGGAATAGTACTCATCCGACCAGTCAAGAATCCTTGAGTTATTCCATGGAAAACAGAGAATGAGACAGGCTGTAAAAAGGCCATATGGGCTTTATCCTCATCACTGATGGCCACAATATTTTCATATGTTTAAGCTTTGGCACCAATAAAGTTCTCATCAAGGTTTGACGAGTAAGGAGCAGGAATAGATTGACAGAAACCGAGCTGACAAGCAGTGGTATTGGGCAAATGAAGATAGATTCTATGGATTTTGAAACTAGGACCATCAACAAAAATGACTTTTTGGCAAAGAAAATTGGTCCAAATTGACTTGTTGGATTTAGATATAGTGGTACTTAGTTTAGTAAACCACTCCAGACCGTACTTCCGGTCAATAAAAGGAGTGAAATTGATCTTTGAAGAGGTAGACGAAAGAGAGTGAAAGATTTTAAAGTAGAACTTAAAGTTGGCAGTTTCATCTCTTGATAAAGATTCAGCAGACACATAACAGAGATAAGAGCCATAAGTATCAATTGATAAGTCCGAAGGAGCTTTGTATGAAAAGTGACGCTCTAAGACAGCATTCAACCACAACTGGAGAAGCCAAAGAGGCCCTCCTATGTTGGTTTTCTTCTGTCTAGATCTGACAGTATCAACTAACATACTCATATTGTCATAAAGATTAGCCAAAACGCATTGGCCCAATGCTAATCTCTTGCCAGTTGCCAAAATATTAGCAAGAAGAACATGTGAAGCAATCAAAGTAGCAGACATGCTACAGAAGACATAAGCACATAGCCAAAGAAACAGAAAGGCTACGTGTTCCATATTCGTCACGGGTTCTTAGTCTCCACCTCTAAAATCTGTTATATATTTAGAGAAAGAACATTTTGGAACATAGACATCAATTTGATTCTCAACTTCGACATCGGAATGCATGGTAGGGCCATCTAGACGAAGGCTCGTGATGGCTGACATGTCGAATAAAGTTGGACCCATCATTCCATAAGGGAAGTGGAAATTATTTGTGGTTCTGTTCCATAAAAAGACTGACGCCCCTATTAAATAAAAATCTACTAATTTAACATGGCGAGAAAGCTAAATAAATTCAAAAATTCCAACTTCTTCCCACACGTTGCGTTTTTCAGTCTGAACTCGGTCAAGCCAACTGATGTAAGCATCGAACCGAGTAGCAGGAGGCATTCTAAAAATTATATTGCTCTTTTTAAAGACATGAATATGGATTGGAGTTAATGAAGATAAGATAACCTCATTTGAGTCAGCAGAAGGAAAAGAACCACGTAAATCCTCAGAAATTTCATTTTGGGCTACCAGAGGACCCAAGAATGCAGAAGGCGGATTCAAAGCAACGGAAGAATCATGAACAGGGTAAATTACCTTAGATTCCTGCCATAATTCTGATTCTTCTAAAATTGGGTCTTGAACTACTGCCCTAAGAGGAGCAACCGTGGCTCGAGGTACTAAAGTGGACATCTTTGAAGATGTTGCCATGGAGTTTAAGCGAAGTGATGAAGAGGAAAGATTTTTCCTTTAAAGAAGAAGGGTTTTTGCGAGGGAAGAGGAACGGTAAGAAGAAGAAATTCACAACAGTGATGTGACTGCTATTTAAAGAAAAGTAAAGGTCTCTGGTTCGAATTCCGAGAAACCTGCAACGTTATGATTATCCCTATTAAGTAGGGATGAGATTAAAATGAGATTTATCTAACGGAAGAAAAATCCGGAATTAAGATAATTCATTGGCAATTTAAAATTCAAATTTTGCTATTCTTTCGGGTAAGGCCGTCGAAAAGCAAAACTTGGGGGGCATCTGTTAATGGAAGAATTTCAAACTCTTGACAGAAATAATTCCGACAGGCTGACGAAGGAATTCAAGTAAAGAATGTTATTTTCTAAGTATCGAAAAAACTCAGTTCATAAGAAAGTGTACATGTCGAGAAAAGATAGATTGACAAGCAGCCTTTTTGACGAAATTCGTGGAAGGATTGTCAAAGATATGGAAAGAGAAAAAATGACCAAGTCTCAAAATCGACAATATAGTCAAGATGAGTTGTCGAGCAGTTAATCCCGTCAAAGACAAGCCAGTTGACACGGAGCGGTTCAAGACATTGAGCAGTTATTGGAATTTTATTGACAAGCAGTTTAAATATAAAGCCTAAGAGAACTGCCAAGGACATGTGGCAGTCATTTAGATAGGAAGTTACTACTAGGTAGTTATTTTTTTTGCCTATAAATACTAGTGATTACAATGTAATAGAGGAGGTTACTAGATACACATCCTACACATCTCGATCACACAGCAGATTGACGGATTACATTCAAGTATTCCCTCCATCCTTCTCATTTCAATACTATGGCAAAATTCAATGCCATTTTCATTTCTTCTGTTCAATTTCTTCATTTATTCTTACTCATTTCCAACATTTCTCTTATGTTCTTCTTTTAAATTCATTTACTTCTTGAAAGTTGTATCACTTAGATCCTACTCTACTTAACTTTCTTTTTATACTTATGTTTCTTCTTTTTATTGTAAACTTAGTTCAATCAGGAATTTATTTTCTACATATAAACTACTTCCTTCTTTTAAATTTCAAATTCCCCTTTTCAAATATAAACAATTTCGTTGTCAAGTTTCATTATTGACAATAATCGGTACACCATTTTTAAACTTATATACCTGTCATAGCATCAAGTCCTTGCCAGTATATTACTAGATTTGACTAACTTGTCAAATTCATACTTGGAAGACAATACATACACAGATTTTGATGAGATTACCGCATAACTCGTAGGTCCCACACTCGTTTGATCTTTAATTATTTGTAACAAAGAATTTTGGTCAGAAACCAAAAACCAACGTCAACACCCGTCACCATCACGGCAAGCCACAGCCACAGCCACCCTTTCTTCTTCTGTACCATACTTGGTATCCAAAAACTTCAATTTCATAACCTTCATAGTCTCAAAAACTCCAATCTCTTTGGCCAATGATCCTGAAGAAGTTGCGTTACCAGCCCCCAAAAATTGATTCATCTGCAAGGGGTGGTATACCTGAAGTTGGTGGTGGTGGTGGTTGATGGGGTTTCAAAGAGGAAGAATCATAAGGATTATTGGAATGATGATGGGGAATGAAACATGGTTGGTAGTGTTCTTCAAAATAGGTTTCTGGATTTCCGTGTTAGGGTTTGATTCATCCCTGGGCCGTTTTTTTTTGTTAATTGTTTATAGTTATTAGGTTTCGGTTCGTTTTTAAAATGCTCTGTTTGTTATATAGGTTTGCATCTGATTGTTTGATCCGAGAGGAATAACGGAGAAGGTGCTTAATT
Source organism: Sophora flavescens (assembly GCA_030762895.1). Classification (NCBI taxonomy): domain Eukaryota; kingdom Viridiplantae; phylum Streptophyta; class Magnoliopsida; order Fabales; family Fabaceae; genus Sophora; species Sophora flavescens. The sequence goes on along the minus strand of CM061066.1, from coordinate 140,864,681 downwards.
GATATGGAGGGAAGGGAAGAGAATGGTTAATGGTGGTATGGTTTAAGAGTAATTGATGAGATATTTTGTTACCAGATTCTTGATTTGTTGAAACCATTGGTGACTTCTTCAAATTGTTAAGAGAGTTTGAATGTGTTTTGATCTATGGATTTGGAAATAGTTCTATCTTCCAGTGCGAACAGGTGAGATGCGCCCCTCGTACTGTTCCTACTGTTCCGATTGAAGATTGAAAAAGATAAATAGTATTTTATGCATATCAGCATTTTCCGTCTACAAATGGATGAGAGATAATGGAAAGGACCACTTTGGTTCACTTTTGAAACATAAAGAACTAAAATGAATCTTTTTAAAGATAAATGACCGAAATGAATTTTACCCAATAATAAAGGATCAAAAAGATATTTTAACCTTATATTATTAGTACATGTGTTAAACCAAAATATACTAATGGTTGATGGTTGAAGTGATAAGAAGTTCCATTCCCCTTAACCAAAATTCGGGGCAGCTTTTGTGAATAAAAATGATGGACATAAAAAAGTTTTCCCTCTTTAAGTAATTCTTTCCAACTTTGTCTTGGATATTCATCAGGTCAATTTCAATGTTTCTGGGATTTTGATCTTAATAGTCCGGCCTATATTTTATATATATATATAATAAGATTATGATTAAATCAATTAATGCCATTTTTTTCATGAAAAATAATCTTTCTTTTATGCTAAAAAAAATAGTGGGAGTGAAGGAAATAAAATTCCTCATGAAGCAATTTTAGAATTATAATGTATATCAAAAAAAGTATTGCAACGAAATAAAGGAAAGAAAATCATATGTGAAAGAGAAACAAATGGTTCAGATAAAGGTGATTTTCTTGGGGGAAATAGCAAAGGAAAAGAAAATACTAAGAAAAAGAAAAAGCAGCAAAAGAAGTGTTAAAGGTCGATAGTATGACTCTGATACCATGTTGAAAAATATGGTTCGGAAGCGAGAATTGAGAGAGAATGTAAAATTAATATTTGATTGAATGGTAAAAGTAATTATAAAGTGACATCTTGCCTTCATATAGGCTAACAAACTAGTATTTAACTAACTATCAACAAACTAATAACTAATCTCCAATTAACTATATAACTATATCTCTACCAATCTCTTGAAGTAGCCATAGTTCAAGGTTGTATGACACCATGGGTTGCACACCAAGTTTTGTAGAATTCCTAAATAAAAGTTCAAGGCAATGCCAATTTCATGATGCATAATAATCTTTCTATTCCCAAAAGAAATTTAATCAATTATTTTATAAAAAATGGGGGATTGTTATAATAATTTTATAAAAGATAAATTATTAATACAAATATATAAGGTGTTGAGTTTACCAACATGTGGTTGGTCCAAGTGGTAACGAGCTTGGGTCCTTTAAGCAAGTGGTCAGGGGTTTGATCCCTGACTCTTGCGTGTGGAGAAAACCAAAAAAAAATATATAAGGTGTTGAGTTCATATATTACTTAAATACACATACCAAAAAAATGTTGTACTATGCTCCAACATGATCTTCTCACACACATAAATATATATTATGGCAATTGAATGTGAATGTTGAAGTGCAATTGATATTGCAACTTCCTTTTCCATCGTTCTTTAACCTATTGAATGAGGCCCTCAAGTCCAACGACCTTGTTAATGTTAGCAGGTAGTAATAAATAATGATAAAATTAATACAATCATTTTGGTTTAGTTTTTAGTTTTTTTTAACCTAAAAATGGAGTTCGGTTAACAACATACTCTTGTTATATGCAAACATAATATTGCATCCAAACTATCTGCAAATAATAAAGATGCAGAAAAGGTAACTTCCGTGATAATAATGAACCTTAACCCAATCTCCACTTTTATCGCATACCACTACAGAACCTATAAGATGAACTTAGTTTTTGCAAAACATGAAAGAGATTTTAACCAAAAAAGAAACATGAAAAAGATATCACTCGTCCAAAATATGGATTCTAGAACTGGTTTTACATCGGTTGTATTTAACCAATTTTTTTTTTAAAAAGGCAGTCACATTTTTATAAATAAATGACATTGTTTTTAACTTTCTACATCGGTTCTTCAGTGACCGATGTGGAAAGTGTAGTTTCTACATCGGTTTCTGATGTGTCGCGTATGCACGCGCTCGTGCGATTCCGGCAAGTGTACCGGATTGCCGTCAAGTAATAAAAGATATCGAACCCACAGAGACTGTGTTCTCGAATCGCAATCGGTTTTCGAATTGAGTGAATCTGGACTTTGTAAAGGGTTTTGAAATTGGTTTGAATTTGAAATTGAAATGATAAACAAACAGAAAACAGATGTTTTTGGGGTTTTCGATTTAAACGGATTCCTAGGGATTTGGGTTACCTTTGAGGTTGTTTATGTTGCTAACTGATTTACCTTTGTTGATTACCGAAATTGCCTTGAAGGCGAGTTTATCCTCTGATAGCTTAAGCTCCCTCTCGGGTTACAAAAGCCGTGCCCAATTGACCCAACCCCTACTCTCGTGGTAGTCGATCCCAAGTTGGACCCTTTGCGTTCTGTGACAACTCGTTGCTCCTCGAGGGACGGCTTCTAACTCTCGTGATTTCAGTCCCAAGTCTGACTTCTATAGGTCCGACACCTAGGTTCACCGCTAGGTTCCTCCCTATAATGTCTAAGTCATGCAAATAACCTAAGTTCACCGCTAGGTTCCTCCTTGGATCATTCACATCTCACAAACCAGTGGCCGCCGGGCTTTACGAGTGAAACACCCTAGAAATCCTAAGTTCACCGCTAGGTTCCTCCTTAGAACGTCTACGTCACGTAAATAAACGGTTGCCGAAATTTATGAGTGATTAACACACTAGAAATCAGATCTAAAACAATAACGAAATCAACAACGATTTTACATCAATTTAACATCATTTACAAACCTCGGGCAGAGCCCTAATCCCTAGAAACTAAGCTACTACTCCAGTCTTGCCATGGAGATGACAAGCTGGGTGGACAACATAGTGAAAATCAGAAAAGAGAAGAGAAGATGAGAGGAGAGGAGAAGAGATATCTAAGCCTAGAGTAGTAGCCCCAATGTCTATGTGTTGTGTATCTGATGCCTTGGTCCATATTTATAGAAATGGGGAAGTTAGAGTCCCAAACCAACTCAAAATCTGATCTATTTCGGTTTCTTCAGGTCCAAGTAATACGCGTCACAGCCGTGATGGCCATCACGGCCAGGCCGTGACGGTCTCTGCCTCTGCCAATTCTGGAAAATTCAATTTCTCGTGACGCGAGATATGTCTCGCGACGCGAGCCCTCAGCTTCATGGCCCGTGAAGAATATCACGGCTAGGCCGTGATGTGCTCTGACTTGTGGTGGTTTTGGGTCACGGCCGTGATGGCTATCACGGCCAGGCCGTGATGACTCGACTTGACCTTTCTTCTTTTTCAGTTTTGCTCGATCATGGCCGTGATGGGCATCACGGCTAGGCCGTGATGGGCTCTGTTTGGCTCATTTTCTTCAGTTTTAAAGCTCCATCTTCATCCAAACTTCATCATGGTTGATCTTGAGCAATTTACCCTTTATATCTGCAAAACAACACACGAAAACCGCCTTACCCGTTCCAAAGGAAAATTAACCTAAAATCTAATAAAAATATGCCTAAACTACATGAAAATGCATGCAAAATGATGGACAAAGATGAGGTGGAATCACACTCATCAGTTTCTATAGCAACCGATGAAGAAAGTTATGGATTTTACATTTTACTTAAGTGCGAAGAACACTTTTGCTTTAGAAACATTACATGGAATGAATGAAATTGGTACAAATCAAATTTAAGAGAAGCAATGTTTTATTCATCGGTTGTGGTCTCGACCTTTTTACATCTGTTAAGACACTTTTTACATCGGTTATGAGGTAAACTAGTGTAAAAGTTCCATATTTTACATCGCACTACAAGAAATTTGTTGTTTAGCCATCGATTATTAGCGACTGTAATAGCAACGGGAAAAGTGAATTAGCAGTTCTGGTCACAAAATGAATATTAGCGACCAATATTTTTGGTCACAAATAAATCCGTCACTAAATCGGTCGCTATTTTGAAAAATAAGAAAGTCAAACTTGTTGACCGAGTTAGCGACAACTTAATGGTTTAAATTTAGCGACCGGTATTATTTCGGTCGCTAAAATAATTTTTTTGATTGCGACCGCCTTATGGCGACCAACTAATTCGGTTGCTAATTTCCAAATCCCTAATTAACCCGCATGTCCCCCTTTCCCCCTCACTCTTTCACTTTCCTCCTCCTTGCTCCCTCATCGATGGTGCTTCTCACCTGAGTTCAAGGTAAATCTGCTCTTCTTCTCCCTCTCTCTCTTCTTCCCCCTCTCTCTTCTTCCCTCCCTCCCCCTCGGTCCTTTCTCTCTCTTCGTCCCCCTCTATCTCTCTTCTTCCCTCCCCTCACCCTCTCTTCGGCCCTCTCTCTCTTCGTCCTCAATCCCTCTGCCTCCATCCCCTCACCCTCTCGGTGATCCACTCTCCCTCTCCCCATTTCTGTTTCTTTTTTTGTTTTTTAATTTTTTTCAATTTTGCAGGAAGCTGCTTCTCAGAGACCCCAGCAAGGAATCTTAGCTTCTTAGAGACTCCAACAAGGTAAGCTCCTATGGGTTTGTGGTTATTTTTGCTTTCATAGGATAAATGCTAACAGTAGTAGAAATCTATATGTGTCCTGCTCTTGCTTACTTTTAAAGCCTTAATAAAAGTCGTAATTATGTTTGATTGATGTTAATAATGATAGGTAAGAGTTAGTTAAGAAAGAGGTTGTGAGTTAGTTAGTTAGCTAGGGTGCAAAGCAAATAGCAACAAGTAAAGTGAGGAAAGAAGGCATGCATACAAAATTGGCGGTGAGGGTACTATTGGAAGCACGAAGACGAACCCTTGGAAGAGCTGAACGGCGGAAGCACCGGAAACCACCAGTGGAAAGTGGGCTGCGAGTGGCGGAGCGACTATGAACGAGTGGCGGAGGAATGAGAATTAAGGAATAACTGTTAACGGGGTTTTGAAAAGGTTTGTTCTCGACTGGGCTAGGGCCATACCTTATAATAAGAATTGGAGAATGATGGAGCTGTGGGACTGAGAATTCTTGTGGTAGTTAGCAGTGATGGAAGCACCAGAGAATCGAAAGTGGATGGATAGAAGGAAGGATCATGGAGGACTGACGCGCGAGTTCATCGAGGGAGTCAACGTGTTCTTTCTTTATGCGAGCCAGCAAGAGGAATATCTAAGTCAACATGTTCCAAAAATGAGGTGTCCTTTTAAGAAGTGCAAGTGTCTAAAATTCTAGTACGGGGATGATGTGATGGCACATCTCTACGAGAGGGGGTTTATGGCGAATTATTATTATTGGGTCAACCATGGTGAAAAACTGCCATTGGTTCCCCCAGTTGTGATGGAAGATGCATATTATGGTCCTGGTGAGGGGAGGGAAGAATGCAACCCTTTTGAGCAGATGGTTTTCGATCATGCTAGCCCCTCTATTGGTTTAGGAATTCAACAAGACGATGATCATGTTGAGGACCATTACATAGAGGAGGCTGGCCGATTCAGAGTTGTTGGCTTCCTTGGTTGCTCTTAGCATCAAGTCCGATTATAATGAGACAGAAGGTGAGTTCGATCGCTGGGTTGGCTTTATGGGCGATGCAATGCCGTTCAATAACTGTATGCCTCGGAATCTCTATCAAGCGAAGAAATCTCTAGAGAGAGAGGATGATCATATACATGCACCCGTGAATCACAGTAACAACTCGACGGGCCCCACCAGAGTAACCAACTCGCGTGATATTGGAAATAAAAGGAATCATTGGAAAACAAAATTTGTATTAAATGAAGGGTATTTTAGGAATAACATCATTAAATTGGATAGAAGTAGTTGAAATTTGCTTATATATGGGACCAAAAAGTTTGGGACTTTTTTGCTTATAATAGAGACCAGAGTGAGTAAATAGTTAATAGATGTCATATGACAGTAGAGAAAAAAAATAGTGATTTTGAATTTTCGAGAGATAAGAATCAAAGGAAAAATTTTACAGGTACCAAAACCAAAAGCCAGAAAAGAAAAAATGTATAAAATATCATGATATACAAAAAAAAGATTTGAAAAGAAATAACTAGAAAAGTAGCAAGTAGGAAAGTAGGGGTTTTTGACCAAACTGGGTTCCTTTTAGAAACTATTTACCAGTTTAGGGTTATTCTGAAACTATTTACCAATGGGGGGTCGTTTTGTACATGTGGCATATTTTATTATTTTTCAATCTGACGGGTCAAATGCGCCACTGCAGATGGCGCCTTTGAAGGCGCCACTGCAGTTGGCGCCTACCTATAAACAAAAAAAAAAGTCAAAAGGGAAGGCGCCACTGCAAATGGCGCCTTCCCCTGCAGTGGCACCTCCCCCTGCATTGTATCACGTGACACTGCAGGGGGGCCTCCAACCAAAAATTGGATGCCTGCAATTTTTAAGGAACAACGCTACAATTTTAAAGGAACAACGTTACAAAAAAAATTATACTATAAGTATAGGGAGTAACGATGACATTAATGATAAAGTATCTATTTAAAACAACAAGAGGCAATAAAAAAATCCCGTAATAATGAGTAGCAAATAATATCACAAGAGCCATAAAAAAATAATAGCAATAACAATTTACACCAATAAATATTCATCAATTATTACAGTAGTAAAAAAAAATTACCTTATAAGAATTAAAAGAAAGTCACCTGCAATTTTAAAGGAATAACGCGACAAAAAAAAGTATACTATAAATATAGGGAGTAACGATGACATTAATGATAACATATCTATTTAAAACAACAAAATAGACTTATGATTAGATATTGTGGCAATATGTGTGACTGATGTGACAAATCCACTAATTTTATGTTAATAATATTATTTACGTTTTCTTTGCCACATTAACTTTCATATTGCCAAATATTATTTATTTTCCCTGGGCCATGTATCGTGCTGGGTTTACCACAATATCTAATCATTCCTTACACCTAGCGGGAAAACGTGTCCGTAACCATGACTTTACTATTTATATGAATCACATAAATAGTAAACCCATTTCACATCACGATATAAAATATCAGTTTTTTAGTTTATTAAATTTTAAATAATAAAGTAACGATTTTAATTTTATAATTCATATATTGATTAGTATTTTAATAATTTAAATTTCAATGAAAAAACTATGATACCAATAATTTATTTTTTATAATCTATTTTAATAATTTATTATATTAAAATTTATAATATTAAATTATTATTTAAATTACTTAATACTTATAACACAGACCTATATAAAAATAAATTATTACTGTACACATTATTTTAATAATTTATAAATAATATATTATTTATAATTAAAACCAAAATAAATTTAGTTTATTAAAAATAATATATTAAAATAATTCACATACTTGGATGGTACAAATGCCAAAAAATTAATTCACATATTCTTGTTTTTACAGTTTGCTTGTTATTAGTTTAAAACAAGTGAAAAGGGACAGGGATGGACTCATTGCAGCTATAAACCTGCAAACTTCAAGTTTATTATGTCCATGATTTAACCACGTCGATTATTACTTTAATTTTATTATTACTTCAATATATATTTTCAATATTTTAATAATAATCCTTATATTAAAAATCAGATTAAGATATAACTATCGATTATATTCGTTTGAAGGATGGTTTTTTTTTTCATTTTCAGGATGACTTTTTTCATTTTTAGACAAACCCATCTTCTTAAATTCACTCCAGAGATTTTCTGCAATGCTCTCACCAGAGTTCCATTATGTTAAGATGACAGAAGGAGAATTTCCCTTAAAATTTTAAACTAATAACAAGCAAACAGTAAAAACAAGAATATGTGAATTAATTTTCTGGCATTTGTACCATCCAAGTATGTGAATTAATTTTGAAAATAAATTGAATGAAAGTATAATTCGATAATTATAAAATGATAGTAAAAAATTATATTTAAACTTAAATGAATTTGAATTAAAAATTCCAAATAAGAACCAGACTTGTGTATTGATAAAATATTGTATCACACTCTGAATTTTGATCAGTAGATGCCCGAGGAAAGTCTGATCCAAATAAAATTTTTTTTACTACTGTAATAATTGATGAATATTTATTGGTGTAAATTGTTATTGCTATTATTTTTTTATGGCTCCTGTGATATTATTTGCTACTCATTATTACGGGATTATTTTTATTGCCTCTTATTGTTTTAAATAGATACTTCATCATTAATGTCATCGTTACTCCCTATACTTATGGTATAATTTTTTTTGTAGCGTTGTTCCTTTAAAATTGTAGCGTTGTTCCTTTAAAATTGCAGGCGTCCAATTTTTGGTTGGGGGGCTCCCCTGGGCCCCCCCTGCAGTGCCACGTGATACACTGCAGGGGGAGGTGCCACTGCAGGGGAAGGCGCCATTTGCAGTGGCGCCTCCCCTTTTGACTTTTTTTTTTGTTTATAGGTAGGCGCCTTCAAAGGCGCCATCTGCAGTGGCGCCTTCGACCCGTCAGATTGAAAAATAATAAAATATGCCACGTGTCCAAAACGACCTCCTATTGATAAATAGTTTCAGAATAATCCTAAACTGGTAAATAGTTTCTAAAAGAAACCCAGTTTGATCTAAAACACAGGAAAGTAGCAATGCAAAAGAATGGAAAGTATTCTAACCGTGCCAGCTGCAATCAAGTAATGGATAGTCTTCTCAACCATTCTCCATGCCTATTCTCCTCAGCAGTCCAAGACCTACTCCACACTGCCCAAGAGCTAGGACATGTACCAGTCTCGTCCCTAATCCCATCCATGTTTGGTACGTTGGCAATGCTTCCTCAGTGATCATATCGATCACCCACCAAAACCACAAGGTAATCGTCTGGAAGCTGAGCCGTTCGATCTCTCAGGGCCTTAACCTGATCGCTGAACTCATCATAAGGCAGTGATGAGTCTGGCAACATGTCGTGGGGTTGCCAGAATTGTTCCGCTAGCTTCACCAGTGGCATGACGTTCTGTGATGCCCAACTGTCCGATGACTTGAAGAGTTCTAACTTCTCCGGTGGCAATGAGTGGCTCCTTCGAGATCTTAAGAGCGCGGCAGAGATCATGGTTGTTGGTGGCTTTGGATGGAGGTATGTCTGAATGGAACCACTTGGGGTGGTCCATGCAAGTGCCTTGGTCATCATTGTTTGCAATTGCCTTTTTTGGAGTAGCTAATGAAAGTGTAGTGAAGTATCATTTATAGGCTGCTCCTTACTTATATAGACAGGAAAACGTTTTATGATCGATAAACTTGATGGACACCTAATTGCGTGCGCGCGCGCGCACACACAGATATATATATATATATATATTATATTATATTATATTGTTGGACTATTTTCATAAAATTAGTGTTAGGGACCAGTGCAAATGCAAGGGTAAGTTACCCATTAAATTTAAAACATTAAAAAAATGGGGATAAAATTTTTTTTTTATTCAAATTTTCATAAAAAAAAAATATGGACCATGTAAAAGTATATAAGCATAAATGAAAATCTTTTAAAAACTTCTAATGGCGTATTGTTTTAGACTGTACATACGATTCTTAATTAACGCAAAATGCAGAAGATTCATATGAAACGGTGCACCGGCCGAATAACTTTCAAAGCAGTTATTGGCAGTTTCTTTTCAATTGTAGTGCAAACCCGTATGTACAGTATATATGGCACTGTACATAAGGTTTTTCCTATTGTTTTTTGTATTTTTTTTAAAAAATGGCATATTGTTTACACTAAAAAAATCAAACATTTATAGTGTCAAAAAAATTTGTAGTTAAGAAAGAGCATGTCACACTTAATATGTTCGATTTTAGGCTAAAAATATTTCTACACTATTCGTTTCTTATTTTTATTGTTCTATTACTAATTCATAAAATGGAGTAACATGAACACACTTAATATTTATTAACAATGTAATAGTTGTAAGAAAATAATTTTTAGGTTCCAAGTTCCAATCAAATAGAAAAAACCGAAGATTTAGCTTCACAAAATTATTCTATTGTAACACCCTGAATATTTTGGGTTAGTTAAAAGAGATATTGACCCCACCTCAAAGAACACAACTTGGGGGAAAAAAAAAGACTTCAAAGCAAAAGAATAGGGAGAGTATAGGTATACTTTCATTAAGTTAACAACCCATCGAGCACCTGGGAATTCACCACAACATTACATTCAAAACCTCCGTTTGGATAACAGTTATGCAACTGGAAATTTGTGTTATAAGTTCCAAAAACATAAGCCAACACTATATACATACCAATATAGTATTAAATTTTGGCATCAAGTGAACATAGAATAACTCGATGATAGCATAAAAGTAATGTAGCCAAATGAGGATCCTGTCTCAATGTCTTCAGTCTACATAGGTTTCGACCCTTAATCAATAACCCTCAATGACAAGTACATTGGGAGAGACCAAGGGAGCACAATACTTGCATACAACTTGTGTCAAACAGGGGTTTTCAAGGCATTAGAATGATGTTCTTACTCCTTTACTTTTTGCGGTCAATGGACAAGTTGTTCTTAATTCAAAGATCCATTTTAAACACTCTGATTCAATGTCTGGGCTTATTTTCTATAACTATCCCAATCCAAGGTTCAAACATGACATGAGGTTTAAGAGGAATTACCTCAGCTTATTTTCTATAACTATCCTAATCCAAGGTTCAACATGATATGATGTTTAAGAGGAATTACCTCAGAAGTCAAGCTGTTCTCCACAAGGGCACTTTATATTTTTGATAATTTTTAATGGCTTCTATAACTTTCACATAGGAATTACTTTAATTTATTGCACTTAAATTAGTTTTCAAGTAAAATTCAAACGTAAAGTGAGAGGGGGAAAACTATCATACCATCATATAATTCCTGCATAGAAAGCAATACCATCATATAATTTCATACCAGGTGCCTATATTGTAATTGTCAACCCAGAGCAAGAAATCAATAACTTACCCTATTATTATATTCACATATAGCAAATGTAGTATTCAACACTTGAGCATACCAAAATTGCTTCATATTGTTTTCATGTTCAATTAGACTCATTAATCTACCTTAAAAACAATGTAGAGATCCAATTACATTTTAGGTATTACAAATATAAGAACAAAACTACAGAACACACAGCTTAATCATACACTTCACGTGCAATTAATCATACACCTCATTTAACCACACTTGCTCCCCTGTCTGAGATCCTATATTGTCTTCACTAGTGCAATAAGTGCTTTTTACGTCAGTTAAAATTGATTTTTTACGTCAGAATACTGACTGACGTAAATACAGCTGACTTTAATAGTTAATATTTTAACGTCAGTTGAGAACTGACGTTAAATATAAAACTATTAACGTCGGTTCTTTAACAAAACTGACGTTAATTTTGTAAAAATTAACGTCAGTTTTTTAAACAACTGACGTTAAACATAAAACTATTAACGTCAGTTCTTTAAGACAACGGACGTTGATTTTGTTAAAACTAACGTCAGTTGTTATAAAGAACTGCGTTAAAGGTTTAATTTTAACATCAGTTGTAATAAACAACTGACGTTAATAGTGTACTGTATATTTTATAAAATACTATTAACGTCACTTGTTTGATACAACTGACGTTAATCGGTTTTTTTTTTTAAATTCAGTTTTAAAACATCACTCCCCTCAGCTATCCCTGCATTCAGTCCCAGTAACACAGAATATCACACACATTACAGAATTGCAAAGGAAAATTGAACAAAGGGGGGACTTAAAACCAAAACCCATGTATATATATAAATAAATTTTAGTTCCAATGTCTAAAAAACAAAACTATCTAAGGATATATATATACATGTTATTAATTAGTTTCTAAAGTCTAACAAAAAAACTATTCATCTAAGTAGTGCGGAGGTATGTTGTCAATTCCTTTTTCAGCCGCATACTTGAAGAAGAATTCAATAAGCGCATCCTCAAGTCTCTTAACTCATCTTCTTCAATAGGCGATTGGTCGATAAATGCCTAGACACGTTCAAATAATAACAATAACATCAATGCAAGTCATCTTCAAAACTATAATATATAATTTAACAAGTTGTTTAAATATTACCTTCTTCCATCCATCCGTAATAGATGCGGAGACTGTGTTCAGCATATGAAGCATCACATAACAGCCGCACGACCACCCGTCAATTTGAAATCGAGACTAACAACAAAATTAATTGCAACGTCAGTTGAATATACATATAAATTAGTAATTATAATATTAATTATTTGATAAATAAACTACCAAACCTTGAGGATGTTCCATACAGGATTTGCTTTAGCCTTAGAAGTCCTACTTCTCCCGTTGGCGCAACTTATGCTACTCGCCTTCAGCGCGCTATCATAAACAAATAATCATGTCGATCAACTAACAAACTCATATATCATGTGTGTAATAAACTAAAAACAACTGATATTAAAACTTAAATTAAATTTAAGATTAGTTACTTACATATTTACAGCTTCCACCACCTTCGGTGGCGGATCTTGGTGGAGAGAGCAGAAGAATATGACAATATGACTAGACGGGTGAAGTACGAACAACTGCCAATGGCGTTCCATACAGTAGGGAGCCATATATAATTCTTTCGGATTGTCTCCCAACAAGTTCCCTAAGTATTTACTCAATGCATCGCCAGCAAAGAAATCGGGCAGAAGGATTGACGGATCTAAGAAACCGTAAACTGATGCAACGCCCTTATCAAGCTGAAGACTGTAACACCCCCCTTGGGCATTACCTTCTAAACACGTCCATAAATAAAATTGAAAGATAATTTGCTGATGCTTTCGGAAAATAACTTATATAAGTACATAAGTGTCTGAAATTGGGTGTAAAAATTTTTGTCACGACTCCATTACCTAAGCCTCAATTGATCGACACACAAACTTACTATCATAGCTTGACAAGCCTATTTAATTTAAAGGATATACTTAAATACAAGATAGTAGTTTTACAAAAATTTCGACAGAGTCTCCTCTGTAATTCGGACATCCCAGGGTAAAATAACACCCGTTAAAATAATTACATTTTCACTCCAGAATTCCAGTTACACTAAATCCAACCAGGCATCAATACATAAAAATAATAGTTATAGCCATAAGCTTTACAAGATCAAAAGAAATAGCTTAGATTTTCATTCAAAAGATATGCTCTCCGAGCTATAGACATTCCATTTTAAAATAAAGGCTCTCTGAGCCAAACTCATACATACTATCAAAAATAATCTAAGTCTCAACCCTAAGCTGGTCATTCTAAAAGTTATTCCGCAAGTAATACCTCATCAAGCCACTAGATCTAAGTCTCTGAGTGACTTAGAAAGACTCCTCTGCACCATCTGTGTTAAAGTACCCAGGGTACAATATCGAACTAGAAGAATCCTGAAATGTGTGTAAGGGTGAGACGCCAATATATGGTTTTAACACAATAACTAAATGCGCGACACCATATAACACATATACATTTACCACACGAGCATTGATAAGCTAATAGTCTATCAATGGGTTCCACACCCCAAACATCATCCATAAAATTATGCATGACACTTCTATTCATCATCTAAATTTTCGTCCTAATCTCATGAGATATCCCAACATCATATGAGTTGATCAGACTCCATAGCCACACTGGCTAACTTGGCCAACTGCCAATAGGTGCGCAACATCTTCCCATCTTCAAAGGCATACATAGCCAGGCATACAAGGTGTGGCTCCTCGAGGCACACTGCCGAACACATTGCTAATGTCCACAATCAGTGGCCCTACCATTAGCAAGTAAGATGGGGTCTCCATGTCCTCACTAGGCACATGAGAAAATGCATATCGGAATTACCTTTCGCCGCTGGTAATTAATGCATCAAACCTCAAACCGCAGGCATGTCTGCCAAAAATGCATGCAAAACACTTTTGTTTTGATCTTTTCTTTGTGCTCACTCTTTCTTTGCCGAAGCTCAAAATGGCTTACGACTCACATAGTTTTAAAACACTTTTAAAACTTTCATCACAACACAGGACCTCACTGTCCATAAAACTTTTATCAAAACATAGGACCTCACTGCCCATAAAACTTTTATCAAAACATAGGACCTCACAGTCCGAGTGCTCAATCACGACACCTCTCGACCGGTGCACCAGTCTTAGGTTCGTGGCACTAGAAACATCTTCAATGTTTCAACATGGTATACCTCATGTATACAATATAGGCCCTCAAAGTCCAAATGACTGAGTCCATCACAACACAGAACATTAGTACCCCGACGTCTCGGTTACTGAGTTCCACACCACTTTTAACACTAAATCAGTTTTGCTTTCATAAATTCTTTTTCCAAAATTGGAAATTCATCAATAAAATCCTTAAATAATAAAACTTGGTTTTCACAAAGGTGAGTCACTTGAGGTTTTAACTTCCTTAAAATATGTACTGCAGTTTCAAAATACTTGCCTTCTATGTTTTTCCAAATCTGTCATCACACTTTTCCAAATCATTCATCAATTATCACTTTTAAAGCTTCTCAAGCCAAAACTTAACTTTTTCCACTGAAACAACTTTCTAAAATCATCATTAACTTCTTTTCAACAATTAATTTTATAAAATAACTTTGTATAATATTGCAAACTTTCTTATATAAAAATTAGCAGTACTTAAACATTTTCACAATTTCGCTCTCATTGTGACTCAAGTTACTTTTACACTAATAAATCATCATCATCAAAACTCCTTATTTTTCCAAAATAATACTTTCCACCACCATTATATTCCAACGTTTCCCATAAAACCTGGAATATAATTTACACAGCTTATTAAAGCTTTTATCTGATTAATAGGTTGTGCACTGACCACAATCAGGCTTCTCAAACAACACTCACAAGCAACATTCAACAACAAACCACCAGACAGATTATGCACCATAGCAATATCATGTACAAATAATCAAATAATTTAAAACAGATCAGACACTGATACTCAGATATACAACACAACATAAACCACATAATCAGATAACCACAACCACATCAATTATACAGACTACACAACAAGCAAATGGTTATTGAGAAAAATCCATCAGGCAAGCCCCCCTTACCTTTGAAGACAAGTAAAGGATCCTCGTCCTAATGCCCACGTTAGCTCATATCTACTCCATCAAGCAAGCATAGCCATGTCCAAACGTCTCAGAGAGTAAATCCAACAACGCGCAACAACCAGAAATCAAGAAATCAATTACACATGATCAAACACACATTCTAACTTGATCTAAACACTTAATCTAATTACCAAACAAGGTTATTTTCAAAGAAAATCATGTTTGAAGCTCACGCTTCCCAATACCCTTTAAGGAATCTTTGTGTTGATCAAAAGATCACGAAAAAGAACTTTGGAAATCATCCATTAAGAGTCCTAATTACACTAAATCATAATTAATTTCACGAAAACATACCCAAATTTAAATCAAATTAAATTGGGGTTTTAGGGCTCCTTATTAAAATTTAGGGAAAACTCAGAATAATGAAATTGGTTTAGGGAAACACAAATTCACAGTCCCAATTTCATAAAACAATCTTAAATTTCAAGATTAAAATCTGAAATCAAAGGGTTAGGGTTAGGGTTTCAAAAATCAATTTGGGGATTTACAAAAGAGAAGAGGTTAGAGGCAAAACTCTTACCCCAGTTGAAGAGGAGAGAAGCTGTCATGGTGGCTGAAGGTGGTCCGGTGCGGCGGCGGCGAGCCGTTTCGCGGTGATGGCGGCGACCAAGCACGACCCAACATGGATCCGTACTCGTGGCGACGTTCTGAAGGTCGTGTGTTCGTCTCCTCCCCACCTGCGTGGCCGGACGACGACCGACGACGAGTTGCAACGGAGCTCGCGGATTCTGCGTGACACGGAGGAGGACCGAACCCAACAACCGTGCGGCGTCTTCTCTGGTCCAAGAGATGAGCAACGATGGCTCTCCATGGGGCTGGTGCGTGGCTGAGTTAAGGGAAGGAGGAGGAAGAAGATGTTGAGGTGGAAGGAAGAAGAAGAAAAGAGAAAGAAGAAAGAAAGAAAGAAGAAAAAGTTCCAGAGAAGGAGAAGAAAAGAGAGAGATAACGTCGAGAAAGAGAGAGAGAAAAGAGAGAAAATGAGTTTTTAAACTAGTTACTTAGTGATAGGTACAAAATGAGTGATAAATAATAGGCCTAAAATAAACATGTTTTTACTTTTTAGAATCTAAAAATAAAGATTGATAAGGATATGTTTTCGAAATTCAAGTTAGAGTAAAGATTAATAGTTGAACTGATCAACTAAGAAAATACTCAGTCCAAAATTTAATCTCCGATAAATGTCAAACCAAAATATTTTTAACTCTAAAATTAAATAGAATAGGAATATGAAAATGCTTTTCTCTTAATCATATTATTTAAAATATTTTTCTGTACTGGTATAATAGTGACAATAACGTAATTATTGTCTAGTAAGCGTGCATTCACTGAACTAAGTCAGTGCTAACGCACCCGATAAAATAGTTTGAAGAGAGTCATTTAATTACTCAAACTAAACCACCTAACATAATAAACATAAACATCCAAATAAAATAATAAACCCTAGGTGTAAAAACTAGGGTGTTACAAAGACGATGGAGATACCTAAGATATGAAAATGTGTGGATGTTAATTACATAATATATATATTGAAATTAAAATAAATTATTAAATGGAAAAATACCAAAAATAAATAAGTCGTAAAATTAAAATTAACTTACGTGCACCAGAGACTGATGACATTGCTGTTCATCCAGACGTTATTTCTGCAGGCATTCCCGAGATCGTCACCACAGAAGGAAAATATCCTCTGTTGATCTGGGCGTGCCACCCATCCATCGTGATCCAATGGACATTCAAAAATCTCAAACGCATAATCCTCACCGAGTGAGAACAAACGAGTGATAGGTGACAGCGACACCGACGTCGACTTGGCCTTCAGTTTAGGAAAAATAAAATAGATAAGTTTTTGATAATTAAAAAAAAAACACAAGTAATTATTTGACTAATTTGGACATTAATAATGAATAAATACCTTTGCTAACATTTCGAGCTCACGTCGTTTGGAGTCCAACTCAAGCTCACGCCTTTTCATTTCCAACTCATGCTCATGACGCTGGACTTCCAACTCCCGCTCCCTAGCTGCCAACTCATCGTCCTCCACATGTGCCCTACTAAAACTCTCTTTTGTGCTCACATGTGAAGGGTTGTCAAGCCCTGCGGTGTCCTGGGATGTACCGACGGAGGAAAGCTCTCTGGCAAGCGCCTGCTTGAATTCTGGGTTGGATATTAAGCCTTGCATCAGATGTGTTGTAATATCTGGGTTGGACATGAGGTGCTGAGTAATGTCAGCCAAAATTGATGCTTCATTGACCACCCGCTTTCGTGAAGCAGACTTGCCATAATATTGTTTGATGGTCACGTTCCAAGGAACACCAAGAACCCGACCAGGATGGTCTTTCTTGCCTAGAGCAGTCATCAAGACGTCCTGCCGTCCAGAAGGGACGAATGCGCCCTGGGAGGATTTTGCTTTAAGATCCATCTAAAATGAAAAAAAATGAAAAAACGTGCAAGTGAAAAGTGTTGCAATTATCTATACAAATATCAATTGAAATCAAGTTAATTATTTACTTACAATCTTATCTGCCACTTCGCGAGTGGCATCAACTTTAAAAGATCCCGTCTTTGTCATGCGGTCGGCTAACCAGACATCCTCGCGGTCGATGTCCGACGGAGGACTTGATGGTGTGCCCTCAGGCACCTCTCCTCTTTCAATCCTAGAAGAGTGCTCTTCCTGCTTCGCCCTCAGCCTATCCGCCATCATATGCTCGATCCGAGTCTGGTACCCACCCTGAGACATGGTGTGGCGGTGGACGTTCTTCGCCTGATTCTGCCGACCCTTATTTGCCTTAGCCTATTCAAACAAAAACAAATAATTAAATACAGTTAAATGATCTATAATAAGCATACAAAATTAACTTAATCAACCAACCTAAAATTCTCTATCCTGTCGACTCCTGGCAAACATATCCCAAGTATCCTGATCAATCCAGGGATAATCCGAGAACATTTTATCAAGCCGCTTCTTCCCAGATACATAGTACCTGGTAAGATCATGCTTGAACCCATTCCAACGCTTTGATGCCATTTTCATACATTTATGACGATGATCCTCATCATTTGGCACAGTCCAAGCTACCTACACATTAGATACATATATAACAACTGGATGGATTATAACTCAGATAATTATCTAATAATGTAAATCAAATGAATGTAAAGGTAAAATACCGTGATAGCCTCCCAAATCTGATCCATAACGTTCTGTGGAACGTCATTCCAGTGGTTGTTGTTGATGCTTACGTGCTGCTTCGCTTGTAGAAATACCCACTTATTAAATTCTTTAACACGAGGTCCCTGGGCATTTAGATTAGCATCGAAGGACACCTCAAGCTTCTGTCCGCTCTGCCTGTCCTTCTCTAGTTTCTTCAACGAGGTGGCTCCTCTACCCCGTTTCCTATGAGCCTGTGATGTCTGTATGGACAAAAAAAATGATAAAATAGAGGGTTGTAACATTATAAACTTACATTAAAAAGAAGGACTAAAGATAGTATATAACATGTAAACTTACACTAGAATCAGGCGTAGGCGTGATCGGGTCCTGCGAAACCCCCACAGTGTCCTCCCGTGCATGTGGGCTATCCGACTGATCCATATGTATGCATGTTCAGAAACAATATATATGTATTAACATAGGTTATAACTCAAAATAAATACAGAAGTATAAATAAAAATAACTAGATAGGTCATGTAGATATACAAAACATCTATATATCCAATATAAGGACAATACGGGAGATTGAAAACTATAGTTTTTGAAGATTGCCAAGCACTGGTCACGGCCTGGCCGTGATGTCCATCACGGTCGTAACGTGCCAACTGAACCAGACCCTCATAGGTAGAACTGATCACGGCCTAGCCGTGATGAGCATCACGGTCGTGACAGATCAACCAGCAGAGCAACATGCACTCAAAACCAAAAATAGAGACATTCCAAACAACTCAAACTCACGGTTTAAAGTTACAACTACTGAGACTACAGTTTCAACATACACTCAAAACCAAAAATAGAGACATTCCAAACAACTCAAACTCACAGTATCAAGTTTTAACTACTGAGACTACAGTTTCAAACCAGCAGAGCAACATGCATGCACTCAAAACCAAAAATAAAAAAAATGAGCCCTAATTGAAGACTCACCAGAAATGGGCGCTCGCGTGGTGGTGGGGGGGAAGCTCGAGTGGTGGCCAACGTTCGATGTGGTTACTGAGAGCAGAGGGACAAGGAGAGTTAGTGTGCGGAAAGGGGAAAGAGAGATGTCAAGTTATTGCAAAGAATGAGCGGGAAAGACAGAGTTAGGGGTTAAGAGTGTACCTCACGGTGGTGGCGAAGAAGCCCTCGCGGTGGTTGCGGTGGAGATGAGCTCGTGATTAGGGCAGAGTGAGAGCAAGAGTGAGGGTTGAGAGTGAGGGTTGAGCGTGATGAAAAGAGAAAAGACACGTACGTACAGAGAAGTGGAGAAGGCGCGCGGGGGTAAACGTTATAATTAAAATAAAACAACATTTTACGTCAGTTTTTGGTAAAACCTGACGTTGAAGATCATATATTTAACGTCAGTTGTCTTAATAAACTGACGTTAAAAACTCTCACACTTATTACGTCAGTTGTTAGTAAAAACTGACGTTAAAGGTCATATATTTAACGTAAGTTGTATTAAGAAACTGACGTTAAAAACACTCACAACTTCTTACATCAGTTGTATTACACAACGGACGTTAAAAGTTTATTAGTTTCTGCAAAAAATTCATTCCTTTGACTACTGTGCTACTTACCCATTCACCTTTGTACCTAATCCTCTTAATGAGCATTAAGTTTATAGATAAGTTTTCAAGAAAATCAGAATAGCTTAGTAACTTCATCCACTGCTCCTATAAATAGCTTCCTTCCATCCTTTTAATTAATTTTCTGCTTCACAATATGGCTCTGCCGTGGAGATTAACTTCATCACTCTTTCTTCCTATTCCTAGACTCAAAGGTCTTTGTCTTAATGGTCAAACAACTTCTGAGTTTGAGTAAATCACATTACATGGATATTAAGGTTGGGTGAATCACGTAATGTGATTCTCTCACTTTATTTCATCCCCGTCATCCCTTTCACTTTGCTTTGGAAGCAAGTGATTGTGGATTCAAGATGATGCATCAAGGAATTCCACAGAAGAAGAAAGATGCAAAGATCCATTTCACTTTGCTTTTTTGCTAGTGACTGATGATTTACTTTGCATCATGGAATTCAAGTGAGGGAGGTGATGATGCATCCATTGGAGTTTCTGTTGACAGGACTGAGAAGAAAATGATGTTGATGCAGAAACTTTTTTATATTTTAGGGCTATGTTGCAGAAATTTTTTATCTTTTAATCATGTAATTTTAACTTATGAATCGCTTCAATGACATACGATTTGATTATACATATAACTTGTTTTATGTTAAGTGTTTATTTATTTTAATTTGCACAAGAATTTGTTTACTAATTCAAGCTAATTAATAAAAATTAAAAATAAACTTGTATAAAAAAAGGTTTAGAAATAAACTGCGATACTATATGGAGTGATCTGCGTTAAGAGGGACAACAGGGACATGACAACCAATGAAATGAGTTTCATAATTATTTACGTCGATTATTTATAGAAGCGACGCAAATAGTGATTTAATATTTACAAAATGCCACCACCTCATTTTTAACATCAACTTAATTTATGACCGCCAAGTTCCGTATATTAATTACATTATTTCCAATATTCATTCTCGCACGTTTATAATATATAGGATTATTTACGTCAGCTATTTATTTAACTGAAGTAAAAATCTAACTTTTAACGTCAGTTTTTTAAAAAACTGATGTTAACAATAAATATTTTTTATTTTAAAAACACTTTTAACGTCAGTTTTTTTAAACAAGTGACGTTAAAAGTGTATAGATATCTGCAAAAACATTCATTCCTTTGACTCTTGTGCTACTTACCCATGCACCTTGTAACTCAATCCTCTTAATGAGCATTAAGTTTATAGATAAGTTTTCAAGAAAATCAGAATAGCTAGCTTAGTAACTTCATCCACTGCTCCTGTAAATAGCTTCATTCCATCCTTTTAATTTTCTGCTTCACAATATGGCTCTGTCGTGGAGATTAACTTCATCACTCTTTCTTCCTATTCCTAGACTCAAAGGTCTTTGTCTTAATGGTCAAACAACTTCTGAGTTTGAGTAAATTACATTACATGGGTGATAAGTTTGAGTAAACTACATTATGTGAGTTGCTCACCTTATCACCTTCCATGAGAATCAGTTCTTTGGAGGGCTAATCAGTGCTCGGGGTCACGGTTCCAAAACCTCGGCTTTGGCAGCAAGTGACCGTCTTGGAAGTCTCTGGAACCACTTGCATTTGCTTGAAACAGATCTAGTGCACCTGTTTTTGCCTCTCTCTTGAGCTCTCTCATGCCCCCAGTTTTACGAGGTCTTCGGATATAGTTTTCCCTTTGGCATATTTCATAAAACTCTCTGATGGGATGTAGCTTTAATGTTTAGGATTTTAAACCCTTTCAATGTAACTTTTTATAGGATTTTAAACCCTTTCAATGTAACTTTTTATAGGATTTTAAACCCTTTCAATCTTCTGTATCAGTCTGTATTACACTTCATGAATGAGATCCGGTTTGGGTTATTGATTTAACTTATAGTTTTCAAAACAGAAACACAAAACATCAAAGCAATTCATGTGAAACTGAAACTTTGAGGAAGGCAATGCGGAAGGGATCATATACTAGATAAAAAAAATTATTAAAATAACATTTAATGTCTGTTGATGTAAGGTCTGACGTTAAAAGTGAAGTGACTTACTTTTAACGTCCGTTCTTTATAGAACTGATGTTAAAATGTTCACTGTTAACGTCAGTCTTTTATTGAACTGACGTTAAAAGTGAGTCACTTCACTTTTAACGTCAGTCATTAAAACAACTGACGTTAAAATTGAATTAATGAGGTCTGATATTTACAAAACTGTCACCGCCTCCTTTTTAACGTCTAGCTTTTGGTTAACTGACGTAAACCTTTACCGTCTAATGTATATTTTCCACTAGTGCTTGCTGTGAGAAATGTATAAGAATGGTTCCAATATTCAAATTTCAATAACTATGTTCTTCCTTTAAAGAGATGCTACTTACCTTATGTTAACTGCTATCACAATCAGAATCAGAAAATGAACTCTGCTCTACAGTACAAATATATATCAACGCCGTGTAACAAAAATACAACACAAGCTATTATCTATTAAAAAGGGCAAATAAAACAAGGTTTAGACTATCCCTTTATCTATTATTCACAAAAGGTTATCACAAAGTTCAAGTTTTTAATATACAAAGAGCAAATAAAACAAATATTATGAATTAGCTTTTGTATCTCAGTAGAACAAAAGTATGATAAAGCTTGTATACCTTTGTTGGAACATAATTTGCATCAGACAACCTTTACAAATTTTCCATAAAATAACAGGGACAATCTAGAACTTGGAGTTTATTGCCATGGGCACATGTTTCCTAGAGTAAGTAAAATGTCAGACATAAATATTAAGTAATTGAAATATATATATATATATATATATATATATATATGATTGCTCTGATAATTTCAAAGTAAAATAAGTCAAATTTATGTGTGACTAAGTTAACCAGATTATATGATTAATCTTAAGAAAATTTCAGCCTGTCTGATATATGCTATTTTCTTTATTGATATTTTCTGAGGTTCATTAAATCATCTAGATGTTTGTCATCATCAAAAAGGGGGAGATTGTTAAGTCTCTAAAATGTCTGATGTGCATTTCCCTAAGTTTTGATGAGAACTAAACATTGGTTAATGATTTAATTAACCTGCATATTGGTTGCTAACCTGTCTATCTAGTGTGCAGATTAAAACAGTAAGAATCATCTGTCTGCTCATATAAGTGACTACCTGTCTGGATAAGCGAAAGTCAACCTGTCTGCTGACTAGGATTATTGACTTCTTTCAAGATATGTTTTCAACCTGTCTCTCCACGAGTTCCTACACTCGTCTGAAGTTACTCGTTGAAGAACCAACGACCTAACAAGCTTTTGTTGGCTGTCCCATCAGAAAGAGACTTGAAGCCTTCTCTCCTACTCAGTCTCACGCTTATCAAGAAAAGTCAGAAGATTACTCTCAAGCAATCTCGGATATCAGAACCAAAGACCAGTTAAAGAATGCTTCCAACGTGCTTTATTCCCTAGTACCTCTAGTCCTTTACACGAAAAGATAATTGTACTCAGCAAAGTACAAAAAGCTCTCTGCACAACTCTGTTATGGCTGTTTCACGATGCATAAAGTCACGATCCTTCAAGTTAGAGTACAACCAACGTTCCTATTGCATTAATGGCTGCCCAGAACGACTCTATTGCATTTATTGAAGTTCTGCTTGAAGCCAACATCAAAGGGAATGTCTCTAACGGATCTTAAATGCTTGAAGACTATAAATACAGAAGTCATTGAAAATGAAGATATAGAGAATACATATAGCATTAAAAAGCCATTACTCCGTGCATTAATATCTTCATTCTTTCATTATGTATTCTTCAATCATTTGAAGTAATTACGCAGACTTTCCTAAGCTTTACATTTAAACCACTCTGAGTGTTAGTGAAAGATCTGTCTGTCTGAAGTTGTATTTATTACAAACCAAATTTCTCAAATAAATCTGAGTGAGCCTGAAGAGGCTAGATGTGCAAAGAATACTTGTCTTGGAGCCTGAAGATGCTATGTGTGCAAACAACACTTGGAGTCTAACCTGGTCAGTTATAGTGGATAAAACTTGGTGTTGTCAAGGACTAGATGTAGCTCTTTTCTTTGAAGAGTGAACCAGGATAAATAGTTGTGTCAATCTCTCATTCCTTATAAACTCTTTAGTTGCTTTAGTTTTCTTATTCGTTTATCAAGAGGAGTGTTTGCCTAAGTCCTGTTAAAATTTCATCAGACAGATCACCTGTCTGTCCAGTATCTTTACACTCGTCTGAACCAAGCTTCTGAATGTGAAAAGTTTTCAACTTTGCTTAAATTCTAATAAACACAATTCAACCACCCCTTCTCATATTTATAGTTGTCTATTTCAATCTTTCCAATAACAGATTTCCCATGAACCAAAACATACCCTTTCGTAGCTACATCTCCTCTTCCTTCATTCAAAGCATTCACTACCATGAAGCTGAAGCATGCCAAGTAGTACTTCCATGAACATAGACCCAGAAGCCTTTTTTGATAACCCATTTCGTGAATAAGCCAAAGCCAAACCCGAGTTGGTTGCGTGTGAAAGAGTTGCGTGTGACTAGTAGTGACAAGTCTAATCCAGTTTAATGCAAGTCTACCCAATTAAGCAAGCAATAAAAAACGATTAAAAACTACCTAAATCTTGGGTTAAGTGCCAACTCAGATGTACAGTAACAAATGCTCTACAGTCTTAATACTGTATAGCCATGCCAGTAGAAGTTACTCACTACATCTCAAAGCAAGTTATTCACTATTTCATAACTCTACCATTGCAACAGGTAAGAGGCGTAAAAATAATATGCACATCCTCTACATTCCAACAAATAAGAATGATAATCGTTAATAAGCCTCCATTGGCATGCGCTCTTCACAAATCATGTAAATTGGTTTCATGATTTAATCCTTATTAAGCCTTGCATAGATGATAAGTAAATAAAAACCCATTTTAATTTGGGTTATCTTCATCTCTATAGCTTATATCAAATAAAAATAATTTAATATGCACAAAAACCATGTGCAGGAAAAAGGGTTTTCATCATGCATATATAAAAATGAAATTAGAAGGAACCAAATGAGTACTTGCCTATAAAAAATGAGAGCTTCACTTGATAATTGAGTTTTTGTAAACACCAAGCTGGATGATAAAATGCTTCACAAATCTTCAAGCGGATTTTTTATATGGCTACTCAATGACCTTGCAAGTTGCAACTCAATACTGCTGCAAAGTTTTTCATCTTTATGTAACATTGCCACACCAAATCCAGAATTTCAGGTCAATTTTAAATCAAGAAGCATATTTTGGTTTAGCTATTTGAGTTCTTATGGAGAGTTGACAAGGTCACAAGCCACACTGACCAAATTACGAAAGTGATCTTTTTAGTGGTTGATAACAATAGCCAACACAGGAAGAATCATAATTTTTAAGTCTTTCTACAATTAGTTTATGGCTAATCATTTTAGTTTAGTGTTTGAATTCAATAATTTAGCAACAAATCTTTATGAGAAAACAATAGGAGATTGATACTTTTGGATAAAATTCAAAGCAGAACTATATATGATGTAGATAGTCAATCATCATACCATCCAACAAAACAAACAAAAGTTGCCACCGAAAATTTTCTCACAAATGAAGTCTCAACACCATACTTGAAGAGAATAACCTTAATATGTATTAGAGTGTCAACCACTGCCATAGCCGATATCCTTTGAGGCTGTGTTTTTTTTTTAAATGTTTAATTGCATAACATAGAGAAGAGTGGCACACAAGAAACAATCAAGGTTACCCTCACGAACATAAAGAGCCATGATACACATCTTCATTCCATCCAATTAAATTAAATGTAACCATAAACAAATCATCATATTAAAAATTTCAAATATCACGATTCTTTTGAAATGATTAATTCTAAACACTGCATTTAAGATTCTTAATTAGTAAGTAATTAAAGGGGGAACCATACACTATAATGTCAAAAAATTATTAATTTGTTCTTGCGACACCCTAATCTAGAGTCATCACACTACTACTCAAGAACGGAAATTAAATTATTAACACCGGTTACTTTCGGAAAATATACTTATAAGAGATTTTTTCTTTACAAAAATAGTGCTGACTTTTTTTTTTCTAACATAGTACCATTGCAAACATACACAAGTTGCAAACATACACAATATATATATATATATATATACATCACCTTTTTACATACATGAAACCTATAATAGGAGATAACAAAAGAGCCCTCATGAGTATAGGTTATTCTCCATCAAACTAAGCAAAGAAAATGAAGAGATATATACACATCAGCAACAAGTAGTTCAGAACCACATTCAAAAACTTATGGCTCTCTGAAGCCAGATCAAGACTGTCAAGACTCACTACCCCAAAAACTCTACCTAAAGCTGGTCAAGCTACTAAAACCCATTGGGAAGATCATGATGATCAATCCCGCCTACAACTGACGAATCTGAAGAGGATGTCTCTGCTACAACTGCGTCATCTAAAGAATCTTCATCATCAACCGCAGGAGGTTGAAACTCAGGATCGTCCTCAATGTATTCCTCCGGATCTTCCTCTCCCTCATTTAACTCCACTTCAGCAGGAGGTTCCGCAGGTCCTAATATCTGAAGAGGATGTGGTTGAGGCGGATCCATCAATCTGTGCTCTTCCAAGTACTGTAGGTAAAGCCAAACTGGAGGTAGAGATACCTCGACCGTCTCCACTACGTGAATTCTCTGTTGTGGTCCTTCCTCTACTGTACCGATCACCTCTCTACTCGGTCCATGGTAGGTGGCACTGAGTGCCCCAAGGTTAATCTCCCAGGCACCACCATATTGCGCACGATCAAAAGTGATCGTTCGGACCCTCGATTGTACCAAGGGTATGTCTGGGTCCATCTGAATGTGTAAAAGTGAGAAACCAATACATGGATCTTACTCAATAACTACATACTAGCCACCATATAACACATCAACATTTACCAAGTACAAACATTTATAAACAAACAGTTTATCAGTGGGTTCAACACCCCAAACATCATCCATAAAAATTATGCATGACACTTCATATTCATCATCTAAATTCGTCCTAATCTCATGAGATATCCCAACATATAATGAGTTGATTCGACTCCCAGAGCCACACTGGCTAAATAGGCACACTGCCACTAAGCACACAAAGTGTGGCTAATCTTGGCACACTGCCACTAGGTGCGCAACCTCTTCCCATCCACACATGGCACACAAGGTGTGGCTACTCTAGGCACACTGCCAAACACATTGCTAATGTCCACAATCAGGGCACCAATAGCAAGTAAGATGGGGTCTCCATGTCCTCCCTAGGCACATGAGAAAATGCATGTCGTAATTACCTTTCGCCGCTGGTAATTGATGCATCAAACCTCAAACCGCAGGCACGTCTGCCAAATGCATGTAAAACACTTTTGTTTTGTTCTTTTCTTTGTGTTCAATCTTTCTTTGCCGAAGCTCAAAATGGCTTACGACTCACATAGTTTTAAAACACTGTTAAAACTTTTATCACAACACAGGACCTCACTGTCCGAGTGCTCAATCACGACATCTCTCGACCGGTGCACCAGTCTTAGGTTCGTGGTACTAGAAAACATCTTCAATGTTTCAACACGGTATACCTCATGTATACGGTACAGGCCCTCAAAGTCCAAAGGACTGAGTCCATCACAACACAGAACCTTAGTACACCGACGTCTCGATTACTAAGTTCCACACCACTTTCAATACTGTTGAATCAACTTTTGATTTTCAGAAATTCTTTTTCCAAGGTAGAAATTCTTTTTCCAAGG
This sequence comes from Sophora flavescens, assembly GCA_030762895.1. NCBI lineage: Eukaryota > Viridiplantae > Streptophyta > Magnoliopsida > Fabales > Fabaceae > Sophora > Sophora flavescens. Next base: position 140,836,829 of record CM061066.1, on the reverse strand, counting down.
TAGAAATTCATTATAAAATCCTTAAATAATAAAACTTAGTTTTTCACAAACCAATGAGTCACTTGAGATTTACTTTCTTCAAAATATGCACTACCGTTTCAAAAATACTTGCCGTCTATATTTTTTCCAAATTTGCCGTCAAATATTATTTTTAAGGCTTTTTAAGCCAAAAACTTAACTTTTTCCACTTAATTAATTTTATAAAATCATGATTAACTTATTTTCACCAATTAATTTATAAAAGAATATTTTGTAATATTCCGGGTTTGCTTACGTAAAATTTAGTAGTGCAAAAATATTTTCACGGTTTCGCGCTCGTTGTGACTCATAATTCACTTTTCCAGAAATAAATTATTAAAATAATAATATTTTTCAAAACTCCTTATTTTCCTCAAAATAAAATTCCTTTAATATTATATATCAACATTTTGCCGTTAAAATATTGAATATAATTTGCGAAGCTTCTTAAAGCTTTTATCCGACTAACTTAATTGTACACTGACCACTGTCAGGCTTCTCACACATCAACCAACAGTTATATCACAGATATTTCCCAGGCAGATCATGCATCACAGTAGCATAATATAATTGCAGATAAACAATTAACGCAATTAAAACCACACAGATACAAATAACACAACAATAAACAACATAAATAAATACTAACAAACACATAATTACAAACAACCACGGGATAGCATATAGCCATTGAATAAATCCTCCGGCGTTCCCCTCTTACCTCTTGAAGACTTTCTGGTGAACTTATAGATTGCTTCGGAATTTCGGTTCCCTCGTAAACGTCGTACTCAACTAACCTTCAACCATTACAACCAAATAGTTACAAATCAAGAAACTAAAACATTCTAAACCCTAATACATAGTCACGACCTCTAGGGTTTTTGAATGACTAAAATTTCTAATCATGATTAAGTCATGGATTAATGATCCTTGATTAACCTAGATCATAGATTAGTGACTAAATAACTAAGTTTCAAACTCAAAACTTCCTAACTCTTTTATACATGGATTCGGCCTCAATAGGTTCATAGGGCTAGGGTTCTTAGTTTAATAAACCAACTTGGGTTTAGTAAGCATATATACTAATAGCTTGATTAACAAGATCGTTAATGAAGTCTATGAACAAAACTCAACAAATCTAACCCACCTAGGGTTTCGGCCAACATAGAGATTTTTGAGTAAGATATTCATTTTAAGAAACTAACATAGATTAAAGTATGTAGACATACATGCCATATAGAATACATGATCATATATGACAACACATGAACAAAACTCAACCAAACCTAATTTGATAGATTCGGCCAAGGCTAGGTTCTTAGGAAATAAATTTTTGATTACATCATGCTATTGGATTAATATGCATGATATCAAGAAGATAGAAAGTAGTTTCATCATCATTAGATTTTTCTAGAATTTATTATGACTTTTCAAAGTTCTAGGGTTAGAAACTTTAAAGAGATGAACAACTATGATATAAGCCTTGAATCAAGAAATTTGCTAAAGAACATAGGCTTGATTAAGAATGAAGATTAGGATTTACCTCTTGAAAATCAATGACAAAGGAAATCCAAGAAACTTGTTTCACAACTTATCACTAAAGAACTTATGAACTTAGGGTTTTGAACAAAAAGGCAAAAGAAACTAAGTGAAAAGTGAGAGTATGGTCTTTATAGAGATAGTGGCGCCATCTTGGGAAGACTCTAGATGATGATGAGTTGTCTTGCTAAAGGATTCAAATGCAATTAAGTTCTAAGGACCAATTTGCAAAGATTCCAAAAGTTGAAGGACTAGTTTGCAAATTATCAATAAAGTGTCATGATGATTATTTTGCCACATTTAATGCAATCTTATCTTGACCAAAGTTGGCTGATTTTTGAGTCAAAGATATTTTAGGAAAATTCAAGAATGTTTGAGAAGAATCAAGAATGGTATAGAATAATCAAGAATGATGTAGAAAATTATGGAACACTCTAGAAAAATCTTGATTTATTCAACAACAAATGAGGCAGCCATCAATCCTCATGGGCTTGCGCATGGGCTTGGTAAATTTGGGCTTGGATTCATTTTTGTGGGGCCCACTTGAAGATTTAATCATTAATCTTAAGATAGGAAACAAGAACTAGAAAATAAGCTATATGGAATTAACTCATGAACTAGAAAATTTTGGGCTTCTAAGCCACGACCATTTGAGATTGGAAACAAGAATTCTAGCCCAATCCACTTAAAAAAACTTAAAAACTAATTTAGGGACAAAAGGATAATTTACATAAAGTTCAGGGGCTTAAACGTAAAATTCCTAAATTTTCACTTTAACCCTGAAAAATCTTCTAGACTTAAAAATATGATTCATCCCCTTGAATCATCTCAAAATCCTAAGATAAACCCTCTATCGGTTCTCAGAAATTCCAAAATCCCTTTCGTCGTCTACCCGATTACGCGTTCCGCCCGTAATACGTAAATTATTTTATTTTTTTTTCTGGAAAAATTCTAAAAATACAGAATTGTAGAAAATAAAATACTAAACTTAAGTCTTTCGTTCATGAATTAAAATTAGGTCTTTTGAGCAGTATTATTATACTGTCAATGAAATTCGTGGGTCGGGTTTCACCTGACTTTCCAACCTAAATTTTAATCGTAGCTTTCTACGGTCAAGTAGGATTAAGTGATAAACTCCGTTTATTTAAAATAATTTTTCTAAAACTCAAATAAATTTATACACATATTTACATGTATTACTGTTATTTAAAACAGTGAAATACACGATGATACAGTTCTCCACAATGACATATTAAGAAAAGCATTAAAGTTGTTCATACAGGAATTATTTTGTGACTAAGCTAAGAGATCTCTAACAAAGATTTTAGATTCGAGCATCATTCCGACCAGTAAAAGAACACCACCAGCCACTGAATGATTCCTAGAACTAAAAATAGAGGCAGCAAAAACCATCTGTAGTTCTTCCAGTGACGCAAATAAAAGAAAAAAAACACCTTTTTTTTTTTACAGATAATCCACAAAATACCAGATTGAGAAGAGAAGCAAGACCCCAACTGCATCTTCCATAGTCGCATTTCTGAGGAAGCCACCAATCCAGAGTTGCACGGACAAAATCATCATCAATCTTTCCAATAACAGATATCCCATGAACCAAAACAAACCCTTTCGTAGCTGCATCTCCTCTTCCTTCATTCAAAGCATTCACTACCATGAAGCTGAAGCATGCTAAGGAGTACATCCATGAACATAGACCCAGAAGCCTTATTTTATAACCCATTTCATGAATAAGCCAAAGCCAAACCCGGGTCGGTTGCGTGTGACCGGTTGTGACAAGTCTAATCCAGTTTAATGCAAGTCTACCCAATTAAGCAAGCAATAGAAAACGATTAAAAACTCCCTAAATCATGGGTTCAGTGCCAACTCATATGTACAGTAACACATGCTCTACAATCTTAATACTGTATAGCCATACCAGTAGAAGTTACGCACTATATCTCAAAGCAAGTTATTCACTATTTCATAACTCTACCATTGCAACAGGTAAGAGGCGTAAAAAATAACCGTTGTTTGGTAGGTTCACGTCGACGAATGTAGCTGTAAAGTAGGGGGCTCAAGGAAAAGGGCCTGACACTTTAGGAAAATGTTGAGTCAGAAGGTGGTGAGGGGGTGTTATGTACGAGTGATGTAGAAAACGCGGGCGTGGTGTGAAAAGGCCCAACAGAAATTGAGGAGGATTTGGGTTGCAAAATAAACGGGTCAGGTAATACGGCTAACTCCAAATTGGATGTGGCTGATACAGTGAGCCCAACTAAGGGTCTTGTCTCGCAGGGGAATGGGCCGTTTTGATGATGGGCATTTGGGTGTGAATGGGAATCAGGCCGGTGTTCATATAAGATCATTGAAGGGTGATATAGTTGACCAAGATACAAGTTCTGAAGTGGACCAAGTATCTGACGATATTCAACAATTCGGCAAAAAAAAAAAACCTTTAAAGGTAGGATGGTGCTTTAAAGAATCTGTTGGTAACTCTGGTGGTTCTACACAACAAACTGTCAGTGGAACGGGATTCCTAGGGGTAAGAGGCCACGTTCCATGCTTCATCATCAATATCTATTCACCATGTTCATTAGCTGGGAAGAGGACTCTTTCGGAGGAGCTGAGAATTTTTAAGTCCAACAATTTAGCTTTGCCTTGGTGTGTTGTAGGTGACTTCAACGCCACCAGATGTGCAGAGGAGAGGAAAGGACCTTCAAATCTCTCTTCATTCACAGAAATGGGTGAATTCAATGATTTTATTGAGGATATGGATCTGAATGATCTTCCCTTCACTGCTAGGAAGTATACTTGGCACAGAGCAAACGTAGTTCTATGAGTAGGCTTAATAGATTTCTAACACCTTGAGCAACTCGATGGCTAAGTGATAGGTGTAATACTTTTCTCGGACGCTACATCGTAAGTAACACTTTTCTCGGACGCTACATCCTCTACATTCCAACAAATTAGAATCACAATCGTTAATAAGCCTCCATTGGCATGTGCTCTTCACAGATCATGTAAATTGGTTTCATGATTTAATCCTTATGAAGCCTTGCATAGATGATAAGTGTAACACCCCGATTTTCGCTGCTTCGTAATATCGGTAATAAATATATAAATATATAAATATATATTTTTATCCGAGACTTAGAAAATGATTTTGGATAAACCAAGGTCATTTCCATGTTATACTTATTTTCACAAGTTACGGGGAAGTTTGTGGGTTGAAAATTCAGACGGAAACCGGTCTGCCGTTTTCTGTGTTTTCACTGACAATAAAAGTTTACTGCTCATAAGACCTAATTTTAATTCGTGAACGAGATGAAAAATGTTTTTATTGTATTTGCTACGATACTGGAAGTTTTGAAAATTTTTGTAAAAAAATAAAATAATTTACGTTTTACGGGCGGAATACGTAATCGGGTAGAGGACGGAGTGGATTTTGGAGTTCCTAAGAGAAGATAAAGAGTTTATCGTAGGATTTTGAGATGATTCATGGGGATGAATCATATTTTTAAGTCTAGAAGGTTTTTCAGGGTTAAAGTGAAAATTTATGAATTTTACGCTTAAGTCCCTGAACTTTCTGTTAATTTCCCTTTTGTCTCTGAGTTAGTTTCTAAGTTTTGTTCAAGTGAATTGGGCTAGAATCCTTGATTCCAATTTCAAATGGTCATGGCTTAGAAGCCCAAAATTTTCTAGTTCATGGTTTCAGTCCATAAAGCCTAATTGAAACTATATAAGTTTCTTATCTTAAATTTAATGCTTAAATTTTCAAGTGGGTCCCACAAAGATGAATTCAAGCCCAAATTTATCAAGCCCGTGCGCAGGCCCAAGATGGATTGGGGGCTGCCTTAGTTTGGAAGAATCAAGATGATTCTTGAAATTTCCACACAATTCCACACAATTCCACCATATTCTCCAAGATTCTACTACATTCTACTAAGTTCTCAAGTTTTCTCCATCCTTCTAGGTTTTTCTAAAAAGTCTTCAAGAAAAATCAGCCAACTTTGGTCAAGATAAGCTTGCATTAAATGTGGCAACAAGTCATCATGACAATCTATTGACAATTTGCAAACTAGTCCTTAAACTTATGGAATCTTTGCCAAATGGTCCCTATGAGTTATTTGCACTTAAATCCTTTGAAAAGCCACCTCCTTTCTACTTGGTCCTCAAAAGTGGCGCAGCCCACATGTCTATAAATACCCTTACTCACCTTTCACTTAGTTTCTATTGCCTTTTGTTCAAAAACCTAAAGTTCTTAAGTCTTTGAGTGTCAAGTTTGTGAAGAAAGTTCTTGGATCTTCACTTGTTTTTGATCTCCAAGAGGTGAATCCTATTCTTCTTCTCTAATCATGTCTATGTTCTTCAATCAATTTCTTGATTCAAAGTTTATTTCATAGTTGTTTATCACTTTTAAGTTTCTAGATCTAGAACTTTGAAAAATCATAACTAATTCTAGAAAAATCCTTTTGACATGAAACCAATTGCTATGATCTTATAATCATCTCTATTTTCATCATCTAGAAGCATAAGATCATGAGAAATTTCTTTCCCTAATTTCTGGACTTGGCCGAACCTAGGTCAATGTTGTGTCCATAGGTTTTGTTTCATTTTCATGTCTTGATTAATGGTTCAATCTTCAAATACCTTGATAGTTCTTGTATCCAAGCATATAGAAGATCAAAAATCAAACTCTAACCTATTTATTTCATCAAGGCCGAAACCCTAGTTCTTGGAACTAGATGAGTTTGTTCAAAGTTTTCATTAATGATCTTAGTAATCAAGCTATTAGTATGTATGCTTAATAAATCCAAGTTGGTTTATTAAATTAAGAACCCTAGCCCTATGAACATGTTGAGGCCGAATCCTTGTATAAAAGAGTTAGGAAGTTTTGAGTTTGAAACTTAGTTGTTTAGTCACTAATCTATGATTTAGGTAAATTAAGGACCATTAATCTATGACTTAATCATGATTAGCAATTTTAAGGATTTTGAACCCTAAAAGTCAGCCCTAGGCCGAAACCTAACCCTCATGAGTGAAGTATGTCGTGGTTTGATTTGATTGCAATTTGTTTGAAGGAATCAATCGGGTTGGTTTGACCTAAAGCCGACGGAGGAAATCGGATTAAATCGGGAGGTTGTTTGAAAACGTTAGTTTGAGTCTTCAAGAGGTAAGGGGAGCTTACCTGAGGGATTTTCTCTATAACTATTTGCTTTTAGTGTGGCTTATATGATTTATATGTGGTTTGTGATTAATTGTTTATGTTGTTTACGATGTGTTGTTTATCTGTGTATCGTTGATTGATCTGCTTTTCATTATCTGCAGTAGTATATTATGTTGTTATGATGCATGATCTGCCTGGGGATATAATTATGATGATGTTGTTGAATGTTGAATTTTGTTTGAGAGGCCTGACAGTAGTCAGTGCACAACCGATTAATGAGGTAAAAGATTTAATAAACTGTGAAAGTTATATTCAATGTTTTATGGGGAACGTTGGAATATAATAGTAGAGGAAAATATGATTTTGGAAAAATAATGAGTTTTGAGAAATATTATTATTTTAATGATTTATTAGTGTAAAAGAAGTTTACGAGTCACGGTGAGAGCGTAACCGTGAAATATTTTTAGTACTGCTAATTTTTATACAAGAAATTCCGAAATATTATAAAAAGTGATTTTGTGAGATTAATATTCGAAAAGACCTTATTTATTATATCAGAAAATTATTTTAGAATAAATGTCAAAGTTTGACTTAAAGATGTTTTCTTTGAAAATGCTAAACGACGGCAAGTTTCGAAATTATTTATGGTGAGAGTTTAAAAACAGTAGTACTTATGTTGAGAGGAGATTTAATCTGAATTGATTTATTAGAGTTGAAGTTTGAATAAAAAGAAGTTGTTGATGATTTGACGTTATTTTGGAAAAAATGTGTTTCCAAAGGAAAAGTGGATTTTCTATGAATTGATGTTTTATAAACGAATTTCAAGTAGAAAGAATTTTTGGTAAATGAGTTTTACTTAATGATGTGAAACGATGTAAAAAGATGTAGAACGATGTAAAAAGATGTAAAAGATGTAAAAGTTGTCAAAGATGTAATAAGATGTAGAACGATGTAAAAGATGTAATACGATGTAAAACGATGTAAAAAAAAGATGTAAAAATGATGTAAGACGAAGATATGGAACTTAATAACCGAGACGTCGGGGTATCAAGGTTAGTTGTGTTGTAACTGGGTAACCATTTAAAGAAGTTAAAACGTTTTAAGTTGTTTTCTACTACCACGAACCTAAGACTGATTGCAAGGTCTAGGGGCTTCGTGATTGAGCACTCGGACTTTGAGGTCCTGTGTTTTTAATAAAAGATGTAAAGATGTTTCAAAAGATATTAAGTCGTAAGCTTTTGAGAGCTTTGACAAATAAAGATATAGCACAAAGAAAAGTGTTGAGAATAAAATGTTTTCTTGCATGCATTTGGCAGACGTGCCATGATTAAACGAGGGATTACCTTGCGGCGTCAGGGTATATCGTACAAAGATGTTCTCATTGTGCCCGGGGTTTGGACAATGAGGCCTCATCTCAGAGTGTTATCACTGTGCCACGATGTTGGACAGTGTGCGATGGGCGTGCCTGTGGCTGTTTGCCTGTGGCAATTGAGTCTGATCAACTCATCACGAGGTTTACGAGGTTGGAGATATCTCATGAGATTAAGTATGAATGTTTAGAAGATGTATTGAAGTGTTCATGCATAGTTTTCCAACGTTGGTGTTTGGGGTGTGAAACCCATTGATAAACGATGTGATATAATATGAATGAGTACGTTGTTATAGACATGTATATGTGTATGTGCAATCTTTTGTGTTGTGCATTTAGTTATGGTGATGAATCCATATATTGGCGTCTCACCCTTACAACCTGATAGCGTGCGAATGCACGTACGATTCCGGCAAGTGTACCGGATCGTCGCCAAGTAATAAAAGATATCGATCCCACAGAGACTGTGTTCTCGAATCGCAACTAATTATCAAATCGATTAGATCTGGACTGTTTAAAAAGATTTTTATATTTTTGAAATGGTTTTTGAATTTGAATTTAAGAGATAAAACAGAATCAAACAAAACAGAAAACAAATCTTTTTGATTTTTCAGATCTAAATGGGTTCCTAGGGATTTAGGTTACCACAAGATCGTTTACGTTATGAAGTTGATTGCCCTTGTTAATTAGCGAAATTGCCTTGAAGGCGAGTTTATCCTCTGATAGCTTAAGCTCCCTCTCGGGTTACAAAAGTCGTGCCCAATTGACCCGACCCCTACTCTCGTGGTAGTCGATCCCATATTGAACCCTTTGCGTTTCGTGACAACTCGTTGATCCTCGAGGGACGGCTTCTAACTCTCGTGATTTCAGTCCCAAGTCTGACTCTATAGATCCGACACCTAGGTTCACCGCTAGGTTCCTCCCTAGAATGTCTAAGTCATGCAAATAACCTAAGTTCACCGCTAGGTTCCTCCTTAGAATATCTACGTCTCGCTGATAAGCGGCCGCCGAACTTTACGTGTGAAACACACTAGAAATCCTAAGTTCACCGCTAGGTTCCTCCTTAGAATGTCTACGTCACGCAAATAAGCGGTCGCCGATTTTACGATTGATTAAACACTAGAAATCAGATCTAAAGTAAATCGTAATTAACAAAGAGTTTACATCAAATTTACATCATAAACAAACTTGGGCAGAGCCCTAATCCCTAGAAACTATGCTACTACTCACGCCTTGCCATGGAGATGACAGGCATGATTACAAATAACATGAAAATAACTAAGAGAAGAAGGAGAAGAAGAAAGAGATCCTAAATCTATGCCTAGAGTAGTAGCCCCAAAGGTCTGATGTTTTTACGCCTCTGCTGGTCCCTTATTTATAGAATTGGGCAGTTAGAGTCCTAATCCAACTCAAATTAGATCCATTCCGTTACTTCGAGCCAAGTAATACGCGTCACGGCCTAGTGATGGCTATCACGGCCTGGCCGTGACGGATTCTGCCTTGAAAATTCTTCATTGGTTGGTCTGTCATGGGCGTGATGCTCATCACGGCCTAGCCGTGACGGCCATCACGGCCGTGATGGCCATCATGACCTGGCCCCCGACAGCTTCGACTTTAGCCTTCTTTCTTTTCAGTTTTGCTCGATCATGGCGTGATGGGCATCACGGCTAGGCCGTGATGGGCTCTGTTTGGCTTATTTTCTTCACTTTTAAAGCTCCATCTTCATCCAAACTCCATCATGGTTGATCTTGAGCATTTTACCCTTGATTTTCTGCAAAACAACACACGAAAACCGCCTTACCCGTTCCAAAGAAAAATTAAACTAAAATCTAATAATAATATGCCTAAAATACATGATAATGCATGCAAAATGATGGACAAAGATGAGGTGAAATCACACTCATCAAATCACCCAAAGCTTAAAACTTTGCTTGTCCTCAAGCAATTACCCAGGCCATAAGATAGATCATTCAAAGCATGGATAGTGAACCAAGAACCCTAGAAGCTAATCCAAGTGACAGGCATATTCAATAAGCACTCAAGAGATAATCAAATTCAAGTCCAATTAGAAGCTTAGGTTCTTCAAGTTCATATTCTCACTGATTTGGGCACTCATCTCACCTCACTCAAGTGTTTTAGGGTGTATGACAATTCACTCAATTTCCTCAAGGAAAGTATTCTACCATAGGCTTGACTATTAACCAAATCTCTACTTTATTTATGAAAACACTTAAGAATCAAGAGGTCTTTTCCTTTGGATGTAATGTGGCCATGGGATTTATTGTTAGGTGGGAAAATCAAGGAAAGGGAATTTCAAGAAGGCTAGACAGATTATCAAACATTACAAAGTATGACACCTTCTAAAATACCTTTTGGGGGCTTTGATTTACTTTTTCCACCTTTCTCTTTTTTTTTTTTTCATTTCTCACCTTCTTTCGTCATCCCCTTCTCCATTTTTTTTCTGTTCATTTCATTTTTATTTGTTTGGAGAAGGGGAGATTTATAGCTCAAGAGAAATATTTTCATCCCATTCTTTTTCCAACTACCATTTTGCCCTTTTTGTAATACTTTAAAAGGTGCCATACCAAGCATTATTTATCAAAGTAATTCAAGGTACCAAGAAAAGTATTTTATCTTTAGGCTCAAAATTGGGCAACTAAGGGGTAGCATTTATCATTCAATGCTCGGGAGGCCGGAAAAATACCTAGTGCCTCAATCATTTCCAAAAATGTTTTCAAAAATTTTTAAGTTTTGAAATGGTTTCAAGTCAAGTTCTAGAAAATACAGTCCAAGAGGAATTACAACACTCTATCACAAGAAATGGGGTAGATTTAGTGAATACCCCTTTTGGCTCAAAATCTTACATTTAGTAGTTAAAAAATCAGTGAGGTACACAAGTCTAAGGAACCAAATGCTAATTATCAACTATCAAATGACTATCTCAAGAATTTTTATTTTTAGCCATATCACAAGAATAAAAAAATTGGGTTCGAAAATTCACTATCTCAATTCATTTGGCTCCAAGTTCTTACAATCGGATGCATGTTCTAAGTGAGGGGCAATCTAGAGAATGTGATCATACCAATCTATGCCTATGAGAATGCAATATGAATGCAACAATGCAAATGCAAAAATAAATACCCCTACCCCAAGCTTGATTACTTACATTGTCTCCAATGTAAATAATCAAGTCGGAGAGAGGAGAAAAATGGAACAACTTACCGAATCGGTAGCGGGTGTTGGTTTGCATTCCAGTCAAAACTTGGGTAGAAATTATATCACGGCCGTGAGGCTCTTCACGGGCAGGCCGTGATCGTTTCTGGTCCTCAGGAGTTGCCCTGTCACGGCCGTGATCTACATCACGGCTAGGCCGTGATGCTCTCTGATCTTGGCATCCTACTCATCACGCCCGTGATGGTTGTCACGGCTAGGCCGTGATGCTCTCTGTGCTCTTGTTTAGTTCATCACGGCCGTGACCACTGTCACGGCCAGGGCGTGATGGCCTCTGACTTTATCTTTTTATGCTCTTCTTCTCTTTCTCAACCTGAAAACACTAGACAAACCTATTAATGATATTTTTGCCTCTTGATCTTCTCAAATTATTCAAGAGGTTAAATCAAAAACAAAAGGAAAAAGGGAAAGAAAACTTGGGTTGCCTCCCAAGAAGCGCTTATTTATGGTCTTAAGCTTGACCACACTTCCTTCAATCAACCGGGGTCGGCTGGGCGTAGAAGTGCAGGCACACTTCTCTTCCATGGAGCTCCTTCAAATAGCCGTTTCTGCTCATACGGCCAGTAACGCTTCCGCTTTGCTCTTTTCTCTCGGAGCTTCCTAGCCTTCCTTCCTCCCGGCGGAAGTTTTGTTTCCGCATGGACAGCAACTCCAACTTCACCACTGCTGGGTGCATCATTAGCCTTGCATATCTTTGGGGTTGCTTCCATGCTAAGTTCTTTCTCTACCGCTGGAGACGTTACATCAATTCTGCACACATGGCTCTCAAAAGGAGGGTTGTTACAAGAGTTAGTCAACTGAAAATTTACCCTACCTTCCTCTACATTTAGAGAGAGTTTGCCATTCCTTACGTCTATTACCGCTCCAGCGGTTGCCAAGAATGGCCTTCCTAAAATGATGGGGAATTTAGAATTCCCTTTCATGTCCAATACCAGGAAGTCGGTAGGGATGAGAATTTTCCCTACCTTTACAGGAACATTCTCTAGTATGCCTAGAGGAGTCCTAGTTGAGCCATCCGCAATTTGTAAGGGGAATTTGAATGGTCTCAACTCTTTGCTTCCCAACCTTTCCATGATAGTGAGGGACATCAAGCTCGCACTAGCCCCTAGGTCACATAAGGCTTGGTCAATTTGTACTTGTTCAATCGAGCAAGCGATGGAGAAACTACCTGGGTCTTTCAGTTTAGTAGGCATTTTAGTCTCTACATCTACTTGCTTTTTCCTGACCAACCTCTGTGGGAAAGGTATCGGGGGTTGGTACGGTGGTGGAGGGACATATTTCGGTTCTGACTCTTCCTTTTCGCTCGTGTCCTCCTCTGGTTCCACCTCCATTTCAGCTACCCCCACCCCAAGCTTATCATCCCTTAAGTGTACGACATTGCAATGCTCATTGGGATTTGCTTCGGGTTGCCCCGGGAATGTACCCTTAGGTCTCGAGTACGTGCTGGCTTGTTGGGCAATCTGGGTTTCTAGCATCTTGTTATGAGTTGCTAAGTTGTCTACCTTAGATGCTAGCTCCTTTATTGCTTCACTCACTGCCCTTCCTTGTTGTCTAAACTCCTCATTCTGTTTTGTCTGAGTTTCAACAAAACTTTCAAATAAAGTCTCGAGTTTAGATCTTTGTACCTAAGGATACCCCGGTGCTGCTCTCTTATTACCTTGACCTTCTTGGAACTCGTGGTTGAGCGTGTTGCTGTAGTTGTCGTAGGAGAGGTAAGGGTTGTTTCTTCTTTGGTTGTAGGGATTTGGGGGAGCATAGTTGGGCAGCTTCGGGTTCGTATCATAGTAGTTGTTACAAGAGTTTACTTGTTCACCCGAAGCGCCGGATCCATGTGGGCATCCCGTCATGTCATGTCCCTGCATTCCACAAATCTCACAAACAAGGTTAGTAGCACCTAATGCACTCACATTAGCTCTTTCTAGCCGATCAAAACGTTTATTAAGTGAGTCTATCTTTGACATAATAAGATCTGTGCTATTTACCTCAAACTTACCTCCCGAAATCTTGTTCGGGTTATTACCTCTTTCGGATCCCCATTGGTGGTAGTTGGTGGCGACATTCTCGATGATGTTGAATGCCTCAGTGAGAGGCCTATTCATAAACGCTCCACCGGCTGCAGAATCTAGTGACACCTTCGAAGAGTAGTCCAATCCGTTATAGAAGGTGTGCACTATTAACCACCTCTCGAGTCCGTGATGTGGGCACGACTCAATGAGTCCCTTGTATCGATCCCAAGCTTCCGATAATGATTCTCCGTCTTTCTGGAAGAAGCCGGTGATCTGGGTTCTTATGTAGGCCGTCTTGGATGGAGGGAAGAATTTCTCCAAGAACGCCTGCTCCAGTTGGTCCCAAGTAGTCAAGGTGTTAGCGGGAATTTGCTTTAGCCAGGCCTTTGCCTTTCCAGTGAGAGATGAGGGGAACAATCTCAAACGCACAACATCGACTGAGGCTCCATGAATCCGGATTGCATCGGTGAACTCTAAGAATGTTTCTATATGATCAGTCGGGTCCTCCGAAGGCAATCCTCCGAATTGATGTTGCCTAATCATGTTGATTAGCATGGGCGGTATGGTATAGTTTTCCGCCTCAATCTCTGGCCTTGCAATCCCAGTTCGCAAGCCTCTCGCATTTGGGGCTGCGTAGTCCTTTAAAGGCTTTGTATCCGGTTGATTCGCCATAAGTGGAACGGGACTCAACCTTTCTCCCTCTCTTTGTAGTCTTCTACGTCGGTGGAAGGTCCTCTCGATCTCGGATCAATCTCACTAAGGCTCCCAAGACTTAGAGATCTTTGCATATAACACACAGAGAGATGGATAAAATAGAAGGAAAAGAAATTTTTGATTTTTTTTTTAATATTTCAGAAATAAAAATCAAATAAAAAGAAAAGGGTCCAGAAAATCAATTTAAAAACTAATTGAAATTCGAAAAGGCACGATCCCACAGAACGGCGCCAAAAACTTGATAGCGTGCGAATGCACGTCACGATTCCGACAAGTGTACCTGGATCGTCGCCAAGTAATAAAAGATATCGATCCCACAGAGACTGTGTTCTCGAATCGCAACTAATTATCAAATCGATTAGATCTGGACTGTTTAAAAAGATTTTTATATTTTTGAAATGGTTTTTGAATTTGAATTTAAGAGATAAAACAGAATCAAACAAAACAGAAAACAAATCTTTTTGATTTTTCAGATCTAAATGGGTTCCTAGGGATTTAGGTTACCACAAGATCGTTTACGTTATGAAGTTGATTACCCTTGTTAATTAGCAAAATTGCCTTGAAGGCGAGTTTATCCTCTGATAGCTTAAGCTCCCTCTCGGGTTACAAAAGCCGTGCCCAATTGACCCGACCCCTACTCTCGTGGTAGTCGATCCCATATTGAACCCTTTGCGTTTCGTGACAACTCGTTGATCCTCGAGGGACGGCTTCTAACTCTCGTGATTTCAGTCCCAAGTCGACTCTATAGATCCGACACCTAGGTTCACCGCTAGGTTCCTCCCTAGAATGTCTAAGTCATGCAAATAACCTAAGTTCACCGCTAGGTTCCTCCTTAGAATATCTACGTCTCGCTGATAAGCGGCCGCCGAACTTTACGTGTGAAACACACTAGAAATCCTAAGTTCACCGCTAGGTTCCTCCTTAGAATGTCTACGTCACGCAAATAAGCGGTCGCCGATTTTACGATTGATTAAACACTAGAAATCAGATCTAAAGTAAATCGTAATTAACAAAGAGTTTACATCAAATTTACATCATAAACAAACTTGGGCAGAGCCCTAATCCCTAGAAACTATGCTACTACTCACGCCTTGCCATGGAGAAGACAGGCATGATTACAAATAACATGAAAATAACTAAGAGAAGAAGGAGAAGAAGAAAGAGATCCTAAATCTATGCCTAGAGTAGTAGCCCCAAAGGTCTGATGTTTTCTGCCTCTGCCTGGTCCCTTATTTATAGAATTGGGCAGTTAGAGTCCTAATCCAACTCAAATTAGATCCAATTATGTTACTTCTGAGCCAAGTAATACGCGTCACGGCCGTGATGGCTATCACGGCCTGGCCGTGACGGATTCTGCCTTGAAAATTCTTCACTGGTTGGTCTGTCATGGCCGTGATGCTCATCACGGCCTAGCCGTGACGGCCATCACGGCCGTGATGGCCATCATGACCTGGCCCTGACAGCTTCTGACTTTAGCCTTCTTTCTTTTCAGTTTTGCTCGATCATGGCCGTGATGGGCATCACGGCTAGGCCGTGATGGGCTCTGTTTGGCTTATTTTCTTCACTTTTAAAGCTCCATCTTCATCCAAACTCCATCATGGTTGATCTTGAGCATTTTACCCTTGATTTCTGCAAAACAACACACGAAAACCGCCTTACCCGTTCCAAAGAAAAATTAAACTAAAATCTAATAAAAATATGCCTAAAATACATGATAATGCATGCAAAATGATGGACAAAGATGAGGTGAAATCACACTCATCACAACCATATCAGAGTTGTACGAGGGGTATGATCCTTACAAGAAGACGAATGATGTCTAGTTCGAGGCATGTTGTGCTGTTTTATCGGTTGTAGTGTCCGTTAGTTACGACCAGCTTAGGTAATGTTATGTTTTAAGAATAAAGTTGATTATGGTTTATGTGAGAAAAATATGAAGCAGTATAGTTGGAGGACTTATATACATTATGTAGTTAAGTGTGATTTGAATACGTTGTTGTGGTTATGAGGTTAAAATAAGGAGGAAAAGAAAAATTTTATCACCATATTTTGAAGAGATAGACGTTGAGAAAACATTATTTTCCGAAAGCAACCAGCAAATTAAGTTTTATTTCCGCAAACGGGTAACCATGTGATGACCCGAGATTAGGGTGTCACATTAGTGGTATCAGAGCTGGTCGAGTCTTTCGGGATCTTTGGGAAATAGGTCTGTTGTGTTGACGTTGTGTTTTCTCTGAAGTGAGACGATGTTGTGTTTTTTTTTTCTCAAGTGAGACTTGTTTGAATTACTTTTTAGAAGTAATATGTGTTAATAAATGAGTAAGGAATTACAGAAAAGTGTCTGGTAGTTTTACCTAAGTTGAATGTGAACGGAAAAGAAATGTTCTTGAGTAAAATTAAGTTGATAGAAAAGTTCGAGGATGAGATGTGCAATGAAGTTATCTTGAGGATATGCAATGAAGTTATTTTGAGGATGAGATGTGTGAGGTGATATCAAATTGGAATGTTGAATTATAATTAGGAGGAACTAAGACTATGATTAAATATTTTAAGTAAGGAGTTGATGCATGGTACTGTGAAGTCATTGTTAGTATTAATGATAAAATTTAGAGTTAGATGATTGGAATAAGGTTTCTGGTGGAACCATGTTGATAAGAGAAGTGATTAAGTTTTGATTTTGTTTTTCGAGGGTGATAGGTTTGATGCAAGTACGGATAGGTAGAAATGACGTAAGAATGAATTGTGTTATGGAATATGGAATAAGAGGAATGAAGTGATGTGAAGGGCAATACAAAATCTTAAGGTTAAGATGAGATTACAAAATTCTGATTAGTTTCTAATGTGACACCCTAATCTCGGGTCATCACATGGTTACCCGTTTGCGGAAATAAAACTTAATTTGCTGGTTGCTTTCGGAAAATAATGTTTTCTCAACGTTTATCTCTTCAAAATATGGTGATAAAATTTTTCTTTTCCTCCTTATTTTAACCTCATAACCACAACAACGTATTCAAATCACACTTAACTACATAATGTATATAAGTCCTCCAACTATACTGCCTCATATTTTTCTCACATAAACCATAATCAACTTTATTCTTAAAACATAACATTACCCAAGCTGGTCGTAACTAACGGACACTACAACCGATAAAACAGCACAGCATGCCTCGAACTAGACATCCTTCTTCTTGTAAGGATCATACCCCTCGTACAACTTTGATATGGTTGTAAGGGTGAGACGTCAATATATGGATTCATCACCATAACTAAATGCACAACACAAAAGATTGCACATACACATATACATGTCTATAACAACGTACTCGTTCATATTATATCACATCGTTTATCAATGGGTTTCACATCCCAAACATCAACGTTGGAAAACTATGCATGAACACTTCAATACATCTTATAAACATTCATACTTAATCTCATGAGATATCTCCAACCTCGTAAACCTCGTGATGAGTTGATCAGACTCAATTGCCACAGGCAAACAGCCCACGAGCACGCCCATCGCACACTTGCCCAACATCGCGGGCACAGTGATAACACTCTGAGATGGGGCCTCATTGTCCAAACCCCGGGCACAATGAGAACATCTTTGTACGATATACCCTGACGCCGCAAGGTAATCCCTCGTTTAATCATGGCACGTCTGCCAAATGCATGCAAGAAAACATTTTATTCTCAACACTTTTCTTTGTGCTATATCTTTATTTGTCAAAGCTCTCAAAAGCTTACGACTTAATATCTTTTGAAACATCTTTACATCTTTTATTAAAAACACAGGACCTCAAAGTCCGAGTGCTCAATCACGAAGCCCCTAGACCTTGCAATCAGTCTTAGGTTCGTGGTAGTAGAAAACAACTTAAAACGTTTTAACTTCTTTAAATGGTTACCCAGTTACAACACAACTAACCTTAATACCCCGACGTCTCGGTTATTAAGTTCCATATCTTTGTCTTACATCATTTTTACATCTTTTTTTTACATCGTTTTACATCGTATTACATCTTTTTACATCGTTCTACATCTTATTACATCTTTTACATCGTTCTACATCTTATTACATCTTTGACAACTTTTACATCTTTTACATCATTTTACATCTTTTACATCTTTTTACATCGTTCTACATCTTTTTACATCGTTTCACATCATTAAGTAAAACTCATTTACCAAAAATTCTTTCTACTTGAAATTCGTTTATAAAACATCAATTCATAGAAAATCCACTTTTCCTTTGGAAACACATTTTTTCCAAAATAACGTCAAATCATCAACAACTTCTTTTTATTCAAACTTCAACTCTAATAAATCAATTCAGATTAAATCTCCTCTCAACATAAGTACTACTGTTTTTAAACTCTCACCGTAAATAATTTCGAAACTTGTCGTCGTTTAGCATTTTCAAAGAAAACATCTTTAAGTCAAACTTTGACATTTCTTCTAAAATAATTTTCTGATATAATAAATAAGGTCTTTTCGAATATTAATCTCACAAAATCACTTTTTATAATATTTCGGAATTTCTTGTATAAAAATTAGCAGTACTAAAAATATTTCACGGTTACGCTCTCACCGTGACTCGTAAACTTCTTTTACACTAATAAATCATTAAAATAATAATATTTCTCAAAACTCATTATTTTTTCAAAATCATATTTTCCTCTACTATTATATTCCAACGTTCCCCATAAAACATTGAATATAACTTTCACAGTTTATTAAATCTTTTATCTCATTAATCGGTTGTGCACTGACCACTGTCAGGCCTCTCAAACAACATTCAACATTCAACATTCAACATTCAACAACATCATCATAATTATATCCCCAGGCAGATCATGCATCATAACAACATAATATACTACTGCAGATAATGAAAAGCAGATCAATCAACGATACACAGATAAACAACACATCGTAAACAACATAAACAATTAATCACAAACTACATATAAATCATATAAGCCACACTAAAAGCAAATAGTTATAGAGAAAATCCCTCAGGTAAGCTCCCCTTACCTCTTGAAGACTCAAACTAACGTTTTCAAACAACCTCCCGATTTAATCCGATTTCCTCCGTCGGCTTTAGGTCAAACCAACCCGATTGATTCCTTCAAACAAATTGCAATCAAATCAAACCACGACATACTTAACTCATGAGGGTTAGGTTTCGGCCTAGGGCTGACTTTTAGGGTTCAAAATCCTTAAAATTGCTAATCATGATTAAGTCATAGATTAATGGTCCTTAATTAACCTAAATCATAGATTAGTGACTAAACAACTAAGTTTCAAACTCAAAACTTCCTAACTCTTTTATACAAGGATTCGGCCTCAACATGTTCATAGGGCTAGGGTTCTTAATTTAATAAACCAACTTGGATTTATTAAGCATACATACTAATAGCTTGATTACTAAGATCATTAATGAAAACTTTGAACAAACTCATCTAGTTCCAAGAACTAGGGTTTCGGCCTTGATGAAATAAATAGGTTAGAGTTTGATTTTTGATCTTCTATATGCTTGGATACAAGAACTATCAAGGTATTTGAAGATTGAACCATTAATCAAGACATGAAAATGAAACAAAACCTATGGACACAACATTGACCTAGGTTCGGCCAAGTCCAGAAATTAGGGAAAGAAATTTCTCATGATCTTATGCTTCTAGATGATGAAAATAGAGATGATTATAAGATCATATCAATTGGTTTCATGTCAAAAGGATTTTTCTAGAATTAGTTATGATTTTTCAAAGTTCTAGATCTAGAAACTTAAAAGTGATAAACAACTATGAAATAAACTTTGAATCAAGAAATTGATTGAAGAACATAGACATGATTAGAGAAGAAGAATAGGATTCACCTCTTGGAGATCAAAAACAAGTGAAGATCCAAGAACTTTCTTCACAAACTTGACACTCAAAGACTTAAGAACTTTAGGTTTTTGAACAAAAGGCAATAGAAACTAAGTGAAAGGTGAGTAAGGGTATTTATAGACATGTGGGCTGCGCCACTTTTGAGGACCAAGTAGAAAGGAGGTGGCTTTTCAAAAGATTTAAGTGCAAATAACTCATAGGGACCATTTGGCAAAGATTCCATAAGTTTAAGGACTAGTTTGCAAATTGTCAATAGATTGTCATGATGACTTGTTGCCACATTTAATGCAAGCTTATCTTGACCAAAGTTGGCTGATTTTTCTTGAAGACTTTTTAGAAAAACCTAGAAGGATGGAGAAAACTTGAGAACTTAGTAGAATGTAGTAGAATCTTGGAGAATATGGTGGAATTGTGTGGAATTGTGTGGAAATTTCAAGAATCATCTTGATTCTTCCAAACTAAGGCAGCCCCCAATCCATCTTGGGCCTGCGCACGGGCTTGATAAATTTGGGCTTGAATTCATCTTTGTGGGACCCACTTGAAAATTTAAGCATTAAACTTAAGATAAGAAACTTATATAGTTTCAATTAGGCTTTATGGACTGAAACCATGAACTAGAAAATTTTGGGCTTCTAAGCCATGACCATTTGAAATTGGAATCAAGGATTCTAGCCCAATTCACTTGAACAAAACTTAGAAACTAACTCAGGGACAAAAGGGTAATTAATAGAAAGTTCAGGGACTTAAGCATAAAATTCATAAATTTTCACTTTAACCCTGAAAAACCTTCTAGACTTGAAAATATGATTCATCCTCATGAATCATCTCAAAATCCTAAGATAAACTCTTTATCTGCTCTTAGGAACTCCAAAATCCACTCCGTCGTCTACCCGATTACGTATTCCGCCCGTAAAACGTAAAATATTTTATTTTTTTACCAAAATTTTCAACACTTCCAGTATCGTAGCAAATATAATAAAAACATTTTTCATCTCGTTCACGAATTAAAATTAGGTCTTCTGAGCTGTAAACTTTTATTGTCAGTGAAAACACAGAAAACGGCAGACCGGTTTCCGTCTGAATTTTCAACCCACAAACTTCCCCGTAACTTATGAAAATAAGTATAACATGGAAATGACCTTGGTTTATCCCAAATCATTTTCTAAGTCTCGGATAAAAATATATATATTTATATATTTATTACCGATATCACGAAGCAGCGAAAATCGGGGTGTTACAATAAGTAAATAAAGACCCATTTTAATTTGAGTTATCTTCATCTCTATAGCTTATATCAAATAAAAATAATTTAACTATGTGCAGGAAAAAGGGTTTTCATCATGCATATATATAAATGAAATTAGAACGAACCAAATGAATACTTGCCTATAAAAAATGAGAGCTTCACTTCATAATTGAGTTTTTGTAAACACCAAGCTGGATGATAAAATGCATCACAAATCTTCAAGCAGATTTTTTATATGGCTACTCAATGACCTTGCAAGTTGCAACTCAATACTGCTGCAAAGTTTTTCATCTTACAGTAACGACCTCGCCACACCAAATCTAGAATTTCAGGTAAATTTTCAATCAAGAAGCATATTTTGGTTTAGCTATTTGAGTTCTCAAGGAGAGATGACAAGGTTACAAGCCACGCTGACCAAATTACGAAAGTGATCTTCTAAGTGTTTGATAACAATAGCCAACACATGAAGAATCATAATTTTTACATCTTTCTACAATTAGTATATGACTAATCATTTTAGTTTAGTGGTTGAATTCAATAATTTAGCAACAAATCTTTATTAGAAAACAATAGGAAATTGATACTTTTGGATAAAATTCAAAGCAGAACTGTATATGATGTAGATAGTCAATCATCATACCATCCAACAAAACAAACTAAAGTTGTCACTGAAAATTTTCTCACAAATGAAGGCTCAACACCATACTTGAAGAGAATAACCTTAATATGTATTAGAGTGTCAACCATTGCCATAGCCGATATCCTTTGAGGCTGTTTTTTTCTTTTTTAAATGCTTAATAGCATAACATAGAGAAGAGTGGCACACAAGAAACAATCAAGGTTACCCTCACGAACATAAAGAGCCAAGATACACATCTTCATTCCATCCAATTAAATTAATTGTAACCATAAACAAACCATCATATTAAAAATTTCAAATATCACTATTCATTTGAAATGATTAATTCTAAACACTGTTTAAGATTCTAAATTAGTAAGTAATTAATGGGGGAACCATACACTATAATGTCAAAAAATTATTAATTTGTTCTCCACAATGACATATTAAGAAAAGCGTAGAAGTTGTTCTTACAGGAATTATTTTGTGTCTGAGCTAAGAGATCTCTAACAAAGATTTTAGATTCGAGCATCATTCCGACAAGTAAAAGAACACCACCAGCCACTGAATGATTCCTAGAACAAAAAATAGTGGCACCAAAAACCATATGTAGTTCTTTCATTGACGTAAATAAAAGATAAAAAACACCTTTTTTTATACAGATAATCCACAGGAGAAAAGGAAAGCAAAAATACCAGATTGAGGAGTGAAGCAAGACCCCAACTGCATCTTCCATAGTCGAATTTTTGAGCAGGCCACCAATCCAGGGTTGCACGGACAAAATCATCATCAATCTTTCCAATAACAGATTTCCCATGAACCAAAACATACCCTTTCGTAGCTACATCTCCTCTTCCTTCATTCAAAGCATTCACTACCATGAATCTGAAGCATGCCAAGTAGTACATCCATGAACATAGACCCAGAAGCCTTATTTGATAACCCATTTCGTGAATAAGTCAAAGCCATACCTGAGTTGGTTGCGTGAGAAAGATTTGCGTGTGACCCGTTGTAACAAGTCTAACCCAGTTTAATGCAAGTCTACCCAATTAAGCAAGCAATAAAAAACGATTAAAAACTCCCTAAATCATGGGTTAAGTGCCAACTCAGATGTACAGTAACAAATGCTCTACAATCTTAATATTGTATAGCCATACCAGTAGAAGTTACTCACTACATCTCAAAGCAAGTTATTCACTATTTCATAACTCTACCATTGCAACAGGTAAGAGGCGTAAAAAATAATCTGCACATCCTCTACATTCCAACAAATAAGAATGACAATCGTTAATAAGCCTCCATTGGCATGTGCTCTTCACAAATCATGTAAATTGGTTTCATGATTTAATCCTTATTAAGCCTTGCATAGATGATAAGTAAATAAAAACCCATTTTAATTTGAGTTATCTTCATCTCTATAGCTTATATCAAATAAAAATAATTTAATATGCACAAAAACTATGTGCAGGAAAAAGGGTTTTCATCATGCATATATATAAATGAAATTAGTAGGAGTAGGAACCAAATGAGTACTTACCTATAAAAATGAGAGCTTCACTTGATAATTGAGTTTTTGTAAACACCAAGCTTGATGATAAAATGCATCACAAATCTTCAAGCGTATTTTTTATATGGCTACTCAATGACCTTGCAAGTTGCAACTCAATACTGCTGCAAAGTTTTTCATCTTTCAGTAACATCGCCACACCAAATCTAGAATTTCAGGTCAATTTTCAATCAAAAAGCATATTTTGGTTTAGCTATTTGAGTTCTCAAGGAGAGATGACAAGGTCACAAGCCACACTGACCAAATTACGAAAGTGATCTTTTTAGTGGTTGATAATTGTAACACCCTTGTTTTTACACATATGATTAATTATTTTATTTGGATGTTTATGTTTATCTTGTTATGTGGTTTAGTTTGAGTAATTAAATTATCTCTTCAAATTATTTTATTGGGTGCGTTAGCACTGACTTATTTCAGTGAACGCACGCTTACTAGACTATAATTTACGTTATTGTCACTTTATTACCAGTACAAAAAAATGTTTTAAATAATATGATTAAGAGAAAAGCGTTTTCATATTTTCTTTCTATTTAATTTTATATTTGAAAATAAACTAGTTTGAGATTAATCGGAGATTAAATTTTGGACCGAGTATTTTCTTAGTTGATCAATCCAACTATCAATCTCTACTTTATTTCAAATTTTGAAAGTATATATTTATCAATATTTATTTTTAGATTCCAAAAAGTAAAAACATGTTTATTTTAGGCTTAATATTTATCACTCATAGTGTACCCACTAATACAAAACTAAATTTTACTCTCTCATCTCTCCCTTAATGACCCAATTCTTCCCCCTCTCACCCTATTTCTTTTTTTTTTCTTTCTTCCTTCCTCTGCAAGTGCAGACACCCCCCCCCCCCCACACACACACACACACACACACACTCTCTTTTCTTTTTTATCTTTCTTCCTCTCTTCTTCCTCCTCCCTCCACTTCATCCCTCTTCCTCCATTTTTCTCCAGCCGGCACCACCCTCCACCGCAAGAGCTCCGTCCGCCGCACGGGAGGAGAAGACGGCGCCGATGTCTTGTACGCGTTCGCCCTCCACCACACGACGGCATTGCTGCCACGTGAAAATGCCGGTGCCGTCGCGTGGTACCTGAAACACCGGAGCCGCCACTCGTTCGTGCAAGGAGGGGGGGCCGCGAGGTTGGACCGCCGCTGCCCACCGTCCTTAACCACTGCCGCCGTGCCGGTTGGCCTTCAACAACCACCATGACATCTTCTTCTTCCTTGGGTAAGTGAAAACCTCATCTATTTTGCTTAGGTTCAAAAATCCCCAAATCTGATTTTGAAACCCTAACCCCAGCTCCTTGATTTCATGTTGTAATATGAAATTAAACTATGTTTTTATGCAATTGGGACTATAAATTAGTGTTTTATTAAACTAATTTTATTATCCTTTGATCAAATGAGTTTCCCCCAAATTGTATTTAGGAACCCTAAACCCCAATTTGATTTATTAGAAATCGATTGTGTTTCTATAAAATTTCCTATGTTTTATTCAAATTAGGACCTCTAATTTGAGATTCCTAAGTTCATTTTCATGATACTTTAATCAAAACAAAGTTTCCTCAAAGGGTATTGTGAAGCTTAAGCTCCAAACATGATTTTCTTTGAAAATGACCTTGTTTGGTAATAAGGTTAAGTGTTTAGATCAAATTAGAATGTGTGTTTGATCATGTGTAATTGATTTCTTGATTTCTGGTTGTTGCGCATTGTTGGATTCCATCTCTGAAACGTTTGACACGGCTATGCTTGCTAGATGGAGTAGATAGTTACACTCTTGGAGCTAACGTGAGCATTAAGACGAGGATCCTTTACTTGTCTTCAAAGGTAAGGGGAGCTTGCCTAGGGATATTCAATAACTATATGCATGTGTGTAATTGAGTGTTGTGGATATTATTGTGATATTGAGCCAATACTTGAGTAACTTGTTTACTTGAACTATTATGGTTATTACTTGAAGTTGAACATTTCTTGCTTTAAAATGCTATGAATTATATATATGTGATAAACTGTCATTAACTGTGATATTATTATTGTTGTGAATATATTACTGTTGATTGAAGTTTAAGAAGCCGGACTTGAGTCTGTTCCCAATGACTATAAGGATTAAAAGTCTTAATAAGCCTTGAATAGAACCTTGAAAGTTTTGGGTTCACTTATAAAAGTTCCTTGTTTAAAGTGCTTATTTCAGAAGAATAAGATCTTTGTTTTTAGAAAAATGTTGAAGTGATTTTGAGTTGAAGGAAACTACATTTTTATGATCAAAAGTTTTGTATGAGAGAAAACATTTTCGAACGGTGTGTTTATGAAGGAAAAATCCCTTTGAAAATATTTGACTTTATTCCATCAAGGATTTCAAAAGCAAATGAATTTCCTAATTGTTTTATAAAAGGATTTGTAAAGGAAAAAATTTTCTCCTAAATGATTTAGAAACATTCCAGTTACTTGGATAAGTGACCGAGGTTTTGTTTTGGTTTTTGATTTTCACTGAGCCAAAAGTAAGTACATGTGAAAGAGAATACTAGTTCGTGAGACGTCGCCTCTAGTATTTAGTTGTATGCACGCGATCTGGGATCCGTGTCAAGAATTATGGACCATGGGTCCTAATCGTGATATTATGGGGTAGAAGTCCTAATTTTGGAATTGAGGATTGTGAGTCCTAATTTCGTCGTTATGGGCTAGGAGTCCTTATCATGTTGAAATGAAACATGGATAAAACTATAATTGCTTCTACGACCACAACCTTGGACTGCGGCATCGGTCTAAGGTGTTGTGATTGAGCACTCGGACTGCGTGTCCTGTGTTATTGATTTCCAAGTAATGAAAATTGTGAATAGTCGTTAGCTTTGGGCTTCGACAACGGAAAAGAGTGAACACAAAGAAAAGTTTCGATAATGACAAGTCTTTTATTCATATGCATTTCCTCTTAGCAGACGTGCTTGAGTTATCCGAATACCTGCTTAAGATGTGGTATTCGATGAGGTATACATCCGAATGGCCGTTATAAGGGATTCGTGATGATGTTGATCCGGGCGCATGAGGTGACGGAGACAACTTGCCAAACGGGGCGTATGAGCCTGATCAGCTTTTTCTTTATTAATGATAAAACGGTGTTGGTATCTCATGAGATTAAGTTTAGAGCCTGATGATTGAAGTGTCATGCATTCTCTTTATAAAACAGATTGATTCGGGTATGAGACCCACTGATATAGCACTTGCCATTTTATCTCTGTATAATAATAAAATGTTAATGTGCTGAGGTGATGTATGTATCGTGTATATGGTTGTTGTGTGATATATCCATTTGTCGGTATCTCACCCTTATATATATATATCAGGTTTCTTCTGGTTCGCTGTGGTACCCTAGGTACTTTAGTACAAATGGTGCAGAGGAGTCTTCCTAAGTCACTCAGAGACTTAGATCTGCTTGTTTGATGAAGTATTTGATTGTGGAATGATCACGTGAGTTTTCCTCAGGAATAACTTTTAGGATGACCGGCTTAGGGTTTGAGGCTTAGATTTTTTATAGTAAGTATGAGTATGACTCAGAGAGTCTTTATTTTAAAATGGAATGTTTATGGCTCGGAGAGCATCTCCTTTGAATGAAAACCTAAGCTTTTCCTTTTGGTCACATATAGCCTATTGATATAACTATTTTTAGAATATTACTGCCTGGTTGTATTTGGTGTAACTGGATTTTTGGAATGAAAATGTAATTATTTTAGCAGGTGTTCTTTTACCTGGGATGTCCGAATTACAGAGGAGACTCTATCGAAATTTTCGTAAAAATACTAGTTTTTATTCAAGTATATCTTTAAATTAAATAGGTTTGCCAGGCTAGGATAGTAAGCCTGTGTGCCGATCGAGGTTTAGGTTTGGAGTCGTGACAAATTTTTATACCGAATTTCAGACGCTTACGTACTTATATAAATTATTTTCTGAAAGCATTCAGCAAATTATCTTTCTTTTAATTTAATTTCCGC
This sequence comes from Sophora flavescens, assembly GCA_030762895.1. Classification (NCBI taxonomy): domain Eukaryota; kingdom Viridiplantae; phylum Streptophyta; class Magnoliopsida; order Fabales; family Fabaceae; genus Sophora; species Sophora flavescens. Next base: position 140,809,470 of record CM061066.1, on the reverse strand, counting down.
ATGTGTTACGTAGTAATGCCCAAGGGGGTGTTACAATAACAATAGCCAACATAGGAAGAATCATAATTTTTAAGTCTCTCTACAATTAGTATATGGCAAATCATTTTAGTTTAGTGGTTGAATTCAATAATTTAGCAACAAATCTTTATGAAAAAACAATAGGAGATTGATACTTTTGGATAAAATTCAAAGCAGAACTGTATATGATGTAGATAGTCAATCATCATACCATCCAACAAAACAAACTAAAGTTGTCACTGAAAATTTGCTCACAAATGAAGGCTCAACACCATACTTGAAGAGAATAACCTTAATATGTATTAGAGTGTCAACCACTGCCATAGCCGATATCCTTTGAGGCTGTGTTTTTTTTAAAATGTTTAATAGCATAACATAGAGAAGAGTGGCACACAAGAAACAATAAAGGAAACCCTCATGAACATAAAGAGCCAAGATACACATCTTCATTCCATCCAATTAAATTAAATGTAACCATAAAAAAACCATAATATTAAAAATTTCAAATATCACTATTCTTTTGAAATGATTAATTCTAAACACTGTGTTTAAGATTCTAAATTACTAAGTAATTAAAGAGGGAACCATACACTATAATGTTAAAAAAATATTAATTTGTTCTCCATAATGACATATTAAGAAAAGCGTAAAAGTTACAGGAATTATTTTGTGACTGAGCTAAGAGATCTCTAACAAAGATTTTAGATTCGACCATCATTCCGACAAGGAAAAGAACACCACCAGCCACTGAATGATTCCTAGAACAAAAAATAGAGGCAGCAAAAACCATCTGTAGTTCTTTCAGTGACGCAAATAAAAGAAAAAAACACCTTTTTTTTGTACAGATAATCCAGAGGAGAAAAGGAAAGCAAAAATACCAGATTGAGAAGAGAAGCAAGACCCCAACTGCATCTTCCATAGTCGCATTTCTGAGGAGGCCACCAATCCAGAGTTGCACGGACAAAATCATCATCAATCTTTCCAATAACAGATTTCCCATGAACCAAAACATACCCTTTCGTAGCTACATCTCCTCTTCCTTCATTCAAAGCATTCACTACCATGAAGCTGAAGCATGCCAAGTAGTACATCCATGAACATAGACCCAGAAGCCTTATTTGATAACCCATTTCGTGAATAAGCCAAAGTCAAACCCGAGTTGGTTGAGTGTGAAAGAGTTGCGTGTGACCAGTTGTGACAAGTCTAATCCAGTTTAATACAAGTCTACCCAATTAAGCAAGCAATAAAAAACGATTAAAAACTCCCTAAATCAAGGGTTAAGTTCCAACTCGGATGTACAATAACAAATGCTCTACAATCTTAATACTGTATAGATATATAAACTATTAATACATATAGGACGAACGGTTGAGTTTATTATATATATATATATATATATATATATATTACAAGAGTTCATTATATGTGTTAAACCAAAATATACTAACGGTTGATGGTTGAAGTGACAAGAAGTTCGCTCTCCTTAACCAAAATTCGGGGCAAATTTTGTGAATAAAAATGATAGACATAAAAAAGTTTTCCCTCTTTAAATAATTCTTTCCAACTTTGTATTGGAGATTCATCAGGTTAATTTCAATGTTTGGGATTTTGATCTTAGTAGTCCGGCCTATATTTTTTTTTTATGTTTAATAAGATCATTTTTTTCATGAAAAATAATATTTCTTGTAAACTCAAAAAAATAGTTGGAATGAAGGAAATAAAATTCCTCATGAAGCAATTTTAGACGCTAATTATAATGTATATCAAAAAAAGTATTGCAATGAAATAGAGGAAAGAAAATCAGATGTGAAAGAGAAACAAATGGTTCAGATAAAGGTGATTTTCTTGGGGAAAACACTACAAAAAAAACTGTCAATTTGTGGCGGTTTTAAACTCAATTTGTGGTGGTTTTTGACCTACGCAAAATAATTTACGACGTTTTTGAAAACCGCCGCAGTTACGTTCGCCACAAGCAATTTGCGCCGATTTATGAAAACCTCTGGTATCATTCTTATATTGTGACGGTTATATTGCGGAGGTTTTCAACCTCCACTAATAGCGACGGTTGTTTATTTTGTGGGGGGTTTTAACCTCTTCTATGAATGCCTATGAATGATCATTAAATTGGTTAATTTGTGGGAGGTTTTTAACCTCCTCTATGAATGAGTATGAATGGTCATTACATTGTTTATTTTGTGGGAGTTTTTAACCCCCTCTATTAATGGGGGTTCTTATTATCAACACCACCTACCGCAATAATATATATCTCACTATTTGATACGCTTTTTGTTTCGAATTTACTTATTTGCTAATGATATTTTACGACAATTGAAATATTTTTAACAAAAGTTTACCGAAATAGTCATAAAAAATTCATTAAAAACATAACCATGGTGACATAAGTATCTTTCGAATATCAATTGTAATTTAGAGAATATAACTTGAATTCATAATATCCTAAAAGTAGTTTTATATTAAATGAGAAAAAAAAAAAAAAGAACATCAAATATTGCTAGTGCTAGCTCCGAATGATCCTCTTGCATCCAAAGGCGAATTTGGCTCACGTACAGCATCATTTGGCTGAAAAAATAATAATAAAAAAAAAAATTAGTTGAAATATTCAAAATATAAAAATATCTATTAAAAATGATATATTTGCAAAAGTGATAAAAAGAACAAAAGTACCAAGAACCCCTCATAATCTTGGTTAACAAGTACTAAAAATAGGAGATGTCACAGTAAAAAGCTCCATCAATAAGAAACTAAAAAGCCTATTGTATAACAAAAAAAAATATAAGCAAATGCCACAACCAAAAAGCATTCCACCATCTAGCACAACAACGTTGTCCATCAAATGGCAGTACACAATAATCAGAATTGAAAATGACACTATATTGTGTATTAAATATACTGTGTATTAAACCATGTATCATAAAAACCAAACTTCATAAATTTCCAACATGAAGCAAGGCCTCTCTGTTTGTAATATAATCTAAGTAAAGAAAAGTAAAGTCTCTATAAACATTGTAATCTAACTAAAAAGAAAATCATAAGAATTAGTCCAACTAAAGCATATGGTATATTACAATAAAACTTACTGATGAAGTAGTTTGCTCCTTAAGTATTGTGCTACCTTGCCGCAAAATAATCCATCAATGCAAATCACAATTCTGAAAATGAAAGAGAAAGCCGAATATAAATTAGAAAATAGATTATGTTTTTTTCTTTTTTTTGGATAAGCAAAAATATATTAAAAGAGTATAAGGGATACTCTAACCCGTATACAAATATCGAAAGAAAAATGTACATAAGGCATACAAATAGCGACTGCCTCTGAATCTGAACCTCTTGAGGTTAAATTGTGAGGTAAGCCCTCCTTTCCATTTTGAAGAATTAGGCCTTGCATGGTCAAATTCAATATAGAATTAGAGGAGACTGGTGGACTATCACGATTAGCAAAATGGCCAGAACTTGATAGCCATGAAGTATTATCGCCTTCAGGAGAGAGCCAACACCCCAACTGAATGATGCTAGAGTGATTTTTCTCAATTGTGGCTTCTATTGTAAATAGCATGAAGAACAGTAAGAGTAAAACAGGGGTGGAAGCCATAGAATTGGAAACTATTTTTCTGGTGTCTCAAAGAAAATGATGATTCTTACTATGAAGAGTTGACTGACTCTCGTGCATTGCTTTTAAGAGTTCAAGTCGCCCTGGATTCTGAAATTCCACGCATGATTCAAAAACAAGTGCTCCACATGCCGTGTTCACTGGTTAATGTACAACATGGGGGGAAAAGATGAAGAATTGGTAAGTTTTCCTCTGCGAAAACCGTGTGGGGCACGGGAAAACAGAAATTTGGTTTGCATAGACCCATAGTCATTGACTCTCTGTCTTGCACAATATAGGTTAATTAAATACTCTTCTTGTTAAGCAACACCAAGTACCAAAATATCAAAGGAAAGCATAGTCAAAGTCAACTGGATAGTCTTGCACAAGGAAAAATGATGCCTGTATGGGTTAATGCTGACTTAAAATACTTGTTTTCCTCACATGAAACCAGAAGAAAAGAGGTAAAACATGAATAAAAATCTGAAATTTAAAATGAAACCCATCAGGAAGATGTAAAATATCTACAGAACTGGACACACTAGAGTCCAGAAAATCAAACAGATAATGGAACTTCAAACAAAACGGAGCCCGAGACTAATGGATTGAAAATAATAACACCGTATATATTCAACTTACCAATCACTGCAGCCCTCACACTGGACCATTAGATCATCAGGGTTGTAAGGCATCTCGCATTTACAATACCTGCAATGAGAAAAGAAGTTTAAACAAGGAACATCATGTGACTCATAATCCAAATAAGAACACACAGCTTCTTGATTCCAACATAAAATATGTTTCTTTCCATTCTCTAACTGAATATGTAACTAAAAATTTAACAACATGAATTGAGCAATTTCTTAATTCAACAAGCATAAGAGTTGCAGAATAAACTGGGTGACCAAATTAAGCAACGGAACTAAAATCACTAATAAACTCAACAAGGCCATTAACCAGAACACAATCTAAATAAATCTCTAGCTGCTCAATTTCAACCATAGGTAAGATAGCACTAAAGGATATATAGCAGTTTTGTCGAACAATTGACTTAAAAAAAGAACATTACCTTATTGTGGGTTATTTGTAGGCTCGGATGAGTATTGCAAGGGAATATAATGCCATGACCTTGTATGAAACTATAGATTATATGCAGCAAATTTAGAGTCACAAACTATGATATTTTAGATTGAGGCACATACACTATAAATTGGCATATCATCACCATCATGGTCATCATGATGTCTACAAATTACAAAAAATCTTGAAGCATATGAAGTTATGATCTAGAGAAGGGTTGAGAGGATTACTGTCTCATGCAACACAATACCAACAAAGAAAGTTTGATAGATAATCTATTTTCTAGCAAGAATTCGTTAATGCAATGTACCCTGTTCTCTGCTTTATTTTCCAGATTTTAGGTTCAGTCTGTAAACTTTTTATTTTACCTTTCAAAGCCAACAAGAGCATCACCAGAGGATCCATTGGAAGAATCCACTCCAAAACGGTAAAATCCAGCATCAACAATAAAATAACAGTTGAATCAAAAACTATAATATATAACTAATTACACCTTACTCTCTCACCCCACACCCCACACACCATAATAATGCACATGATATGTGACTTAGCATCACAGCAACCATGTATGACACAAGAATAAATATTCTGTCTGTCACGACAGAATTTTTAGCACAACAAACAAATCACTCGGTAAGAAATCATGGCGAACACTACTGCAGCTCAAAAAGTCAAAACACCCCAAATGAAAATGCTATAAATTGTGCTTAAACTGCATGATATACATTTAATGATAATAATGATGATAATGCTCAACGAACATAAAACATAACCAATTCAGAATTGGTATCCTCACAAATGGGTCAATCATTTAACTTTTATGCCTTCAAGGGAAAACTGCAAAAGATTATCAAAGTCTAACCTGTTCTCTGCTAGTTTTTTCACTTTCTTCCCATGCCCTCACATAAGATAACTTTTTCCCTTTCGCTACTTCTGCCAGAGCGATATCTATAGACGATGTCTCCTTTGGATTCTGTCGTCTCCTTCGCTACTCAATTTGGAACTGATGTCTTGCTTTGTCAGATTCCACCGTCTCCTTCCCTTTGTTAGGAAACCAATTGAAGTCAAATGAACAGCAAAAAAGAGGAGAAAAACACAACTAGGGAAAAACAGCAAAATATAATGAACCAATGTTTCCATTTCTAAAAATCCCAAACTCAGTATAAGGCAAATTGAAAGAGGAACACACCAGGGAGAAGGAAGACGAAGACGTGAAGGAGTGAGGCGAGCCGCAACGAAATTAGGCGAGCAGAAACGGGAAGGAGCAGAGTCTTGTCTCCAACACGGTAATTTTATGGTCTTCGTCAATTAGGAAAGCCCTAGGGCGCCAACAAAGCCCTTCTCATCACTAAACAAGAAGCATTTTCTGTTAGTGGTTCCTAGTCAAGCAAATCCCTCATTAATCTATAAATGTAACAGAACACAGTTAGTGGTTCTCAGTCAAGCAACTAAAAATAAAAAGCCAGAGTCACACTGCCACACTAACGGGTACGAGAAGGATCAGAGGAAAAAGGCGCTCTCTGCTTTGCATTCATGCTGCTTATGGCAACAGAGGGATTGAGGGAGAACAAAGAGCTTTTTGGCATAGCAGGCGACACACATAGATGACATAAAATTACAAACACGACATACCTGGGATGGTGAGACGGTGAGGTGCAGCAAGCCAGCAACGATGGTGTCCTGTTGTCCTTGAGGTGCAGCGCAGCAACGATGGTGTCCTGAGAGTGAAAAGAAATTTCTCTACATAACCTAATTAAGTCGCAAATAGGGATTGGGTTTTTAGTCTGAAAGAAGGGGAAATTTTTTTGGGTTAGCGCGCGGGGGTAACGAAGAGTGATATATTTTAATGTTTAATTTGAGGGGTTATAAACCTCCACATATTGAATCTTAAACCGTCACTGTTAAGCTGGATTTAGACATTTTGTTGGGGACCCAATATTATTTTAAATTGATGTTAATTTGTGGCGGTTTAAGAAACCCCTCAATATAACCTCCATAAATTGACAGTTTTTTTTGTAGTGAAATAGCAAAGGAAAAGAAAATACTTAGAAAAGGAAAAAGGAAAATAAAATGCAGCAAAAGAAGTGTTAAAGGTGGATGGTATAACTCTGATACCATGTCGAAAAATATGGTTCAGAAGAGAGAATTGAGAGAGAATATAAAATTAATATTTGATTGAATGGTAAAAGTAATTATAAAGTGACATCTAATCTTTATACATGCTAACAAACTAGTATTTAACTAATTAGCTATCAACAAACTAATAACTAATCTCCAATTAACTATATAAGTATATCTCTAACAATACTTGTATCTCTTGATGTAGCCATAGTTCAAGGTTGTATGACCACCATGGGTTGCACACCAAGTTTTGTAGAATTCCTAAATAAAAGTTCTAGGCAATGCCACTTTCATGATACATAATAATCTTTCTATTCCCAAAAGAAATTTAATCAATTGTTTTATAAAAAATGGGGGATTGTTATAATAATTTTATAAAAGATAAATTATTAATACAAATATATAAGGTGTTGAGTTCATATATTACTTAAATACACATACCAAAAAAATGTTGCACTATGCTCCAACATGATCTTCTCACACACATAAATATATATTATGGCAATTGGATGTGAATGTTGAAGTGCAATTGATATTGCAGCTTCCTTTTCAATCGTTCTTTAGCCTATTGAATTAGGCCCTCAAGTCCAACGACCTTGTCAATGTTAGCAGGTAATTTTAAATAATAAATAATGATAAAATCAATACAATCATTTTGGTTTAGTTTTTAGTTTTTTTCAACTATAAAATGGAGTTCGGTTAACGACATACTCTTGTTATATGCAAACATTGCATCCAAACTATCTGCAAATAATAAAGATGTAGAAAAGGTAACTTCCGTGATAGTAATGAACCTTAACCCAATTTCCACTTTTATCGCATACCACTACAGAACATATAAGATGAACTACTTAGTTTTTGTAAAACACGAAAGAGATTTTAACCAAAAAAGAAACATGAAAAAGATGTCACCCGTGCAAATTATGGATTGTAGAACAGGTTTCTACATCGGTTATATTTAACCAATTTTTTTTTGAAAAAAGGCGGTCACATTTTTATAAATAAATGACATTGTTTTTAACTTTCTACATCGATTCTTCAGCAACCGATGTGGAAAGTGTAGTTTCTATATCGGTTCTATAGCAACCGATGTAGAAAGTTATGGATTTTACATTTTACTTATGTGTGAAGAACACTTTTGCTTCATAAACATTACATGGAATGAATCAACTTGGAACAAATCAAATTTAAGAAAAACAATGTTTTTTTACATCGGTTGTGGTCTCGACCTTTTTACATCGATTGAGACACTTTTTACATCGGTTATGAGGGAAACTGGTGTAAAAAGACCATTTTTTTACAGCGGTTGAGACCTATAACCGATGTAAAAAGTGCCCACATTCACTACAAAAAAAAGGTGTTTAGTGACCAAAGAAATCGGTCGCTATTTACAAAAATTCGGTCGTTAAATTTGTTAGCAACCGAATTAGCGGCTGAACAATGACGGTTGCTAAAGCCCTGGTCGCTAAGTGATTTAGCGACCGATTTCCAATTCGGTCGCTAATAGCCCGAATTATTCGGCCACTAATTTATAAAATTTGGTCGCTAAATTGGTCTCTAACACCTATTATGGAACCAATTTTAGCGACCGAATATTCGGTCGCTAATTTGGTCGTTAAATTGGTCACTAATTCAAAAAAAATCACTAAATTGGTCCCAAAAGCTTGTTCTATGGACCAATTTAGCAACTCGTTTCTTTAAAAACAATATAACAAACCAAATGTTTTGAAATGAATGAAAGATAACTTCTTTTAAGATGTCACAATGTTGTTACTTATAAACGAGAACTTCCATAAAAATCAATTAAATATCAACAAGGAAGAAAATGTAAGAAATAATTGTTAAAGCAACCCTCAATATTCTCTCATCAAAGCCTACTAATCCATTATTTGAAAAGACATCTTGCAACTCAAACAACAGAAAATTTGGAAAAGAGAAATATTGCTAAAAAACTCGTCACTTGCTAGTTTCCTCGGACTCAAATCACCATCACCTGTAAAAAAAAAAAAATTATGGTCATTTGCTTGACAAAAGAAAGTGCAGATAACAATGGTCATTTGCTTTACATTGTGTAATAAACAAAATTCTTTAGATAAGAACCCCCATAAATAGGGAATCAGCATAGATAATAATGTTCATTAATGGAATAAATAATAGTTCTACAAAAGCAAAAAGGACAAGGTAAAACGCACAGCAAGCAAGCAATAGTAATAATAATATCGGTGGAAGCAATGGCAAGACAATCACATGCATTTTCCAAACCCAAAACAAATAGAATGCATTAAAACTAATACGGACTTTTTCATTGGACCCAATAACATGGCGAAACAATCAAGGATTCAAAATACATACCTACTCTTAGTACCACCCTAACATTCCATGAATATTCTTTGCAAATGCATAAGAGGAACATAACATAATCCACTTTCTATATACCAATTTCAGTGCATACTTAATTAATCCTAAAACTTAAGGGTTTTGATCATTACCCTTTTCGTGAAATCCATTTTTATAGCTTGTCTGGCATCTGGGAAGATTACCCTTTCGATAGAAGATGAAAAGAAGGGAGGAAGAAGGAAGAGAAGCTAAACCCATCCGGCCCCGGGCTTTTTTCACCTTCACAATCCCACACCGCTTCCTTTATTTCCTCTTCAGAAAATTGCTCAACTAAGAAACCATTGTCATCTTTATTTAATTGTTTAAAGCATATACCATCCAAAAGAGGTCTTTCCCACATAGTTTCTGAAAACTGTTTTGAAAAGTGATTAAAAATCTCTTGCTTTACATCCTCCACTTCAGTAGTGGAGAACTTGGATTAAAGAGTGCATCTCAAGTTCGGCATCACTGTTAGTTAACAGCAGCCCCACGCCTGAATTTTTCTTGCAACATGGACTCAAACAAGGGGATCCCTTGGCGCCTTTCTTATTCTTAGTGGTGGCGGAAGGCTTAAGTGGTTTAGTTTCTAAGGCGGAGTCCGAAAGGTTGTTCAAAGGGTTTGAGTTTGGGGAAGGAAATGTAGTGATCTCCCATCTACAATATGCAGATGACTCCTTGTTAGTTGGTGAAGCGACGGTGCAAAATGTGTGGGTCTTGAAGACTATTCTTAGATGTTTCGAGCTTGTGTCAGGACTAAAGGTCAATTTTCTCAAGAGTAGCATAATTGGTTTGAATGTTGAGGAACACTTCCTTGAGGCGGCAGCAAGTTTTATGAACTGTAAAATATGTAAGGCTCCTTTTATCTATTTGGGGATCCCAATCGGGGCAAATCCTAGGCGTGCGGAAACGTGGAGACCAATGATTGATAAAATTAGGAGAAGATTATCGGGTTGGAAGAGGAGGTATCTTTCTCTAGGCGGTAGAATAGTGTTATTAAACTCGGTTCTTTCTAATCTACCTATTTACTTTTTATCCTTCATGAAGGCACCTAAAAAAGTGGTGAAAGAAATCACAAAAATTCAGAGAAATTTTCTGTGGTGGGGCAATCATGAAAGGAAAAAGATAGCATGGGTAAAATGGAGGGTGGTGTGTAAACCGAAACAAGCCGGTGGCCTAGGGGTCAAGGATTTACATTTGTTTAACATTTCTTTGTTGGGGAAATCGTTATGGAGAATTGTCAGAGAGGAACAAGGCTTGTGGTTTGAGGTGCTGAATTTTAGATATGGTGGAGAGACTTGTGCAGTACTGAAACTGAAGGTCAGGTACCAACCGGGTGGTTCAAAGAAGGATTATTCAGGAAGATTGGTGATGGCAAGAACACAAGCTTCTGGAATGAACCTTGGATTGGAAATGCGAGTTTGAAAAATAGGTTCCCAAGGCTATTTTCAATCTCTGCCAACCAGGATGTCAAGGTGGTAGAGGTAGGGAGATGGGAAAATAACTCATGGATTTGGAATTTACAATGGAGGAGAAATTTCTTGGCTTGGGAGAATGGTTTGGTGCAAGAATTAGAGGGGCTGATTGCAAATGTTAACATACACAGGAGCTTAGATGATGAATGGGGTTTTAGTCATAGTAGTGGTAACAAATACACTTGCAAGGAGGCCTACTTGATGCTCATTCAGAACTTGGTGAATATGGCCGAACCAAATAGGCCATTTGTGGATGTTTTCTTTAAGAAATTCTGGATTCTGATAATTCCTTTGAAGATCCTAGCTTTCGGGTGGCAGGTGATTTTGGACAGGGCTGCAACTAGATTGAACCTTTGGAAAAGAAACATAATTGAAGATATTGTGGAAGCTAAGTGTGTGCTATGTGATAGTGAGATGGAATCAATGGATCATCTCATCTTTTCTTGCAACAAGTCAGTGATTATTTGGAGTAAGTCACACTTCATGCAGCACAAGGGGATGGTTAGAGGGAAGGGTCTAAAACAGTTATGGATGGTGGTATGGTCACTAGTGCAATAAGTGCTTTTTACGGGAACGTTTTACATCAGTTGACCATATGTTTGACGTTAAAAATGAGGCAGTGGCAGTTTTGTAAATATTAAATCACTATTTGCGTCAGTTGTTTAATGAACTGACGTTAAAAGAATTATTAACGCTTTTAACGTCAGTTGTTTATACAACTGACGTTAAAAGTGTTATTTTTACTTCAGTTAATTAAATAACTGACGTAAATAATCCTATATTCCTCTGAAACTCATTCCTATCTTTCTTTCGTTGTCATCTCCCTGTTGTCACTCTTAACGCAGATCACTCCATATATAGTGCAGTTTATTTCTAATCTTTTTTTTCAAACAAGTTTATTTTTAATCTTAATTAATTAGCTTGAATTAGTAAACAAATTCTTGTGCAAATTAAAATAAATAAACACTTAACATAAAACAAGTTATATGTATAATCAAATCGTATCTCATTGAAGCGATTCATAAGTTACAATTAATTACATGATTAAAAGGTAAAAAATTTCTGCAACATAGCCCTAAAATATAAAAAAGTTCCTGCTTCAACGTCATTTTCTTCTCAGTCCTGTCCTCAGAAACTCCAATGGATGCATCTCCTCCCTCACTTGAATTCCTTGATGCTCCATCTGAATCCACAGTCACTTGCTGCCAAAGCGGAGTGAAAGTGATGACAGGTATGAAATAAAGTGAGGGAATCACATAATGTGATTTACTCAACCTTACCATCCATGTAATGTGATTTACTCAACCTCAGAAGTTTTTTGATCATTAAGACAGAAACCTTTAAGTCTAGGTATAGGAAGAAATAACAAAAGTCTCAAATATAATAGAGCCATATTGTGAAGGAATAGAAAACGCACGAAATATAGAGGAAAAGAAGAGGGTGTATTACAGACTGATACAGAAGAATGGTACTTTATATAGATAAGAGAGACTACCTGATTTTCTTCAAAACTGATCTATAAACTTAATGCTCATTAATAGGATTAAGTTACAAGGTGCATGGGTAAGTAGCACAGCAGTCAAAGGAATGAATGTTTTTGCAGAAACTTATACACTTTTAACGTCAGTTGTCTTCAACAACTGACGTTAAAAGTGTTTTTAAAATAAAAAATATAAATTTATTTTACGTTAGTTGTGTCTTTTAACGTCAGTTTTTACAAAAAACTGACGTAAAATGTTTTTTTAAAGATGGTTTTCGATTATAACATTTACACCCACTCGTCTTCTTCATTTCGCTCTGTACGTCTCTGTTCTTCTCTTTTCATCGCGCTCACGCTCACACTCACTCTCACTCTCACTCTCACTCTGCCCTAATCGCGATCTCCTCTCCACCGCAACCACCGCGAGGGCTTCTTCGCCACCACCGTGAGGTACACTCTTAACCCTAACTCCGTCTTTCCCGCTCATTCTTTGAAATAACTTGACATCTCTCTTTCCCTTTCCCGCGCACTAACTCTCCTTGTCCCTCTGATCTCAGTAACCACATCGAACGTTGGCCACCACTCGAGCTCCCCTCCCCACCACCACGCGAGCACCTATTTCTGGAGAGTCTTTAGGGCACATTTTTTTATTTTTGGTTTTAAGTGTATGTTGAAACTGTAGTCTCTGTAGTTGAAACTTGAAACTGTGAGTTTGAGTTGTTTGGAATGTCTCTATTTCTGGTCGTGGGTTTTGTGTTTTCTCTTGTTTTTCTTCTGCTATCATGACCTATTTCAAAATGGGAAGAAATTTAGAGTTCCTTGTAGCATGTGAAATCAACAATATATTGCTCATTGGAGTTATGTTTTGTTAATTTATCTTCATCTGCTTATTTATTTTGTCTTAAGAAACCTGAAAATGGTGTAAATTTGAAATAATTTTTAAACGCCTTGCTTGTATATATCATGCTGTCTTGATCGATTCATATGGCTGAGTGGTTATAGTACTAGATATAGAAATAGTCCTAATATGTGTTGTTGCCTGCTTGATGAGAAGAATGATGTGAGATTACCGTGGAAATTTTTTTTTAGGCAGTTAGTCAAATAAGATATACATGGTTGACCGAATTTCAAAAACTAGTTTTCAATTAGGATATCAAAAACTAGTTTTCAATCTCCCGTATTGTCCTTATATTGGATATATGTTTTGTATATCTACAGAACCTATCTAGTTATGGATCGTAGTTGGATGGTTTGTAAGCACACTAGTGCTGAGTATTTGAAGGGGGTGGGAGAATTTATATGCTCAAAGGAATGTTCCTAATAGTAATGGAATGTTATGTTGTCCTTGTGTCAAGTGTTTGAATACGAGGAAATGTACGGTGAAGGATATACGTACTCATTTGATTTGTGAAGGGATTTTCTTGAGTTATATAAGATGGATATGGCATGGTGACGTGTTGTTGAGTAGTACGGCAAGTGTCTCCCAAAGTGAGGATGTTGACGTAGATATGGAGGATGATCGAGTAGAGGACATGATCCGTGATATTGGACAATAATCTTTTCATTGAGCTCATGTGTATGATAGGTTGTGAGGTGATGCGGATAAGCCTTTATATCCAGGGTGTACTACTCATACACGATTGTCGGCGGTGCTAAAACTGGTTTGTGTGAAGGTGAGAAATGGTTGGACCGATAAAAGATTCACGGAATTGCTTGAAGTGTTGAAAGACTTTCTTCCGGAGGACAACACATTGCCTGACCGTAACTATGAGTCCAAGAAGGTATTGTGTCCGATGGGTATGGCGTATAAGAAGATACACGCATTCCTCAATGATTGCATATTGTACACCGGTGTTTATGAATACAATCACGATTGCCCCAAATGTGGGTTATCACGATACAAAGTGAAGGGTGGTGATGATGATGATGATCTTGATGATGTGAGAAAAAAGGGTCCTCCTGCGAAGGTGTTGTGGTATCTTCCAATAATTCCAAGGTTCAAGCGATTGTTTGCCAATGTGAAAGATGTGAAGAATCTTAGATGGCATAATGATGAGAGGAAACGTGATGGAAAGGTTCGTCATCCTGCTGATTCTATGCAATGGAAGAATATTGATACTATGTTTCCGGATTTCGCCGATGAGCCAAGAAACCTAAGGCTTGGACTTACTACGGATGGAATGAATCCTTATGGTAACATGAGTAGTATTCATAGTTCATGGCCTGTTCTGTTGATAATTTACAACCTCCCCCCTTGGTTGTGCATGAAGCGCAAATACATGATGTTGTCTATGATGATTTCGGGCCCAAAGCAACCGGGAAATGACTTAGATGTTTATCTAAGTCCCTTGATTGAAGACTTGAAAATGCTGTGGGTGGAAGGTGTTGATGTAGTTGATGGGTATTCACATGAGACTTTCAAGCTTCGTGCCATGTTATTTTGCACCATCAACGAATTTCCAGCATACGGTAACTTGTCCGGGTACAGTGTCAAGGGGCATAAAGCATGCCCTATATGTGAAGAAGGCACATGCTACACTCAGTTGCATCATGGAAAGAAGACGGTTTACCTTGGGCATCGGAGATTTCTTAGACGTGATCACCCATATCGTAAGATGAAAAAAGCTTTTAATGGATGCCAGGAGACAGAAGAAGCTCCGTCTGCCTTAATTGGAGAGCAGGTTTATCAGAGGGTAAAGGGCATCGATGTTATATTCGACAATTCCAAAAAGAAAGGTAAAGCTGCTGAGAAAAACATATGGAATAAGAGGTCGATATTCTTTGATCTTCCATACTGGCGCAAGCTTGATGTCAGACACTGCATTGATGTGATGCATGTGGAGAAAAATGTGTGTGATAGTGTGATCGGGACGCTTCTCAACATTCAGGGCAAGACAAAGGATGGTGTGAATGCTCGTCTTGACCTCGTTGCTATGCGTATACAAGAGCAGTTAGCTCCAGTTGTTGAGGATGGTAAGCGGACTTATTTGCCGCCAGCATGTCATACTTTGTCAAAAAAGAGAGACAAAATTGATGCGGGTGTCTTCAGGACATCAAAGTTCCACATGGTTAATCTTCAAATATGAAGAGGCTTGTCTCTGGTGATCTTAAATTGGTTGGCTTAAAGTATCATGATTGTCACATCTTGATGCAACAACTTCTGCCCATTGCTATTCGTGGTATTGCCCCAAAAAATGTAAGACATGCCATTACTCGGTTGTGCTCATTCTTCAATTCTATATGTAGCAAAGTCGTTGATTCCCGTATGTTGGATGACTTGGAAGTTGAGGCTGCTACAATCTTGTGCCAATTGGAGATGTATTTTCCTCCTTCCTTTTTCGATATAATGATTCACTAAATTTTTCATTTGATGAGGGAGATTAGATTATGTGGGCCGGTTTTTCTGAGATGGATGTACCCAGTTGAGCGCTACATGAAGATCTTGAAAGGGTACGTGAAGAATCCTCATCGTCCGGAAGCATCTATTGTTCAAAGGTATGTTGCAGAAGAAGCTATTGAGTTTTGTTCGGACTACCTTCATAACACGGATCCTATAGGGGTTCCTAAGCCTCGCCATGATGAGATAAGATGTCAAGGTAAGGGTACAAATGGCTTAAGAATTAATAGCAAGGGTCAGAAGGAAGTGCTTCAAGCACATTTGTATGTATTGAACAACATCGATTCTGTTCAACCTTTTTTATTTGAACATAAAAGAAAAGTCAATCAAGAAAACCCTCAAATGAGTGAAAGGTGGTTGTTGAACAAGCATAACAAGACTTTCTTACCATGGTTCAAGGAAGAAATGCTTAAGGATGGTAGTACTGCTTCTGATGACGTAAGATGGCTAGCACGTGGGCCTAGCTTCAACGTCATATGTTGGAGCGGATACGACATCAATAACTTTTCCTTTTATATAAAGGAACAAGATAACAAGAGTACCATGCAAAATAGTGGGGTTATGATCGTTGCCTAAGCAATGCACTTCTCTAGTGCAAAGGACACAAAACCCGTTAAAGCATCGACACCTTACTTTGGATATATTGAAGATATTTGGGTGCTCGATTACACTAAGCTTACGGTGCCGGTTTTTAAATGTATGTGGGTTGATAGTAACGGTGGTGTACAAACCGACGAATTGGGGTTCGCATTGGTAGACCTCAACAAGTTAGGTCATATAAATGAGCCTTTCATAATAGCTTCCCAAGCAAAACAAGTGTTCTACATCACTGATCCTTCTAACAAAAGGTTGTCCGTGGTTCTCCAAGGGAAAAGCATGTATAATGGTAGTGATGAAAATCAAGATTCAAATCTTGATATTCCTGAGACTCCTTCTTTTTCAACAAACATGCCTACTATAATTGAGGAGACACAGGTGGACGATGTACATGCCACTCGTGATGATCATCACGAAGGGATATTGATATAGGTAGTTTAAACTTAGTATACATTTATTTTTATTTATACTTTTGTATTTATTTTTAGTTATAACCTATTTTAATAAATATATATTGTTTCTGAATAGGCATACATATGGATCACTCAGATGGCCCACATGCACGGGAGGACACTGTGGGGCCTACGCAGGACCCGATCGTGCCTACGCCTGATTCTAGTGTAAGTTTACATGTTATATACTATCTTTAGTCCTTCTTTTTAATGTAAGTTTATAATGTTACAACCCTATATTTTATCATTTTTTTGTCCATACAAACATCACAGTCTCAGGAAACGGGGTAGAGGAGCCACGACTCTGAAGAAATTAGAGAAGGCCAGGCAAAGCGGACAGAAGCTTGAGGTGTGCTTTGATGCTAATCTAAAGCCCCAGGGACCCCGTGCTAAAGAATTTAAAAAGTGGGTGTTTCTACAAGCAAAGCAGCACGTTAGCAGCAACTACAACCATTGGAATGACGTTCCACAGAACGTTAAGGATCAGATTTGGGAGGCTATCACGGTATTTTACCTTTACATTCTTTTTATTTACATTATTAGATAATTATCCGAGTTATAATCCATCCAGTTGTTATGTATTTAATGTGTAGGTAGCTTGGACTGTGCCAAATGATGAGGATCATCGTACGAAATGTATGAAAATGGCATCAAAGCGTTGGAATGGGTTCAAGCATGATCTTACCAGGTACTATGTATCTGGGAAGAAGAGGCTTGATAAGATGTTCTCGGATTATCCCTGGATTGATAAGGATACTTGGGATATGTTTGCTAGGAGTCGACAGGATGAAGAATTTCAGGTTGGTTGATTAAGTTAATTTTGTATGCTTCTTATAGATCATTTAACTGTATTTAAGTATGTGTTTTTGTTTGAATAGGCTAAGGCAGAGAAGGGTAGGCAGAATCAGGCGAAGAACGTCCACCGCCACACCATGTCTCAAGGTGGGTACGAGACTCGGATCGAGGAGATGATGGCGGATAGGCTGAGGGTGAAGCAGGAAGAGCACGCTGCTAGGATAGAAAGAGGAGAGGTGCCTAAGGGCACACCATTAAGTCCTCCGTCGGACATCGACCGCGAGGATGTCTGGTTAGCCGGCCGCATAACAAAGACAGGATCTTTTAAAGTTGATGCCACTCGCGAAGTGGCAGATAAGATTGTAAGTAAATAATTAACTTCATTTCAATTGATATTTGTATAGATATTTTTAACACTTTTCACTTGCACGTTTTTTCATTTCTTCATTGTAGATGGATCTTAAAGCACAATTCTCCCAGGGCTCATTCGTCCCTTCTGGACGGCGGGACGTCTTGATGACTGCTCTAGGCAAGAAAGACCATCCTGGTCGGGTTATCGGTGTTCCTGGGAACGTGACATCAGAGAATATTATGGCAAGTCTGCTTCACGAAAGCGGGTCATCGATGAGGCATCAATGTTGGAATCCATGACTCAGCAGCTCATCTCCAACCCTGCTATTACAACGCATCTGATGAAAAGCTTACTATCCAACCCAGAATTCAAGCAGGCGCTTGTTAGAGAGCTTTCCTCCGTCGGTTCATCCCAGGACACCGCAGGACATGCCAACCTTTCACATGTGAGCACAAAAGAGAGTTATAGTAAGGCACATGTGGAGGACGATGAGTTGGCAGCTAGGGAGCGAGAGTTGGAAGTCCAACGCCGTGAACTTAAGTTGGAAATGCAAAGGCGTGAGCTTGAGTTGGAATTCAAACGCCATGAGCTCGAAATGGTAACAAAGGTATGTATTCATTATTAATGTCCAAATTAGTCAAATAATTACTTGTGTTTTTTTAATTATCAACAACTTATCTATTTTATTTTTCCTAAATTGAAGGCCAAGTCGACGTTGGTGTCGCTGTCACCTGTCACTCGTTTGTTCTCACTTGGTGAGGATTATGACTTTGAGATTTTTGAATGTCCATTGGAGCACGATGGATGGGTGACACGCCCAAATCAACAGAAGATATTTTCCTTCTGTGGTGAAGATCTCGGGCACGCCTGCAGAGATAACGTGTGGATGGCCAGCACGGTTTTGAGTCTCTGGTGCACGTAAGTTAATTTTAATTTTATAACTTATTTATTTTTGGTATTTTTCCATTTAATAATTTATTTTAATTTCAATATATATATTATGTAATTAACATCCACACCTTTTCATATCTTAGGTATCTCCATCGTCTTCAGCTGGATAAGGGCGTTGCATCAGTTTACGGCTTCTTATATCCGTTAATCCTTATCCCTCAATTCTTTGCTGGTGATGCATTTAGTAAATACATAGGGAACTTGATGGGAGACAATCGGAAAAAATTATAACTGGTTCCCTACTGTATGACTAGTCATTGGCAGTTGTTCGTACTTCACCCGTCTAGGCATACTTTCATATTCTTCTGCTCTCTCCACCAAAACCTGCCACAGGAGGTGGTGGAAGCTGTAAATACGTAAGTAACTAATCTTCAATTTAATTTAAGTTTTACTATCAGTTGTTTTTAGTTTATTACACACATGATATATGAATTTGTTAATTGACATGATTATTTGTTTATGATAACGCCCTGAAGGTGAGTAGCATAAGTTACGCCAACGGGAGAAGTAGGACTTCTAAGGCTAAAGGAAATCCTGAATGGATCATCCTCAAGGTTTGGTAGTTTATTTATCAAATAATTAATATTATAATTACTAATTTATATGTATATTTAACTGACATTGAAATTAATTTTGTTTGTAGTCTCGATTTCAACCTGACGGGTGGTTGTGCGGCTATTATGTGATGCTTCATATGTTGAACATAGTCTTCGCATCTATTACGGATGGATGGAAGAAGGTAATATTTAAACAACTTGTTAAATTATATATTATAGTTTTGGTGATGACTTGCGTTAATGTTATTGTTATTATTTGAACGTGTGTAGGCATTTAACAACCAATTGCCTCTTCAAAAAGATGAGTTTAGAGACTTGAGGATGCACTTGGCAGAATTCTTCTTCAAGTATGCGGCTGAAAAAGGAATTGACAAGATACCTCCGCAATACTTAGATGAATAGTTTTTTTGTTAGACTTTAGAAACTAATTAATAACATTTATATATATATATATATATATATATATATATTTGTAGATGGTTATGTTTTTCCTATACATGGGTTTTGGTTTTAAGACTCCCCATTGTTCCTTTGTATATTTCTTTTCTTTTTGTTAATATTGAAATTTAAGGGTAGTGTTTGCAATTCTGTAATGTGTGTGATATTCGTATTCTTGGGATATTTCTTGAATGCGGGGATAGGCGAGGGGAGTGATATTTTAAAACTGAATTTAAAAAAAAAAAATCTATTAACGTCAGTTGTATCAAACAACTGACGTTAATAGTATTTTATAAAATATACAGTACACTATTAACGTCAGTTGTATTAGGAAACTGACGTTAAAAATAAAACCTGTAACATCAATTCTTTAACAGAACCGACGTTAGTTTGAACAACATTAACGTTAGTAGTGTTAAAGAACTGACGTTAATAGTTTTATATTTAACGTCAGTTGTTTAAACAACTGACGTTAAAATATTAACTATTAACGTCAGCTGTATTTACGTCAGACAATATTCTGACATATAAAATCAATTTTAACTGACGTAAAAAGCACTTATTGCACTAGTGGGTTCTCTACTGTATGGTCTATTTGGCTCTCCCAAAATGGTATTATTTTTAACCAAGAAAAGTTTGATGCAGTACAATTGTTAGACTTGATCGAAATTAGATCTTGGAATTGGTTTCATCAAAGAGGTAAAGGCAGCAGTTATAGTTTTTCTGCCCCTTGAATGTATGAAATCTTTCCTTTAGATATTTATGAGAAGATGAAGTGCAGGGCTCAAGGTTTATGTGCAGGGCGTTTTTTGATTCTATTCGTTTTGGAGCTTCAATTTTTGCTGTCATAACAGACCACAATTTTCAGCATTAGTTGTGCATGTATTGCTAATCTAGGCTGTGATCAAGGGATGGATGCTATATGCTCCATCTTGAGAAGTCACTATTCTGTATATCTATTTCTACATGGTATTTTGCTAATGCTGCTTAGCTATGCCACTTAACAGACAAGCGGGGACTTTAATCTAGTGGTGCTCGTGGGCCTTGCTGCTACCATAATGTTGGATAGTTAATTTTCCTGCATAATTTTGCTTACTCTGTTATTTTGCCTTTTTGGGACGTATGTAGTTGCTGAACTTTTAAAAGGGTCTAGGGAAGTGTAAAACTAATACTGGTTTATGACAGTATTATAATTACATTCCGCCTTCTATCTTTGATTTCTTCATGTATATGGGTAGAGTACCCCTTGTACTCGATCTTATCAATATGCGTTTTGCTTATCAAAAAAAAAATCTTAAAACTTAAGAAACTAAAATGAAAAAATGACCTACCGCACAACACTTCCATTGTCAGCAATGCCGGGCTTGAATTCTAAAAGCTCAAAGATCAAGCTTTCATCACGACTTGGATCTGCAAAACCTCCTATAAATCACCAAGACCCAAAAATAAGTCAGTAAAAGGATTAGAACACATACTAATCAAGGAGAAAGATGCCTAAATTCAAAGAACCCTTCAACTATAGGTTAATTAAGAATTAATAAAGCTCTAGCCACATACAAGCTGTTATGCATAGAATTAAGAATGCTCTAGTCAAAGTACATGGTTTAAATACATATGATTATTGATCAATTACAAATTAACAAGAGTGTAAGCAACAGAAAATTAATTCCAAGAGATGTCAGTTCTCAAAGCATATTTATGTTGGAAAATTTATTTAAATTTATTTCAAAATAATTTAATATTTGAAATGCTTTAAATGCACACTTGATTGTCTTAAATTCATTTTATTGCCTTTTAATGCTTTTAACTATCTTTTGTCCATTTGCTTTTATATTCTAACGTACAAATGGCTTTAAAATTTGTCTCTATTTTAATTTCCTTAAATTATTAATTTTGAATGAGTTTTTTGTTTCAACGTGCATCTATAATCATGGCTCTATTATTTCACAAGTTATTGTACTAACGTTTCAAATGCTTTAATTGTTGTATTCACTCCAGATGCAATGTTCTTTTACATGTTACAAGTTTATGTCTTTATTTCTTATATATACACGGTGCAATAGAGAACTAAAGTGAATTTTGCTTTTTGTCTATTTTACTTAGTAGAGAGCAAGTAGCCAAGTATCATAGTATTGCTTTCATTTTTCAGTAACAATAATCCATGGTTGTTTAAAACAAAACTATTCTTCTTTCAGTTTTTGAAGGAGGAGAAAACTTTGGGATTTAAAAGCCTTGAGCCATAAAGATTTATAAAAGTTTTCTCATGTCTTCTTTGTTTCTAAATGTATGAGAGTTGATGTAATTCTTGTTGTTCTGGCTTCTAGAATAATATTTTGGAAGAGTCTTTTACATCCTGGGGGAGTTTCGCTATTTGAGACAATTAATTTTTGGTGGGCGAAATAATCCTTAAGGACAGTGTGATTTCACACGTCTCATACTATGAACATTTTATTGATATTCTTCATCTTGTTCCATATTTATTTTATTTGTCTATTTTATTTATTTTATTCATTACTTTTACAACAATCTTAAGGATCATTGCTAATAAAAAAATGTTTCTTCTCTAATTTCAAGTTTTAATTTTGTTTTTATGAGAATTCGGTATATCCAACTTTTATTATTTTTATCTACACCCATGGTTGATTTCTGCTCTATGTTTCTTGTCAAGTTTAATTAGTGGGTGGACACAGGTTTCTATACCTGATGAAGGAAGCCTAAAAAAGTAAACATTTTTATTTTACTATCAGTTCTTTCTTGTATTATTATTATTTTTTAATCATATGCGGTGACTTGGTTAACGATAAAGATTAAATAAATCCAAAATTTATTCTAATGCAAATCGTGTTTATTTTATTTGATGTTATTTATTGCTTTATTATAAAGGATTTTCTTTGTTAATATTTATGCATTATACTCACCCTGAAAAAATTTGTTAACGGCAAAGAACTTTGCAAAAGTTGAGGATGATCTAAAGTCCATCCAGAGTGGCCAAGTCATTGGCAAGGTTCTTAAGGCTTCTCTTGACAATCAATGCCGAAAGCTACTATGTGGAAAATAGGATTGTACTGAAATGGGTAATTGGTCTGTAAGTAATTTCTGTACTACTTTGCTGAGTAGATATGCATGATATGCTTAATTTGTGTCGTCAAATTATTTATCTTTGTTATTGTTATTCTTCAACTTGAATAAGTTGATTAGACTATTGAATTTCTATGATTTTGTTCCGGAAATTTATGAAATTCATGAAGAGGATGGACCTCGGCTCATTTATTTTATTTTGAAGTATTTGTGGAAATTTTATTTTTAGAATAATCACAATTTATTTTTGATACTAGTCATAAACTACAGAAGCCGTGAGATGCATACTATTTGATGCTATTTTGAGGTACAATTTTCTTTGTTGTAAATTGTTATGTCTCTTTGGCTTTTATCTATTGAGGTGGAAAAGAGAATACAAATTGGCATAGACGGAATTTTGGAAATATTATCCTTGCGTTGTTGCTTTACTATTTATTGAGTGAGTTTTGCAGGAGAGATTTCTTTGATACAGCAGCTGGTAGTTGAGGTAAAGTCACATAATTTTTTTTATGTGGAATGTATCATGTGTAGTGCATCGTAGTGTTCACATAATAGTTTCCTAGTCATGGAACTAAAATAATAAGCTTGTTATTATTTCTTCTTTTATAATTCTCAATGGTTTCCATGTCTGACATATACTTGTTAGATAACTTATGTATGTGATATTGATATTTTAATATGTTTAAGGAAAATGTTCGTTTTTGGTTGACTTGGTAACAAGAGAAAATTAAAGTCTAGATAAAGTGAGGTATATGCAGAATGATAATGATTTCATTCTACAAGAGCAAGCCTTATACTATTTTGAGGGTAATATACATTATGAGAATGAACTTCTGTGTTAAGGATATTAACTCATGAATTTGATGATGGCTATGAAAGATGAGATATGTGTCAAGTCGGTATGATTTTGAGCTATCCATGTATATTTTACATTACGTATATAATAGAATTATATTATGGTTTATCTTTTTGGATGAGGATAACGGGATGAACAAGATTATTTTCACAGAATTTATATTGAGGCAATTACAAACTTGGAGTACATTCTCCTTTTGAACATTTATTTTTTCCTAATTACATTGGTTATTGGCAAAGTGGAAATACTAGTACGATGGTAAAGAATATGAGAATTTTCAAATTCTCAATTTCGGTGTGTCACTACAGTCTTATTGTGATCATGTTCTAATAAGAGGTGTTGTCAATAAATTGACATCATATGCGTAAGTGATTTTTGGGGCTGACATTGAAAATAATGTGTGATATTATGATCTTTGGGGGTTGTAACTTGTAAAGTCATGTGATCATGCATTTCAATGCATATGTATGAAGAGTAATGTTAATCCTCCTAAGGCCAAAGGCAAACTTGGTCATGGAGATGATATAATTGTTGGAATTATTCTCGAATTATTCTTGTGACAAATATTGTTAAAAAAATGGATGGTAGACTTTGAGGCTATACCAAGCGTATTTGTACAAATAAAGATGTTTTATGCCTCCTACATTTTTGTAGGGGATGAACTGGATTTCCCACTGTATTGAAAATGCAGGGATGCTCATTGAACTTCAGATTCAAACATGATGTATTCACCTTTTGTGGTGTAATTACTTGGAGATCAGCCAAACAAAAATTTATTGTAAAATATACAATGGGGTCAGAGTTTGTACTCTAAAATTGGCTGATAATGAGGCTAAATGGTTGAGAAGCTTTTTAGAAAATATTTTATGAGTTAAATAAATCAACTCCTTTTGTGTTTATGTATTGTGTTTGCCAAGCGGCAATAGTCATTGCAAAGAATAATACTTTCAATGACAAGAATTGTAAAATATTTTGTGCTTAAGCAAAGATTATATCCATGCATGGATTATGTGAAGTCAAAAGTGGATTTGGCCAATCTGCTGGCTAATAGCACATCGAGGGGAATGAGATTTAAGCCAATGTTAAATTAACGGTGATGGTTACTCAACCTTTGTGAATGGAGATCCCATAAAGAAGGTTTATATGGGTAATAACAAGTCACTTGTTAGTTCTGGTAGCACCCTTAATTTTGTCTCTTCCTATGGTGTGAGAAGTGCTAGACTGCATTTTTGGAAGGATAAGCTAAAAGCTTTTAATGAATTTTATATCCCTTATGGGTGGTGTATGAAGTGCAGCATACACTTAATGAAATCACCTATATGAGTGTCAAGTGGGGCCGCTTGTATGAGATTGTGGCATAATCACTAGAGCACTCATGAACTACCAGACGCGCGCATGGCCGAAAGGAGCAAAACAGCGTAATAGCAAGAATTGTAGGGGTGTAATGTGATTGGAAGACCTCTAACATACAATACAGTGTTTTGGTTCATAGAAGTTTACTTCACCAACTTACTTGTATGACATGTCTATCAGTCTAGGTCTGTTTCATAGTTACACCGGATTCGATGCATTAACACCCATGTGATCAACTCTAAGTTTTATTAATTTTTTGTTACAAATTATTTTGAAATATGTTGGGGATTGTTGGAAAATTTATTTAAATTTATTTCAAAATATTTAATATTTGAAATGTTTTAAATGCACACTTTATTGTCTTAATTTCATTTTATTACCTTTTAATGCTTTTAATGCTTTTAATTTCCTTAAATTATTAATTTTGAATGAGTTTTTTTTTGTTTCAACGTGCATCTATAATCCTGGCTCTATTATTTCACAAGTTATTGTACTAACGTTTCAAATGCTTTAAATTTTGTATTCACTCCAGATGCAATGTTCTTTTACATGTTACAAGTTTATGCATCTTTATTTCTTATATATACGCGGTGCAATAGAGAACTAAAGTGAATTTTGCTTTTTGTCTATTTTACTTATTAGAGAGCAAGTATCATAGTATTGCTTTCATTTTTCAGTAACAATAATCCATGGTTGTTCAAAAGAAAACTATTCTTCTTTCAGTTTTTGCAGGAGGAGAAAACTTTGGGATTTAAAAGCCTTGAGCCATAAATATTTATAAAAGTTTACTGTAACCAAAAAAAAATGTCTTCTTTATTTCTAAATGTATGAGAGTTGATGTAATTGTTGTTGTTCTGGCACCCAGAATAATATTTTGGAATAGTCTGTTATATCCTGCGGGAGTTTCTCTATTTGAGACAATTAATTTTTAGTGGACGAAATAATCCTTAAGAATACTATGATTTCACACGTCTCAGACTATAAACATTTTATTGATATTCTTCATCTTGTTCCATATTTATTTTATTTGTCTATTTTATTTATTTTATTCATTATTTTTACAACAATTTATAGCCTAACCTCACTGGAAAAGCATGAAACAAAAAGTATTGAAGATTAAGCATGACATGGTATGAGTAGCTGAAAAGGAAGTCCTTTCTGAGATGGACACTGCATAGAAACATCTTGTATTATTATTATACAGCTGCTACAGAGCAGCTGAAAGAGGCCTGAGGTCCTATTTGATTTCTCCAAAAAAAATATTAAACAAACTTTTCAAAGATTGATTTATGAAGTCGTACCAAAGTTTATGATATTCTATGTTTTAAAATTATATGTCTGCATGGTGTGATAGAGCATGACAGTAACTAAAACAGCGAAGTCCAACCATTGTGTTGTATTTATCTAAATGCTGTTTTACAGACTCAAAATGAATGAAAAGTTCTGTTGGGTCTTATCACTGAAACAATTGAACAAACACAAGCAGAGCAAAACTGGCCAAGAACAAAGCACTAATACAAAACACAAACTAAATGTAAAACAAGATTAAGGGAGAAGAAATTAACACCAATAATTTACGTGGTTCAGCCGGTGGGGCTTACATCCACGGGGAGAGAGCAAAGCATATTCCACTATGATTAAGATGAGTACAAGATCAAGCTATGAACAAGATAGAGATTCCCTTGGCTCCTTGCTAAACCCTGTACAATATACAGCAGCAACCCAAGCCTATTTTCTCTTGCTATTCTCACACTCTCTTGATCTTTCTTTTCCTCACACCTAGAGTACAAAGAGAATTACAACAATAGAATTTTATCTCAGCTATACAATGAGTTCTCTCTCTCTTTCTCTCACTTTTGGCCTATTCACCTACGCAAGTATATATAGACATCTGTTACAAACCCTACACGTGCTCCTTCCAAAATACCCGCTGCATCAGTTAGGTTGCAACCGAAATAACTGACTCTAACTAACTTTTGAAAGCTTGATTACTTGTAACTGATTTTGAGATACAACTAACAATTCTCCACCTTGTCTCTAAATCAACTTAACCATATCTTCACATACTTTGCCCTCTCACCAGTCTTCAGGAGTTTCACAGAAATCTAAGCAAGTCCAAGCTATGCTTGAACTTGTCAAAGGGTAGCGACTTAGTTAAAGCATCAGCTGGATTGTCCTCGGTTGAAACCTTCTCAACATGGATTTCCTTTGTTTCAATTACATCCCTAATGAAGTGAAGTTTAATGTCAGAGTATACAAAGCCTTGAATTATTTCCCTTGCTTGTAACTTTCTTTTGAAGAGAAGACCAGATGCCAAGGTTCAATTCAAGTATCTTAGTATCCACTCCAATGCTTCCCAATGTGGTTGTCCAGGATCTACCATGAACCTACTTACAACATTCACAGCATATGCCAAATATGGCCTGCAGCACTCCATTCCATACATGATGCTGCCTACACCATTTGAATATGGTACTGTGCTCATCCTTTGCCTTTCTTCTGAAGATCCATCACACCTTACAACTCTTTGGCCTTTAGGTGGATCTACCAGTATCCAGGACTTGTTCTTTTTCAAGGACTTCATTTCCTCTTGCATTGCCTTCAACCAGTTCTGAGCTTCTTTGCTTTCAATTACTTCATTGTAGTTTCTAGGATCTGACTCTAGCATCTCATTTTCTACATTTAGTGCATAGCAAATAAGATCTGCATGGCCAAACCTTCTTGGAGGTACTATGTTTCTCCTCACCTTGTCCCTGGCAAGATGATCGTCACTGTGATCAGATTGCTGAATTGGTTGAGCCTCTTCAATTCCTAGAATTCCCTCCTTGAGCTTGAATATCCACTTGCAGCTAACTAGCTTCTTGCCTTTTGGTTTGTCAACCAGCACCCAAGTGCCATTCTTCTTTAAAGAATTCAGCTCTTCATTCATAGCTGCAATCCAATTCTGGGATTGATTGCAGCTCACGACTTCATCATAGCTTCTAGGCTCATCTCCTTCATCATCCTCTCTGCAAGAAGAGCAAAAGCAACCATATCAGCATAACAAAATCTGTATGATGGCATAATGGTTCTTCTGGCTCTGTCTCTGGCCAACATATAGTCTTGTTGATCATGCTGAATGGGTTCTTTATCCTGATTAGCTTCTGTGTTGCTTCCTGTAACCAGTATTTCAACAGGCTCCACCTCCAAGTGAATACTCTCATCAGCAGCCAATTTACTTTGCTACTGATTTGAGTCCTCATTTGAATAATACATCTGTGATTCTCTGAACACAACATCTCTACTGATCGGTACCCGAGGCTGTCCTTTCTCCATGCACCATAATCTGAATCCTTTAACTCTTTGAGGCTATCCCAGAAACATGCATTTAAAGCTCTTAGTTCAAGCTTGCCTTGGTTTATGTGAACATATGCAACACAGCCAAAAAACCCCTCAGTTTTTCTAAGTTTGGAGGATGACCTAACCACATCTCCTCTGGTGTCTTCATGCCAACAACAGATGAAGGACATATATTGATTAAGTGAGCAATCAGTAGCAATCGCCGCCCGGAACAGTTTAGAGCGATTAGCATTTGACAACATGCATCTAACTCTCTCCATTACTGTTCTATCCATCCTCTCAGCAAGCCCATTCCGTTGAGGAGTCCCTCTTACTGTCCTGTGTCTAACAATCCCATTTTCTTTGCAAAATTGATCAAACTCTTCAGAGCAAAATTCTAGACCATTGTCAGTTCTAAATCTTTTGATCTTTCTACCAGTTTGAGTTTCAACTAAAGCCTTCCATTCTTTAAATTTCTCAAAAGAATCATTCTTATTCTTTAGAATGTAAATCCATACCTTTCTTGAGAAATCATCAATAATGGATAAGAAGTACCTTGCTCCACTGTGTGAAGGAACTCTTGAAGGGCCCCATAAATCACTATGAATATAATCAAGAGTCCCTTTTGTATGATGAACAGCAGTGGCAAACTTCAGTCTCTTGGCCTTTCCAAAAATACAGTGCTCACAGAAATCCAGTGATTGAATGCTGTCCTTTCCCAACAGCTTCTGTTTGCTCAGTCCTTTCAACACCCATTCACTGATGTTTCTAAGTCTCATATGCCAGAGCCTTGCTTGTGATTGTGCAGGGCAAGAAACATTAGCATCAATTCCTACCAGAGCCTTTCCTTGCAGCAAGTATAGACTATTTTCAAGCTTACCACTCATCACCACCATGGAACCTTTTGTGACTTTCATAACTCCACCTTCAGCTTTGTACCCGTATCCTTGTACATCAAGCATCCCAAGAGAGCTCAAATTTCTCTTTAATTCAGGCACATGCCTCACCTCTTGCAAGATCCTGGTTACCCTATCTGCAAGTTTCAGCTTTATAGCACCTATTCCTGTCACTTGGCAGGCTTTGTTATTGCCCAACAAAACCTGTCCACCATGGTATTTACTGTAAGAGATGAACCAATCCTCATTTGGACACATGTGAAATGAGCATCCAGAGTCAAGAACCCATTCTTGGTGAGTCTTTGTATCCGATACACACATTACATCGACACTTTCATACCCTTCTAAGGCTTACATCTGCATCACCACTTTGATATCTTTGTTCACCATTCTTCTTTTTCTTCTTCTTGTAAGGACACTCCTTCTTGAGATGTTCATCACTGCCACAGACAAAACACCTCTTCTTGCCCTCTCTGGACTTGGATCTTGATCCTTTTGAAGTTCCTTGGTTTGGATTGAGGTTTGAACTTCCTCCAATGTGATTGTCTAATCGCTTCCAAATAGAATTGCATCTTCAAAATGCTCAAATGATTTTGGCAGAGCATTAAGAAGAATCAATGCCTTGTCTTCATCATCAAGCTTCACCTCTATGTTTTCAAGATCATCCAGAACTTTATTGAAATCTGATATTTGCTCAAAGATCACTCGTGCTTCTGTCATCGTGAAAGAATACAAGTGCTGCTTCATGAACAATCTATTGGCTAGTGACTTTGTCATGTAAAGAGATTCCAGCTTGATCCACATTAATGCTGCAGTATTTTCTCTTAGGACTTTGTCACCGAGGCATAGAATGATGGCACTTCTTGCTTTGTCTATCATGTCAGTCTTTTCTTTCTTGTTCTTTGTTCCTTGTTCCCACAACGTGCTCTGTGCTTCCCAAGAACTGATCTTCTTGTTCCTGTTACAACAGAAAAACAAACACAGCAGCCTAGAACTGAACAGGGAAAACAAATCGCAAAGAAAAAGAACAGAAATTGCAGAAATGTAATGCACCCTTTTGTGCAATAAACAGAATCACGTTCCTTATCTACAATTTCCTTCTTCTCGTATCCCTTTCTTCCCTTCTACAATTCGATTTATGTTCTTGATTCTCCTCTGTTCTTGATTCCTCTTCGTCTCACAGTCATTGTTTCGTGCATTCCCACAGACGGCGCCACTTGTTGGGTCTTGTCATTGAAACAATTGAACAAACACAAGCAGAGCAAAACTGGCCAAGAACAATGCACTAATACAAAACACAAACTAAATGTAAAACAAGATTAAGGGAGAAGAAATTAACACCAATAATTTACGTGGTTCAGCCGGTGGGGCTTACATCCACGGGGAGAGAGCAAAGCATATTCCACTATGATTAAGATGAGTACAAGATCAAGCTATGAACATGATACACTACAAAAAAATTGTCAATTTGTGGCGGTTTTAAACTCAATTTGTGGCGGTTTTTGACCTCCGCAAAATAATTTACGGCGTTTCTGGAAACCGCCGCAGTTACGTTCGTCACAAGCAATTTGCGGCGGTTTATGAAAACCTCTGGTATCTTTCTTATATTGTGGTGGTTATATTACGGAGGCTTTTAACCTCCACTAGTAGTGACAGTTGTTTATTTTGTGTGTGTGTGTGGGGGGGGGAGGGGGGTTTAACCTCCTCTATGAATGACTATGAATGGTCATTACATTGTTTATTTTGTGGGATTTTTTAACCTCCTCTAATGACCGTTATATAGTTATCAACACCACCTACCGCAATAATATATATCTCACTATTTGATACGCTTTTTGTTTCGAATTTACTTATTTGTTAATGATTTTGACTCTTCCCATTTTACGACAATTGAAATATTTTTAACAAAAGTTTATCGAAATAGTCATAAAAAATTCATTAAAAACATAACCATGGTGACATAAGTATGTTTCAAATATCAATTGTAATTTAGAGAATATAACTTGAATTCATAATATCCTAAAAGTAGTTTTATATTAAATGAGAAAAAAAAAAGAACATCAAATATTGCTAGTGCTAGCTCTGGATGATCCTCCTGCATCCAAAGGCGAATTTGGCTCACCTGCAGAATCATTTGGCTGAAAAAATAATAATAATAAAAAAAATTAGTTGAAATATTCAAAATATAAAAATATCTATTAAAAATGATATATTTGCAAAAGTGAGAAAAAGAACAAAAGTACCAAGATCCCCTCGTAATCTTCATTAACAAGTACTAAAAATAGGATATGCCACATTAAAAAGCTCCATCAATAAGAAACTAAAAAGGCTATTGTATAACAAAAAAAATATAAACAAATGCCACAACCAAAAAGCATTCCACCATCTAGCACAACAACGTTGTCCATCAAATGACAATACACAATAATCAAAATTGAAAATGACACTATATTGTGTATTAAATATATTCTGCATTAAACCATACTGTACATGTGTATCAAATATTTCTTTATCCATTTGCAAATCAGAACAACAAGGATGCCATTTAAGCTAGATTTGGACCTCCAAATCAAGCCAATACTACACAACTTATCAGTCCAGTCCCCACTATACAAATCAGTCCTATGTTGTAACCAGAAAAATAGTTGAAAAATACACAACTAATGCATCATAGGCCAGAAAAATAGGAAACAATGTCATTCTAGGTCTTTCTATTCTCAATCACATTTCTAATAATTCAGCAAACAATAGTTGAAAATTGAAATTGCTCCAAAGTTACACATGTCTCTTGCACAAGATCTTCATGTCTAGAAGTCTCTGGTACTTGTTTCTCACCATGTAGATTCCAAATTACGTAATTTTCAGGAAATGGTTTCCAAAGCAAGTGATCATGAACTATGTCTCTAGTTTGCCATTTCATAAACCCACATTTGGGACATGGACATCGTATCGTATCTCCAATGTACCCCATTCTCAAAAGCAAAATCTAAGAACTTACTTAAACCATCTGAGTATTCAATTGTATTTCGTGCTTTAGCAATCCAAGATTTATCCATTAGTAAATATACCTAAACAAGTTAATAATAGTTCATAAAAACCAAACTTCATAAATTTCCAACATGAAGCAAGGCCTCTCTGTATGTAATATAATTTAAGTAAATAAAAGTAAAGTCTCTATAAACATTGTAATCTAACTAAAAGAAAATCATAAGAATTAGTCCAACTAAAGCATATGGTATATTACAATAAAACTTACTGATGAAGTAGTTTGCTCCTTGAGTATTGTGCTACCTTGCCGCAAAATAATCCGTCAATGCAAATCACAATTCTGAAAATGAAAGAGAAAGGCGAATATAAATTAGAAAATAGATTACGTTTTTTTCTTTTTTTTCAATAAGAAAAAATATATTAAAAGAGTACAAGGGTGCAGGGACTTATGTTGGACAGCAATGCACATAAAGGATATACGTTGCGCAGGGGGAGGTTATACTACGGGGGCAGGTTAGTGGTGCCCAAGGGGTCTCCTAAAATTCCCCTGATATAAGTTATATCATCATTCAATGTAACATAAGAGAGCTCTTTTAAAGTCTCCTAGGTTTCTATTGGGAAATCATAAAATCCAATCTTGTACATTCATATGAACAACTTGTATAGCTAAGTAGTTAGAGTTCAAATATTGTATCAAATTTTAACATAAGATAGGTTTTAGTTGTTTCCAGTTTTTTGGGCTCCCTCACAGGTGAGGGAATTAGTTGGTCCCTCGCCTTAGATGGCACCGTAAGAAAGAACTAAACTTCTCATTTCATACAACTAAAACTACTTTTATATAGACAAAAATCCAAAAGAATTTAAATCAAGTTCAAAAATTGAAAATACCCACCCAATGTATCAAAGTTCATCCATTTTTTTTGTTGAATTTCTAGCACTTAAGAGAAGAGCTTGAACTTACTTTACACATCACCAGAAATTAATCCTACTAATTGGAGAAAACCACAAAAACACTCCGGAAATACTGCCACAGACATGCTTTTGCTTTTCTTTTATCTTCTCTCTTAATGCTAAAAAGTAGAGAGAGGGGGGATGCTCACTTTGCATTTGGATTTTAGGGAAGGAAAGAGAGATATGGAGAGATGAGACTAGAAGAGAGTCAAGCAGTGACTAGCGTAGCTGTATTACATCCATTTGTTGTTCTTTGTACAAGCCAATTGCTCCATTTTAATTTTTAAGGTTAACTATTCATTCATCAATGATCAAATTTTTGGAACCGTGATTCTGTTCTATCACACATTGTAGTCATTCACTCATTCTTGAATAAAAGATTGAAAGCCAAAACAATACTGCAACAGCAGTACATCTCAAGTTAATGTTCTCAAATACTTAGCCTAGCCACGGTTTCATGTTTGACCCCTTC
This sequence comes from Sophora flavescens, assembly GCA_030762895.1. Taxonomy (NCBI): domain Eukaryota; kingdom Viridiplantae; phylum Streptophyta; class Magnoliopsida; order Fabales; family Fabaceae; genus Sophora; species Sophora flavescens. Next base: position 140,775,865 of record CM061066.1, on the reverse strand, counting down.
CGCATAAAGAAAAGGATATGTTGCCCAAGCTGGATGCCATGTACTCTCTGTCTCTCTCTCTCTCTCTATATATATATATATATATATAGAGAGAGAGAGAGAGAGAGCTGCAAACCTGAACTCAAGCTCTTGCCCAGAAATAAACTTAGTCATAAACCTCACTTGAGTTAATCACCCAATGGATTTCAAATCTCCAATAGATCAAAATTCAAAGTCATCAAATTAAGTTCAAGGCCCCTGAAACCTTGGCTTATCAATGCAACTAACATTCTGATTCTGACATAAAACAATACACCAACTTCAGTTTTACTATTTGGTGTTTACTTGAAATACAAACTCTAATAATAGCATATGCAAAATCAGATGGACTTCCCAGACAACACTGTAACAGATGAGGAGTTCAATCAATTCCATTGCCAGTTTTAACCACACAGACTCAACAGGATTACCATAGCAAGCTAGGGGATTTTGCAATTTACCTAAATTGTGTTGGCAAATAACATTATTCTGAGAATAAAAATTTAAAAACTACAATATTAATTGGTTAAAAACCATGTAAACTTTTATTAATAAATATGGTTCGATCCCAAATTAATGCAGTACAACAACAAGACAGAGTGCCTCATGGAACAATCAAAATTGTCTCTCTCCGTTATCCTTCCTTCTTCTATAATCTTAGCCAATGTGTTCATCCTAATTATTATCATCAAAAAAATCTTGAGCATGAAGAAAATGTCAAATTAAGGTTTCAGTTTCACTCATTGAAAATTGGAATTTAAAATTCCTCTTAAGAAGGCTAAGTATAAGATATAGGTTTCCAGTCACAGGGTTTGCACTTTGCAAGAGGCAGCACATGGACACTGAAATGAGAAAACCCAACAACATTTTACATAGTCTTCTGTGATTGTCAGAACTCACAAATATAAATGACATGCCACATTTCAGACGAAATGAAAACTCCTTTTTCAGCATAATCAAGTTCATAGGAGCATTACATTTGTCCATAAATTATTAGAATTATACAACTTAGAGGAAGAAAGACTAACATGGCGAGATTGAACAACTTCATAGATTGAACAGTTTCACACAGCTAACAAATAACTCAAATTTCAAACTCTTTCGTCTCTTATTTAGCAAGAGAGAGATCTTATGATCAAGAACGAAACCAAAATGATCGATTGAAAAGGGAAAACAAAATCATGGCATATCATGATAAAGCGATATATGTGTGATCAATTTGTTCCCTGCTCCGTGAACTGTCGGAGGGAGAAATATATTGATATATGCCTGGAAAAAAAAAATAAAGCGAATTGGAATCAAAACGAAGAATGATAAGAAACAAGAATAAAGATAATCGGAAAAAGAAAAAACATGGTGAAGAAGATTGCATCACGTTAGGAAAGTACCTGGGTTCTCTTCTCTGCTAGTAGGGAGAAGGAAGACGAAGAGTGAAGGAGTGAGGCGCAGAGAAGACCTAAGAGCTGCAAATAGGGATTTGGGTTTTTGGGTTCGCGCAATTAAGAATTGGGTTCGCGGGTAATGAATAGTAAGGAAGGATATATTTTAATGTTTAATGTGAGGGGTTATAAACCTCCAAAAATTGAATCTTAAACCGCCATTGTTAAGCTGATTTTGGGTGTTTTGTTGGGAACTCAATATTCATTTAAATTGATGCTAATTTGTAGCGGTTTAAGAAACCCCCTCAATCTAACCTCCACAAATTGACAGTTTTTTTGTAGTGATAGAGATTTCCTTGGCTCCTTGCTAAACCCTGTACAACATATAACAGCAACCCAAGCCTATTTTCTCTTGCTTTTCTCACACTCTCTTGATCTATCTTTTCCTCACACCTAGAGTACAAAGAGAATTACAACAATATAATTTTATCTCAGCTATACAATGATTTCTCTCTCTCTGTCTCTCACTTTTGGCCTATTCACATACGCAAGTATATATAGACATCAGCTACAAACCCTGCACGTGCTCCTTCCAAAAGACCCGCTGCATCAGTTAGGTTGCAACCGAAATAACTGACTCTAACTAACTTTTGAAAGCTTGATTACTTGTAACTGATTTTGAGATACAACTAACAAGATCTTTATCCCATTTTTCCTTGTCAATCATTATTGGAAGCTTCTCTACAACAACAATAATCTACAAAGTAGTTAGGCTGTTAGGATTAGTCTTATCTTATACTGATAACTGAAGTTTGTTAGTTCAGTTACACAGCAGTCCTTTATGAGATATGTTAGTTAGGATACATATGGATAAAGTTAGATTAGTTAAACAAGTCTCTTGATAGCTTCTTGATTCAAGACTGTTGAGATTCAGTTCTATATAAAGACTGAACAATCCCATTGTAATTCAATTCAATCAATTCATTCAATAAAAATATATTCTTTACTAGCTGCTGAACCTGTAATATGGTATCAGTTTGACAAATATTTTCTTGCTTCCGCTAAACCACTTCTTTTACCATTCTTTGTTTCCCCTTTTCACGATGGCTGAAACCTCAAGCGATTCCAGTTCAAACACAAATATCGACAACAACAACAATGGCGGCGGCGGCAGCGATGCCAACATTCCTGTTCCCCCAGCCGATCCATCCCTAAACCCAAATAGCCCATACTATCTTCATCCCGGAGAGAATCCTGGTTCTATTCTAGCTTCCCCTGCTCTCAATGGTGACAAATATTATCATTGGAGTCGTGCCATGACACGAGCTCTGTCTTCAAAGAACAAGCTCCAATTTGTCAATGGCGCTATCAGTCAACCCAGGCCTACTGATCCTTTATTCGATTCTTGGGAACGCTGCAACAATATCGTGGTATCCTGGATCAACCGAACCCTAAATTCCCAAATTTCACAGAGTTCATCATCCTTCGACAATGCTCGTGATTTGTGGCTGGAACTCCAAAATCGCTTTACAAAGGGCAATCATTTTCGACAATCATATCTTCTTCAAGAACTGCACTCTATGCGCCATGGTGATCGTTCCTTAATCACTTTCTTCACTCGCCCCACTCCCACTTGTTCCTGTCTTGTTGCTTATTCTTGTTCACTGCGCGATTCTGTACAGTCTTATAAAGATAAAGAGCATGTGATTTGTTTTTTGAAGGGCCTTAGTGATTCCTATCAAGCTGTAAGAACCCAAATCTTGATGTTGAATCCCTTACCTTCTATAAGCCAAGCTTATTCTATGGTTGTTCAACAAGAACGTCATTCTTCTTTCTCCCCATCTATTGATTCCTCTGCTTTCTCCCTTAATAGCAACAATTCCTTTTCCCAAAACCGCCCTAACAATCCTTCTCAAGGTCGACGAAGAGGGAGAAACAATAACAACAAATCTATGCTCTGTATTGCAATAGGACTAACCACACCGTTGAAAATTGTTATTTCAAACATGGTTTCCCTCCCGGGTATCGCTCAAGAACTGCAACCTCTAATAATAGCTCCATTGCCACTACGTCTACTGATCAGTCTCCCAAGGTACAACACCCCACTGTTTCTGCCAAGCAGCCGGTTCCTGAGACGTCAATATCCATTTCCAAAGAAGACTTTCAATACCTTATTACTTCAATCTGCCAAGGCGGAACCTGCATCTTCCATCAATTCTATAAGTAAGCATTCATCCAATAATTCCAGCAACCATATGGTTTATGGAGTTACTAAAACAGGTAATCCCTTTTCCTGTAATTCTTTTTGGATATTGGACTCTGGAGCTAGTGATCATATTTGCACTAATCTTACTTCTTTTTCATTCTTTTAAGAAAATTTCCCCTATTTCAGTCCAATTGCCAAATGGAATTCATATTCATGCATCTTTTTCAGGAACTATCATTTTTAAAGATGGTATTTCTTTACATGATGTTCTTTTTATCCCTGAGTTTCATTATAATCTAATTTCCATTCATAAACTTACTTCCTCACTTCATTGTCAATTGATTTTTTCTCCAACTTCTTGTGTCATACATGACCTCTCTTCCAGGAAGATGATTGGGCATGCTAAGATCCACCACAGCCTCTACATCTTCTATGGCACTCCCCAACACCATGTTTACAACATAGCTTCTTTTTCTAGCAATAATTCCAATAACATGTTACCTAAATCTTGTGATTTGTGGCACATTAGACTTGGCCACCCATCTACTGATGTTTTGAAGGATTTATGTACCAATTTCCCTTATATTGTACCTAATAGACAATTCATTTGTGATTCTTGTCATCTAGCTAAACAATGTAAACTTCCTTTTCCTACTAGTTTCACTATTACCTCTAGTTCATTTGAGCTTTTGCATATGGACATATGGGGACCCATCAATATTGCATCTTTTCAAGGTCATAGATATTTTTTGACTATTGTGGATGATTACGGTAGGCATACATGGTTGTATTTAATGCATAATAAATCTGAAACTAGGACACATGTCACTAATTTTCTTAATTTGGTTAAAACACAATTTTCTGCTCATGTAAAGACTATTAGAACTGACAATGGTTTAGAATTCCTTATGCCAACCTATTATGCATCTCTTGGAATATTACATCAAACATCATGTGTTGAAACCCCTCAACAAAACTCCATTGTTGAGAGGAAGCATAGGCATCTCTTAAATGTCACTAGAGCTTTACTCTTTCATTCTAAGTTGCCCAAATGTTTCTGGTCTTTTGCTGTATGCCATGCCACTTTTCTTATCAACGGGTTGCCTATCCCTATTACTCAGCATAAGACTCCTTATGAGCTTTTACACAATCAGCCACCTACATTTATGGACATCCGAGTCTTTGGATGTTTGGCTTTTGCCTCTGCCCTCCAACAAAATCGTCACAAACTTGATCCTCGAGCAAGGAAATGCATTTTTCTAGGATTCAAGCAAGGCACAAAAGGCTATGTTTTATATGACCTGCAAACCCACAATGTCTTTATTTCCAGAAACTCCATTTTTTATGAGCATGTTTTTCCTTTTGAATCTTATTCACAAACAGATTTTTCAGCTCCTTCACAAAACTGTTCTGATGCAGATTCTGTTTTACAATTTGATATTCCAGCCATTCAGCATACTGATATTCCTACTAATGTTGCACATGATTCTCAACTATCCTCTCATGATGATACTGCACCAACCATTCAACATGAAGCTGACGAGCCAAGAAGGAAATCAACCCGAACCAAGAGGCCACCTACATACTTACAAGATTTTCACTGTAACAGTATCTCTAACTCTTCTCATTCTAATTCACTCTATCCCTTATCTGATGTTCTTTCCTATTCTAATCTTTCATCTTATCATCTTCATTTCACTCTCTATATATCTACACACTTTGAACCTACCACCTACAAACAGGCTGCACAACACAGCCATTGGGTTGATGCCATGCATAAAGAATTGGCTGCCCTAAATCACAATAACACTTGGCAAATCACTGAATTGCCTCCTAAGAAAACTCCCATAGGATGCAAATGGGTATATAGAATTAAATACAAGGTTAATGGCTCAATAGAAAGATATAAAGTCCGCCTTGTAGCCTAAGGCTTCAATCAAATTGAAGACCTAGACTATTTTGACACATACTCACCAGTGGCAAAACTTACAACCATTCGACTTCTTTTAGCCATTTCTTCTATCCACAATTGGAATTTACAACAAATGGATGTATACAATTCTTTCTTACATGGTGATCTAGAGGAAGAAGTTTACATGCACTTACCTCCTGGACTTCCTTCCTCTAATCCCAATCAAGTTTGCAAATTGTAAAAATCAATTTATGGCCTTAAACAATCTAGCAGACAATGGTTTGCTAAATTATCTAATTTTTTACTTTCCAAAGGATTTATTCAATCTAAATCTGACCATTCTCTTTTCATTAAAAATACCAATACTTCCATTACTATAATTTTGATCTATGTGGATGATTTGATAGTTGCAGGAAACAACTTGCATGATATTGAACTTTTGAAAAATGATCTTCATTCTGCCTTTAGAATAAAGGACTTAGGCAACTTGAAATATTTTCTAGGACTAGAAATTGCTAGATCTAGGAAAGGAATCCATATTTGTCAAAGAAAGTATGCATCGGACATACTTTCTGATTGTGGTCTTCTTGGCTCCAAGCCTCTTACCACTCCAATGTCCAAAAATACTAGATTAACTAAAACAGATGGTTGTCCCTTGCCTGGCCCTGAATCCTTTAGAAGACTAATTGGCGGACTCTCGTATTTAACTCACACAAGGCCTGACATTTCATTTTCTGTACAGCAGCTAAGTCAATACATGAGCCATCCTACCACTCATCATTATGATGCTGCAATACGGATCTTAAGATACATCAAACACTGTCCAGCTCAAGGATTGTTCTTCCCATCAGATTCTCCTCTCCAGATCAAGGCTTTCAGTGACTCTGATTGGGCTACATGCCCTGACACTCGAAAATCAGTCACAGGCTACTGCATTTTCATTGGTAACTCCCTTGTCTCATGGAAATCCAAGAAACAGGCCACTGTTTCCAAGTCCTCATCTGAAGCAGAATACAGAGCACTTGCATCAGCAGTGTGTGAACTGCAGTGGCTCGCTTACCTTCTGCAAGATATCCGTGTCTCTCTTACATCACCTACCCTTCTTTACTGTGACAGTCAGTCGGCCAGGCATATTGCAGCCAACTCCTCCTTCCATGAGAGGACTAAGCACATCGAATTAGATTGCCATATTGTGAGGGAGAAGCTGCAGAATAAGCTCTTCCATCTTCTGCCTGTTACTAGCCAACATCAACTTGCTGATGTTTTGACTAAAGCCATGGACCCAGGGGGGTATTGGAAGCTTCTCCACAACAACAATCATCTACAAAGTAGTTAGACTGCTAGGATTAGTCTTATCCTATACTGATAACTGAAGTTTGTTCATTCAGTTACACAACAGTCCTTAATGAGATATGTTAGTTAGGATACATATGGATTAAGTTAGATTAGTTAAACAAGTCTCTTGATAGCTTCTTGATTCAAGTCTGTTGAGATTCAGATCTATATAAAGACTCAACAATCCCATTGTAATTCAATTCATTCAATAAAAATATATTCTTTACTAGCTGCTGAACCTGTAATAATCATAACCTCCAAATCCTAGAAAACCACGCCCCCCACCCCACCAACAAAAAAAGTGAACACTAGATCTTTTAAATGATCTAACACACCTTAATTGAAATCCTCAAATTCCTAGATTTAATTTAAACATGCTCAAATTTCATGTCAAACATCATTTATCTATTAATTTACATCGCATCAGAATCCAACTTTCAAGCCAGCAAACAGAACATTTCTAGATAATGTATAGACAGTACCTATAAGTTACTCATCCCCAAACAGAGAGATAATCTAACAAAACTATGAGAATCTGCATGTCTAACCACCTAAGGACTATTTTCCCCCTCAAAATGCAATACCTTAAAAAGCTCATAGTACCAAAGTCACTAGGTTCACTGTGGGGTTCCTCACATAAGGTATTATGCTATTTCAGTAATACTTATTACCAACTCTCGTATCTCTGGTTAAAATAACAAAAATTGGACTTCTTATTACACTTCTAACTCATATTAACACAAATTGAAGTCCTTAGAGGCTTATATTTACACATACATCCATGCTTACTAAGCTAATGTCTAAGCAATGAAAATTGTAGAACTTTGGTCAAACCATGATCATGAAATTTAAATAATCTACCAGAACAAAAGAACCCATGATCATCTTCACAAAGGCCTTCAAGATCATTACCATCTAGAATTGATTTGTCAAGCCAAACTCCAATTTTAGAAGACCCATCATCTTAAAAAGCAAGGAGAACTTTGCCTGGGAGCCATTGCTTGGTCCCGGCCTGTCCAATATAACAGAATAAAAACTTAAATTCCCAAAAGAACGAAAAATCAAGCTAAAAGATATAAAAATATTTATTAGAGAGAAAAGAAGAAAAGTTCTCCTTACAACACCATATCAGTAACATGTCAATAATTAGAAGCAAAACATTGTGGGCTATCAATCAGAACTATGATCCACCTTAAAATTCAGAAAGAAATAACAGTATTGTAGAGGAACTTAAAGAACAAACCAACCAATACTTATACCCATCTCTTGCAATAAAGTGACACTCACCTTTAATCTTAAAGCTACCTGCAAAAACAAACAATTTATTAAACTTACACCAAATATTGTTGAACTCTTGGTGAACCCTTATAGAAGTACAATTCCCAAGATTCCCAACAGAACCCAACATTTTGTTGAACTCTTGGTGAACCCTTTGCCCTAAATCACGGATTCAAACGTACAAGGTGGTGGTGGTGGTGGTCTCGGGGTGTTGCGGTGGCGGTGGTGGTGGCACGCCACGCAACATGGTGTGAAGGAAGAGAGAATGAAAGACAGAGAATGAGAGACATAGAAGGATATGAATACTTATCGAAGGAGGAGGAGAGGATGGTGGCACTACACTGCTGGTGGTGGTGGCGGCGCATCGTGGCGTGGTGTGGTGGTTGGAGCAAGGAAGTGGGAGAGGAGCAGGGAAGTGAGAGAGAAGAAAAGAGAGAAATGAGGAAGAAAAGGGGGTGTCCTCACAATTTAGGGCTTTTATTTTTAGTGACTGAATATTTAGGTCCCCAAACTGGTCGCAGTTGACTTTAAAAAAGATCGATCACTATAATCGGCCGCTATGTGGCTTCCTCCTAATTTAAAACAGTGCGCTTTAGTGACCGAATTCAAAATCTGTCGCTAAATAGCTCCAATATTATAGTTAAAATTAAATCAGTCGCTATTTTGGTCACAAATAACGTTAAAATTTTTGATTTGTAATTAAGTGGTTTAGTGACCGATTTAGCAACCACTGAACTTGCGACCATACAAACCGGTCGCTAAATCGGTCGCTAAGCACATTTTTTATTAAAAAGTATGAAAATCTTGAAATCGGTCGTTATTAGTGACGAACTTGTTTGGTCGCCAAATTTCGATCGCTATTTCAACTTTTTTTTTAGTGATTCCACATCTCTTGGTTCTATAACGTAACAGCAATCATTGTATAAAAATTCCTTTTTAACCGACATAGAAATTGTAAATTGCACTAGTGTTGGCATGTTGAGGTGAACACAACCTAAACAATGTATGAGAACAGAAAATATAGTTAAAAAAGAATATAACAGAAAATATAGTATATTGAACTTGGCTCATCTGAAGTTTCTATTGCGGCTCACTTTCATTAAATAATTGAACTTGTGTTGCTTGGGGTTGCTCTATCGATTAAGATGCCATTTTCAATAACTTTTTAGATTTGAGTTTGCTTACGGATTGTGTGTCATGTTGAAGGTCATCAAGGATTTATCAATGTTTAAAAATTAGAAATCAAATTAATTGAAAAATACAAAAGATACATATATAAAGCAAAAACAATTTTTCTTTAGATCCTTCCATTTTACCTTTTTTTAAAAATATCCTTCTAACATGTTTCTCAATATTTTTAAGGCTAAAATAAAGTAATTAGAAAATAGAAAATCATAAATTAAATTTTTTTATTCTTTTTATCTCTTTTATTTTATAGATATTAAGTCATAGTTATTTTATCTTGATTCATAATCTTTTTATTCTTGTAAATAATTTTTGGGGTGTGATATAAATAATTTAAAAGTTATTTGAATTGTACAATTAATTTAAGGTATAATTCATATAATGAACGATATAGAGTGCTAACACATTTCCTCATCGTAATCAACTCTCGTATCCAATGTGGCATCATAAAAACCAGTAACAAAATATATATTCAATAAAAAAGCCGATCCATTTAAACAACTCCTGTGCCAATCATGCTAAACCTTTACAGATATACATGTATACAGTCCTTTGTCGTCACATTCACAAAAACACAATTGCAAATCATATTTTTTCCCCATCCATTATCCAATTATAATTTAACCAACATGTCACAATAAACAATGAAAACATATCCTAATTGATTAAAATACTAAGTAAACAGTTGCCTTTTTAACTGAGAAATATAGTTTAATTTCCAATTTAGGGTGTTGGGATGGTGATGTACGTCGTTGGAGGCGTCGTTGGAGAAGAACTTTTTTAGCTTGAGAGGAGGAGGCATGGCGTCTATTTTCTGACACTTTAAATGGAGCATTCATTTGTAAGGATAAGGATGATATGTGGGTGTGGAAGATTGGTGCTACTAAGGAATTTACTGTTAGGGGGGCATATGACTTCTTAATTTCTAATTCCCCTTTGTTTATCTACTCTCAATCTCCTCAAGTTGAGTGCAACCAGTTTCAGAAATTCTGATCTTGTGTTCCGAGCAAGCACTAGTGCAATAAGTGCTTTTTACGTCAGTTAAAATTGATTTTTTTACGTCAGAATACTGACTGACATAAATACAGCTGACGTTAAATATAAAACTATTAACGTCGGTTCTTTAACACAACTGACGTTAATTTTGTCAAAATTAACGTCAGTTGTTTAAACAACTGACGTTAAACATAAAACTATTAACGTCAGTTCTTTAAGACAACGAATGTTAATTTTGTTAAACTAACGTCAGTTGTTATAAAGAAACTGACGTTAAAGATTTTAATTTTAACGTCGGTTGTTTTACACAACTGACGATAATAGTGTACTGTATATTTTATAAAATACTATTAATGTCAGTTGTTTGATACAATTGACGTTAATAGATTTTTTTTTTAAATTCACTTTTAAAATATTACTCCCCTCATCTATCCCTACATTCAGTAAATATCCCAGTAACACAGAATATCACACACATTACAGAATTGCAAAGGAAAAATGGAACAATGATCCATATGTATTCATGTTCAGAAACAATATATATTTATTAACATAGGTTATAACTCAAAATAAATACAGAAATATAAATAAAAATAAATGTATACTAAGTTTAACTACTTATATCAATATCCCTTCGTGATGATCATCACGAGTGGCATGTACATCGTCCACCTGTGTCTCCTCGATTATAGCAGGCATGTTTGTTGAAAAAGAAGGAGTCTCAGGAATATCAAGATTTGAATCTTGATTTTCATCACTACCATTATACATGCTTTTTCCTTGGAGAACCACGGACAACCTTTTGTTAGAAGGATCAGTGATGTAGAACACTTGTTTTGCTTGGGAAGCCATTATGAAAGGCTCATTTATATGACCTAACTTGTTGAGGTCTACCAATGTGAACCCCAATTCGTCGGTTTGTATACCACCGTTACTATCAACCCACTTACATTTAAAAACCGGCACCGTAAGCTTAGTGTAATCGAGCACCCAAATATCTTCAATATATCCAAAGTAAGGTGTCGGTGCTTTAACGGGTTTTGTGTCCTTTGCACTAGAGAAGTGCATTGCTTCGGCCACGATCATAACCCCACTATTTTGCATGGTACTGTTGTTATCTTGTTCCTTTGTATAAAAGGAAAAGTTATTTATGTCGTATCCGCTCTAACATATGACGTTGAAGCTAGGCCCACGTGCTAGCCATCTTACGTCATCAGAAGCAGTACTACCATCCTTAAGCATTTCTTCCTTGAACCATGGTAAGAAAGTCTTGTTATGCTTGTTCAACAACCACCTTTCGCTTATTCGAGGGTTTTCTTGATTGACTTTTCTTTTATGTTCAAATAAGAAAGGCTGAACACAATCGATGTTGTTCAATACATACAAATGTGCTTGAAGCACTTCCTCCCGATCTTTGCTATTAATTCTTAAGCCATGTGTACCCTTACCTTGACATCTGATCTCATCATGCCGAGGCTTAGAAACCCCTATAGGATCCGTGTTATGAAGGTAGTCCGAACAAAACTCAATAGCTTCTTCTGCAACATACCTTTGAACAATAGATGCTTCCGGACGATGAGGATTCACGTACCCTTTCAAGATCTTCATGTAGCGCTCAACTGGGTACATCCATCTCAGAAAAACCGGCCCACATAATCTAATCTCCCTCACCAAATGAACAATTAAGTGAACCATTATGTTGAAAAAGGAAGGAGGAAAATACATCTCCAATTGGCACAAGATTGTAGCAGCCTCAACTTCCAAGTCATCCAACATACGGGGGTCAACGACTTTGCTACATATAGAATTGAAGAATGAGCACAACCAAGTAATGGCATGTCTCACATTTTTTGGAGCAATACCACGAATAGCAACGGGCAGAAGTTGTTGCATCAAGATGTGACAATCATGAGACTTTAAGCCAACCAATTTAAGATCACTAGAGACAAGCCTCTTCATATTTGAAGAGTAACCATGTGGAACTTTGATGCCCTGAAGACACCCGCAGAAACTTTGTCTCTATCTTTTTTGACAAAGTATGACATGCTGGCGGCAAATAAGTCCGCTTACCATCCTCAACAACTGGAGCTAACTGCTCTCGTATACCCATAGCAACGAGGTCGAGACGAGCATTCACACCATCCTTTGTCTTGCCCTGAATGTTGAGAAGCGTCCCGATCACACTATCACAGACATTTTCTCCACATGCATCACATCAATGCAGTGTCTGACATCAAGCTTGCGCCAGTATGGAAGATCAAAGAATATCGACCTCTTCTTCCATATGTTTTTCTCAGCAGCTTTACCTTTCTTTTTGGACTTGCCGAATATAACATCGATGCCCTTTACCCTCTGATAAACCTGCTCTCCAATTAAGGCCGCCGGCACTTCTTCTGTCTCTTGGCATCCATTAAAAGCTTTTTTCATCTTGCGATATAGGTGATCACGTCTAAGAAATCTCTGATGCCCAAGGTAAACCGTCTTCTTTCCATGATGCAACTGAGTGTAGCATGTGCCTTCTTCACATATAGGGCATGCTTTATGCCCCTTGACACTGTACCCGGACAAGTTACCGTATGCTGGAAAGTCGTTGATGGTGCAAAATAACATGGCACGAAGCTTGAAAGTCTCATGAGAATACCCATCAACTACATCAACACCTTCCACCCACAGCGTTTTCAAGTCTTCAATCAAGGGACGTAGATAAACATCTAAGTCATTTCCCGGTTGCTTTGGGCCCGAAATCATCATAGACAACATCATGTATTTGCGCTTCATGCACAACCAAGGGGGCATGTTGTAAATTACCAACAGAACAGGCCATGAACTATGAATACTACTCATGTTACCATAAGGATTCATTCCATTCGTAGCAAGTCCAAGCCTTAGGTTTCTTGGCTCATCGGCGAAATCCGGAAACATAGTATCGATATTCTTCCATTTCATAATATGGTTCTATCACATTTGAGACTTTTGTTATTTCTTCCTATACCTAGACTTAAAGGTCTCTGTCTTAATGGTCAAAAAACTTCTGAGGTTGAGTAAATCACATAATATGACTCCCTCACTTTATTCCATCTCCTCCCCAAGCGACTGTGGATAAAGCACAGATGGAGCATCAAGGACTTCAAATGAGGGAGGGGATCGATGCATCCATTAATGGAGTTTCTGAGGACAGAACTGAGAAGAAATTGATGTTGAAGCAGAAACTTTTTAATATTTTAGTGCTATGTTGCAGAAATTTTTTATCTTTTAATCATGTTATTGTAACTTATGAATCGCTTCAATGAGATACGATTTGATTATACATATAACACTTTTATGTTAAGTGTTTATTTATTTTAATTTTCAGAAGAATATGTTTACTAATTCAAGCTAATTAATGAAGATTAAAAATAAACTTGTTTATTATTTACACAAGTTTATTTTTAATCTTCATTAAAAATAAACTTGTTTAATATTTACACAAGTTCTTTACACAACTGACGCAAATATAGTTCTTTACACAACTTGTTTATGACTGCCAAGTTCCCGTATATTACATTATTTCCAATATTCATTCTGCACGTTTATAATATGTAGGATTATTTACGTCAGCTATTTATTATACTGAAGTAAAAAATCACACTTTTAACGTCAGTTGTATAAAAAACTTATGTTAAAAATAAATATTTTTCATTTTAAAAACACTTTTAACGCCAGTTGTATTAAACAACTGACGTTAAAGGTGTATAAGTTTCTGCAACAACATTCATTCCTTTGACTACTAGCTACTGTGCTACTTACCCATGCACCTTGTAACTTAATCCACTTTTAACGTCAGTTGTATTAAACAACCGACGTTAAAGGTGTATAAGTTTCTGCAACAACATTCATTCCTATGACTACTGTGCTACTTACCCATGCATCTTGTAACTTAATCCACTTTTAACGTCAGTTGTATTAAACAACTGACGTTAAAGGTGTATAAGTTTCTGCAACAACATTCATTCCTTTTACTACTGTGCTACTTACCCATGCACCTTGTAACTTAATCCTCTTAATGAGCATTAAGTTTATAGATAAGTTTTTAAGAAAATCAGAATAACTTAGTAACTTCATCCCCTGCTCCTATAAATAGCTTCCTTCCATCCTTTTAATTTTTTGCTTCACAATATGGCTCTGCCATGGAGATTAACTTCATCACTCTTTCTTCCTATTCCTAGACTCAAAGATCTTTGTCTTAATGGTCAAACAACTTCTGAGGTTGTGTAAATCACATAACATGGGTGATAAGGTTGTGTGAATCACATAGTGTGAGTTGCTCACCTTATCATCTTTCCGGAGAATCGACAGCTTTGGAAGCAAATGACTGTTCCAAGACCATTGCTGAAACAGATCGGGTGCACCCTTTCTCAGCCGCTCTGGAAAACCTAGTCGCTCGACTCTCCTCTCTTGCTCACCCGTGAAGGGAACGAAGTCTCAACAAATGTTTAGGATTTTAAACCCTTTCAATGTAACTTTTTATAGGATTTTAAACCCTTTCAATGTAACTTTTTATAGGATTTTAAACCCTTTCAATCTTCTCTATCAGTCTGTATTACACTTCATGAATGAGCACTACAAAAAAAGGTTGTTTAGCGACCGAAAATAGTGACCGAAATTTTCGGTTGCTTTTTGCGACCGAAATGGCGACCGATTGTAGGATCTACATGAAGGACTGATTAGAGATAATACTGCGACCGAAATAGCGACCGAAGTAGAGCGTTGCAGGGTTATCTGTCGCTATTTCCGTCGCTAAATAAAGGAACTTAAAAGTCAGTAATTGTATGCCTTCTTAGCGACCGAAATAGTGACCGAATTAAATGCAACAGTTGAAAGTCAGAAATTTTATGTATTCTTAGCGACCGAAATAAATGCAACGGTTAAATTTTATTTACATTTGCGACCGATATTAATTCGGTCGCTAAACGGCGCGTAAAAAAATTAAAATCGCGCGTGTTAGCGACCGATTTAAAACTCCGTCGCTAAATTTATGAATTCAAATTTCAAATTAACTCATCCCGCGACCAAATTTAGCGACCATTTTTTATTTAAGTGATTGGCGACCGATTTGGATTTCGGTCGCCAAATTATAAATCCATAAAATCGTGAAATCTTTCCCTTCTTCCTCATTTCTGCCATCTCTTCCTTCCTCACCCATCTTCTTCTCCCTCGCGTTCAGGCCGCCAAGATCTGGCCACCGTCGCCACCACCGTGCAAAGGCGCACCGCCACCACCACCTTCTCCTGTAAGCCTCCCTCCACCACCTCAACTTCTTCCATCTCTTCCCTCTTCCTCTCCTCTCTTCCTTTCCCTCTCGCTTCCTCGCTCTGTTTTTAATTCCCCCACCCCCCCCTCTGTTTCAGGCCGCCAACCAATACTCCGGCTACCAACACGCAGCTCTCCGGTCACCACGTACGCACAGAGCTCCTCCTACCCTCTTCTCTCCTCATTTTGTGCATTCCCTGCTCTGCCTTGAGGTAACCATGCATGGACTCTCTATGTATCATTTTTTATTTTGCTTCATTGTTTCATTTCAAAAATTTTGTGGATTGTATGTATTTCATTGCTTGCTCTATTGCTTACTACTGAGAAGAGCTACTTGTGTATTTCATGTGAGTCGTGAGTTGTGATGATCATTTGTTTTCATGTGTCATTATTTAATCACTCCTATTAGGATTAGGAAGCTCTCATTGAGAAAGCACGAGAAATTTGTTTTTGTAACTTTTTTTTGAATGCATCGAAATATCAAAAGTCAAGACTGTGAGATTAGAATTGATGTTTACTTGAGCCACATAATGCCATTGCTGCCTGTGAGACTGCGAAACATAAACAGGTTTTGGTTTTTTGTTGATTATTGACGTACCAATTTAACGGGAAAATTTAATCTGAGAACCCTTCTGGTTTGCTTCTTGTTGAATTAGCTGTGAAATTACCTTCCATTTCAACATCTTAGTCTTTGATTTAGATTCAGTTCTGCTTTGTGAAATGCATCTAAATTGGTTAGTGAGGATGTGTGCTATGGATTTTCAATTTGTTTTGTGCTAGGTGTCTACAATTTCAAACATGGATAGTTCATGGCTATAGTTCAAACAAATGACCAATACTGAGGCAGTTGTTTGAAGACCAATCTAGTTTAACATGTCCAGTAACAAGATTGTCCCTGTGTTAATGATGTGTTTTCTATTAAATATGGAACTAGTAATTTCTGGTCTGTTTATCTTTCCATATCTTGGCTGAATTTATGTCTTTGAATATCTCACAATAGTATGATCTATAGCCTCTGTGATGCAGCTGTTTACTTGCTGTGAATAATTTCATATCGTATTGTACGTGTATGCATTCCGATTGTATTGTATTTTGATTCGGTTGGAATCCATGAATTTGTTGGTTCTTGTCTGAATCTGTTTCAAAAATTTCAAAAGAGGGTTTTAGGGATTTCAAGTTCTTGTTAACTTGTTTGGAAATGATTATGGAATCATATTTGCATATATTTACATTATAAGCATAATTGATAAAGTGTTATTAGTTCGTAAATGGCATGACTTTTTTGTTGTTAATATTCATTTACTAATTTAAAGTCCATGAGCTTAATTAGAAAGTCTCTTATTGAAGCCAACAAAAGCGAGTCTCTTAGATAATGAAGGATTAAGTATAGGGTTAGATAAAATGAAGGGCTAGGCACAGTTTGCCAGGCACATGCAAGACGTGCCGTCATCATTAAAACATTATTCACATTAGAAAACAGCTTTGTACACAATATTATGAAAACAACTCTGGTTTTTTACTCATTTGTTTCACTAGGAAATGGAGCTTTCCAGAAATAGTTGTTGATGACCATCCTTACTAGGTTATCTAGGCACTTCCGGTAGGAAAAGTCCTCTCTATGACCATCCTTCAAAACGACGTAAAAGCATCTGCTTTCCTGAAAACTACTATGTTTGCTAATCTGTAAAGTTGCATGTGAAGTTGCATTTCTTTGTTCTATTTTAACATGCTAGTATGCTACATGGATCTTTCCATCTTTTCTTATTATCACTTGATGAAGTTTAGACATATGACTTGTTTTCCTTATCGTTTTATCAGAAAATGGACCCGACTAAATGTTTTGAGACAGCCATCCATATAGACCAGTGCAAGTATCTCATCAACTTAAGAATAACGATCGGATTCACGTAATGATGGTTAAGGCATAAACTAATCATTTACTAAATTGTTCTTGTGTATTTGCAGGATTTGATTTCAATCCCGCGATCATTCTACCGTCGTTGGGGACAACAAATACTGCGTGTTGTGACTATTGAAGACAAAAGCGGAAATCTGTTCAATGGGAATATAGTAATCCATGAGGATCGCCCTATATTTTAAATGAGATACAAATGGTATCGGGGAGTTGCATTTGTTGTCCACTTGGTGCATTGGCAAAGTTTAAGTACCTTGGGGGTTCTCGTTTCTACATGTTCATCCCTTTGGAAGATTGATGAGTTTTGATATTTTGATTAGTACTTATTGACTGTGGTGTATTTTTATGTTTTGATCGTTAATTAGTACTTATTAAACTTTTTTTTATAAACCATTATTAAACTTGCGTTAATTAATGTATATGTTTTCTTGATCATATTGACTGTGGTGTTTTGGATCGTTAGTACATCATATTTACGTTTTCTATTTATTTTAAAAAAATATTGGTGTATTTTGTTTATATCAGAAATTAAAAATAAATGGGGTAATAGTTGAAAAACTATATTTGGTCGGCAGGATTGTTACAGGAAAATTTAAAAAAAAAAATCAAAAATTGTGACCGAAATAGCGACCGAATATCGGTCACCAAATTAGGGGAGCTGGGTATGCGACCAACTATACGGCGACCGAAATATATACTTTTGCGACCGAAATATCGGTCGCAGATTTGCGACCGAAATATAAGTTCGATCGCTAAACATTTAGCGACCAGGGTTTCTGCTACCCCCTTAATTCGGTCGCTATACAGTATAGCAACCGAATTATCATGTTTAGCGACCGAAATATTCGGTCGCTAATTAGGTTTTTTTTTGTAGTGGAGATCCGGTTTGGGTTATTGATTCAACTTATACTTCGCACATATATTTTAGTTTTCAAAACAGAAACACAAAACATCAAAGCAATTGTGAAACTGAAACTTTGAGGAAGGCAATGCGGAAGGGTACGTATACTAGATAAAAA
Source organism: Sophora flavescens (assembly GCA_030762895.1). NCBI lineage: Eukaryota > Viridiplantae > Streptophyta > Magnoliopsida > Fabales > Fabaceae > Sophora > Sophora flavescens. Next base: position 140,757,333 of record CM061066.1, on the reverse strand, counting down.
AATTATTAAAATAACCTTTAACGTCTGTCGATGAAAGAACAGAAGTTAAAAGTCAAGTGACTCACTTTTAACGTAAGTTCAATGAAGAACTGACGTTCTTTTAACGTCAGTTGTTTATTAAACTGACGTTAAAAGTGAGTCACTTCACTTTTAACGTCAGTCCTTAAAACAACTGACGTTAAAATTGAATTAATGAACTCTGATATTTACCAAACTGTCACCGCCTCATTTTTAACGTCAAACATATGGTCAACTGACGTAAAACGTTCCCGTATATTACATTATTTCAACTAGTGTCGCTTTCTAATTCCCCTCTGTTTATCTTTTGTTGGATCGCCTACCAACTCGTTTGAATCTTATACAGTGGAATGTGCTTTCTGGTTCCCTTGCTGGTGACTGCGTTTTGTGTGGCAATGAACCGGAATCTGTGCATCACTTATTCCTACATTGTTCTTTTTCGGTTCAGGTTTTGCAATATATTTACAGGTGGCTAGGCTTTCCTGTTGTGTTGCCTTTTGATAATGTCAGCCATTATCTCCTTCACATAGGTCTTTTCAAGGGGAAAAAGGTAAAAAAGATTACAAGCTTGTTTGGCATAAAACGGTGTGGTCAATATGGTTGCTAAGGAATCAAGTGATTTTTAAAATGGAAATATTGATTTTTTGTCCATAATAGATTTGATTTGGCAGAGATCTTGGACATGGTTTTCAATCAGATGTGGTGCCCCTGGTTATAATTACACTGAATGGTGTATGAGTCTTGTTAGGTGTGATTCTTTAGTTCTGATAGGTGTGTTACCTGTTTTTTATCTGGGTCTGCTACCGCTTCTATCTGGTGCAGTTTGGTAAGCTCATTTAGTTTTGGATTCTCTGCTTTGGCGTCTGTTTTTATTTCGACACTTGTAACTTATTCGGTTTAAATATACAAAGTTTGAAGACTAGTTTCAGTGCCATTTGTTTACTGGTGCTTCCTTGTTCCTGAAGAAAGTATGTTGGCATGTAGCTATGTCTTTAGAGGCAAGAGAGCTGGGGATCAACGTGTTAAGTGCTAACGTAGTTAACAATGTGCCGATCAGTATTGTCACATGGAATATATAAATTAATAATTTTGTATGTCACGTTATTAATAATTTATCTCAATACTAATTAAGTTTTTTTCTAAGTTGAGTTGATTTATATTCTGATTAATGCATTATATTAGTCAAGCAAAACTGTATCGAAAATCAGCAATAGAGAGATTTGATAGGATAAAGTAATCCATGAGCTTTTGTGATAGCACCAATGAGGGTTAGAACTCGACCATGTGCCATATGAAACCACTCCATGAAGCATCAGGTCATGCAATATAAAAAAAAATACTATTATAATAAAATTAAAATATTTTTATAATTATATATAATAAATAATATTATTGATAATTATAAATTATAAAAATATAAATAATCCATAGTGGCTATTTTTCATTTCCATCCTCAAAAGTAATATAATAAGTAGATGGATCTCAATGCTGAGTAAGTTTTTTTTTTTTTTTAAATTGAGTTGTTATATATTCTAAATTTACTTATGTATAATAATTTTTTATTCCAATGTGACAAAAAATTATTGATTTATTTCATGTGCCAGTGTCACAGTAGCACTTAACAAATGGAACTAATTAACGGGAAGGACCTATTTCAACATTTTTGAACTTACAGGTACCAAAATCTAAGGAGGGGAAAAAAGGATAGGGACCAAAACCCTTTTTTTAACAATAAATAGTGCCACATGGAAAAAATTCTATTTAATGTCACGTGGCAGTGCTGATGTGGCAATCCGTTAGCCATGTCAACACTTAATGGTGCCTTTGACGGTATGGACTAATTCCAAAATTTAAAAAGTTAAAAGGACTAGAAGCTAATGAAAAAATAGGGACTAAAAAGTTGATTACCCTTAATTATAAAGGGATTACATCAGGCCTTTATATAGGTTAACAAAGTAGTAACCTATCTATCAACAAACTAATAACTAATCTCTAACTAACTAACTAACTAACTAACTATATATATATATATATCTTGAAGTAGCCATAGTTCAAGGTTGTATTACCACTATGGGCTGCACACCAAGTTATCTAGAATTACTAAATAAAAGTTAGGCAATGCCACTTTCATGATCATAATAATCTTTCCATTCCCAAAAGAAATTTAATTAATTATTTTATAGAAAAATAGGGGGATTGTTATAATATATTTTTTCGGGTATTATTTTTTCTTTAAAAAACGGTGGCGAGTGAGCTATTATTCCGAAGTCTAGAGCAACATGGGTACGGCCCCTCCCAAGGAGTTTATTTTTTGCTAGGATTCGAGCCAACCTCCCACATGAGAGTATCCCTCTACACACTCCTATCTGACGGACCTAGCATGCTTCCACATGGCCAAAGTGCCAAATCCCTTTGGGCTAATTAATATTTTTATAAATTATAAATCATTAATGCATAAATTATATAAGGCCGTTGAGTTCATATATTAGTTAAATACATACATATACCAAAAAAAAATTTGCTGTACTATGCTCAAACATGATCATCTCACACACATAAATATTATGTATATTATGGCAATTGAATGTGAATGTTGAAGTGCAATTGATATTGCAACTTCCTTTTCCAACGTTCTTTAGCCTATTTGAATGAGGCCGTCAAGTCCAACGACCTTGTTAATGTAAGCAGGTAGAAATGATGATAAAATCAATACAATCATTTTGGTTTAGTTTTTTTCAGCTATAAAATGGTGTTTGGTTAGCGACATATTCTTGTATTATATGCAAACATTGGATCCAAACTATATGCAAAAATAAAGAGTAAAGGTAACTTCCGTGATCCGGCACGTCAAAAGAAAAACAGAAGAAAAGAAACTTCCGTGATCCGGTGATAGTAAATGAGAGAAGAAAAGCTGAAGTCCCAATGTAGAGAAATTTATTGAGATGGTGTTAAGTTAGTGATAAGTATTGTTCTGGTATTGTTGCAACTGTTTTGCATTCTGTTATCGTTGCAAGTGACTTGCAACTACTCAATAATAGATAGATAGATAGGATATCTCAATTTTGTTAGCTTTCAGATATAGATCTTAATTATCTCTAGGTAGTTAAGCCAAAGGCTATATATTGTATTCCAAAAGGGAACTTGTATCCAATACTCGATATACACTTCTGACTTAAATTATCAGTTTGTTCGTTTCTTTTATGGCATCAGATCGAGAAGGAGAAGGTCGATGGGGATTCGAAGAAGAAGAAACCTCCGATAGTGGATCAAAGCAGTTCACTGTCACGTCCTCTTCGCCTTACCATCTCGGCTCATCCGACAACCCGGGGATGCCACTCGTCGTCATTCTTCTGGTTGGAGAAAACTGTCACAACTGGGCAAGATCCATCAAGACTGCCCTGCACGCGAAGACAAAGCTTGGCTTTGTGGATGGGTCAGTCAAGAAACCATCAGCTTCATCAACTGAGTTTCTTCCATGGGAAGAGGCCGATTCCATGCTAACTGCTTGGATCATAAATTCCATTGATTCTTCGTTACATGGAAGCATATCTCAAGCGGCGACGGTGAGGGACATATGGATTTACCTAGAGGAACGCTTCGCCCCAAACCAATGCTCCACGCATACTTCAACCACGGCGCACAATCAGTCTCATACAACAAGAACCAAATGTGACAATGACTCAATACTATAGCAGGTTCAAGAACTTGATAGATGAACTCAGTGAACAACAACCATTACCAGAGTGTATGTGTGGGGCATCGAAGCAGCTAATGCAGAGGTAAGAACAACATTATGTGCATCTCTTTCTCGGGGGTCTTGATGGGGATCGTTTTTCCCACATCAAATGGACCATTCTGAACTCCGATCCCCATCCCTCACTCAGAAAGGTGTTCAATCACGTTTTGCGAGAGGAAGCTCGATTTGCTGTAGACAAAGGCAGGGAGGTTAAGCAGGAAATGGGATCAACTTTTTACACCAACAAATAGAAAACAAGGATGAATCAAGGCCCAAATTTGAACATTGAGGAAATATAGGTCATGAAAAGGTCAAATGCTTTGAAATAGTTGGTTACCCTCCTAATTGGGATACTTGCAGAGCCAACAGGAGGAACACCAAGCCCGAGTCCAATTAGGGAGGTGCAAAATTTGCATGGGTAGAAGACAACCAAAAGGCGGTAGCAGGACAAGATCAGAGTCAAAATAGTCATTCCCTTCATGGTTCTCAAGGCAAAGGCCAACGAGCAACATGATAGCAATGCCGATTGTTGGTTCGTGTGTATGAAAGAACCCAAAGAAGATCCCTGAAACAATACACAAAAGACTACACAGTACCAAGAAATACAGTTTCGCAACCTAAACCCAATACACCTAATGTAAAAGAAATACTATAGCAAACAACCAGCAAGAACTAATTCGCAAAACCGCAAAAAAATAGAAGCACATCAATATGTGGTAATTGAATTACCACAGCAGGTAATTCAATTACAGCAGCAAGAAAAGAGAAAGGGAAGAAGAGATAGAGAGCACACACACAGTTTAGCGTGGTTCAGCCAATGTGGCCTACATCCACGGGAGAGAGCCTCCTCCACTATGAACTTTAATCAAGATTGAAATAGACAACTATAAACACGAGAAGGGGGGTTGAATTGGGTTTATCAGAATTTAAGAAAAGTTGAAAACTTTTCGCATACAGAAGCTTGGTTCAGACCAGTGGAAAGATACTGGATGTAGCACCCTTCTCGAGCGCTACATCGTACGTGGCATTTTAAGGCCGAAAAGTAGTTTAATTAAAATTGGCTATATTCAAATGGGGAAATTTTCTTTTTCATAAGTCATAAATATAATTAGTTGGGAATAAGGTAAAAGTTCAATAACATATTTCATAATCATAACAGGATTATTAGTTCAAAAGTCACTTATATAAAAATGCAACCCGACTCATAGATAGAAGCCATAAAGATATACAGACTCAACATAAAGATATGGAGACACAGCTCCTAAAATATAAAATACTTGGAGTCGCAGCTCCATAAACAGTAACATTAATTCCCAGACATACCCAGCTGGCCAAACTAAAATGGAAAAGACAATCCTCTCTCGTACATCGTGAGAAGGATAAATCCAACTGACGAGCTCTAGTGGAAACTCTATTTGAGTCCACTGCCGACGTCGTCACAAAAGTCTCTACTAGAGTCACTACAAAAGTAACTCTTAGACTAAACCATTTCCCTTTCTAAGGAGAACTATAACTTACGAACTAATGACTATTATGCCTATCTCAGGAAAAGAAAGGTTAGGCATAACTGAAACCCTAATGCCATCTCCTTGAACCCTCTGACATCTGGAAGACGTCCAATAGAAGTTCCACCATAACATTCGCATGTTCGAACCTCAATCTCTAGGATGAATCAATCAAGCGTCATCTTGACGTCTCAATCTTCTCAACAGAATACAGAAAGCACATAGCCAGCCGACATAGGCAAAATAAAATAAGGAGGTGAGATTCCATTTATCTTATACATAAGGCAGACATGCAGTGGTACGACTCACAGGTACATAATACAACAATACTATATTCCTTTTATCTCCCATTTTAATTCTACAGCTCGACAGTAAGCTTATCAAGCATACCGGACACGTTTTGTCCATCGGAAGACAGGAATAGAGAGAAACTGATTGAAACCGTATAGTCTCATTCCTACACAGCCTCAAGGAATATCCGATTCTAACATCGGAGCTAAGATGATAATTTGGAAAGGAATGGTTAGTACAGGTTTCACATCTGCCCACCTTAGGCAATGGTGCTATCGTGTTATGCACACAGTCTAATCGTGGCTATTGTTTTACTCTCACGAGACTTTAATCATAATGTACGTACTATCATAATCACATGTGATCTCAAACTCTCTGTAACACTTAGGGATCTTTATGAAACCTCTACAACCGATACTCGGCTCCCTAGGCATAACGGCCTCATCGAACATAGTGTGAACTATGTATCTGGGCAAAATTGCCGGAATACGTCCAATTGGTCTATCCATCGGATAACCTCATGATTCCACCAGAATCCACCTGCTGTCAATCGCTGACAGACGATATTCTCGGGTACAAATCATCGGCTTTTCACTAATCCACAGTTCTCAAAAAGACTTGTCATGTTTGTGTAAAGATGTTTTAAAGCACTTGCTCACAAACCCTAACACACTATGAAATTGGATCGACAGTCCAATCATTTATTTCTTTACACTTTTCTAATGGAGCCTTTCTCTTGGCTTCCAAGAAATCAAATAACTCTTCATCCATTAAATCTTATGGAGGTATGGATAATGAATTATCCACACTTTACAACAAATGGTCTTGCTTCACCATAAGTCATAAATCAGTAAGTTCATATTATCACTAAGTCATTCATGACTTAGGTTTTCCTCTTTAATGTAAATAATTGTCTTTGAAGACTAAAATTCTCTTTTGTCTTAAAACAAAAACCTTTGGTTAAAACCAACCCATTTTGAAATCAGATTTCATCAAAGTACATAAGTACTAAATTCCTCAAAACAGTTTCTTGAAAAACATCGAAACTCTTAAAATATCGTTTTACCGCTTTTTACTATGTTTCAACCTAAATTCCATATTTTCACAAACATAATCATTTTTCTCAAATACTTTACTTTCCTAAGTTACCATAGTTATATTAAAGTATTAAAATACTAATTTCAAACTCTACATCATTGTTTTCTCAAAAATCCTTAAAAACGTTTGACGACGGTTTCGCCGCTTTTTGTTGGTTTTAGGCCCAAAAGCCATAGTTTTGAAAATATGGTTCTTCACCTCAAATCTATTACTCACCTAGGTTATAATACTCATTTTAAGATGTTCAAAACACTGATTTTACAATTTCCTTTCCATGTATACAAAATTCCTAAAACTTGACCGAACGTCGTTAAGTTTGTAAAAAGCGTAAATCCTTTTTCAACGATTTTACACTCTAATAGTCCAAAACTTATTTTGGAGTTTTAGAACAGTTTAATAGGTATGAAAAACAGTGTTTAACTGTCCCATTATAATTATTTTCGAAAATTGCAGTTTAGTCCCTAAACTTTCTTTAATTACAAAAAGGTCCTTATTCAAGTAAAACAACTTTTTATTTATAACTTCAAATTACACCAAACCAACTTATATAGAAATATTTTTCAGTTACCCTCAATGTTTCCAGAAATTATATTTCTGCCCCCAAATATTTTACAATAATTGCAAAAAGGTCCTTGTTTACTTAAAAGCTTATATCTTTTTATGTATTAATCCAATTAACACCAAACCAATTTCTTTAATCTTATATTACCAAGGGCTACAATCCCAACATATAAGAATGCAGTTTTCAGAACAGTCCCTGTAAATCTCAGTATTTGCATAATGGTCCCTATATCTTCAAAAATTCATAACTTTTAACATACATATCCAAATCCATCCAAACCAATTTCTATACTCTTATATACTCATTCAATCCTTATAAAAATTATCCAACCAAATTAAATCCCCATGGAACTCCCTCAACCAGTTATGGCCGAATGGCCTTAAATAAATATATTAGGCATTTTTCTTAACACATCAAACAAACAACAATCATGGTTCCAACTTAAGGTCATTGGAACCAAAACAACCATATGACATATCATACCACAACCAAGCATCAAATCAAATCCTCCAAGAGGATCACACACATACAAATCAATAATATACACTTATGAGTTACAAAACATATACACTAAATAAACCATAACATATCTACATTAAGGTAGGACAGTAGTAATCTCCCCCCTTACCTCTTGTAGATCACTTGAAACTCAAGTAGTAGAAGGATGTTGTTTGCAACATCCTATTTTGTGAATAAAAATTAGATATTTTAATTAGATGGGAATGATGGTTAGATAAATTTAAAATTATTTAAGAATCCAAACACATATGCAAGTTCAAGATAAAATTTAAGCAACTCAAAATTTTCATTAGGCAAACACCTCAATTTAAATCCTCAATTAAGATGGGTTATCATTAATAAAATTACACGACAATTAGCAATAGATCTTAACTATATTTAAACTTATTGAATTTAATTATAACAATTGCCTTATTCTTATAGGTACCTAAAGTATCTTCAAAGTAAAACCAACAAAATGAAATTCTAGTCTTATAAGCTAAATTGTACGTATCTAGTATGTTAGAAGATAACCAGATTTTAGTAGAGAATTAAGAAGTATATATATAAGATTGGCCTAAACTCCTAAGCAAGACACATCCTGCTTGCCTTCCCTTTGTTTTTATTTTTCACGCCACCTCCTCCTTAACATTTTCTTTCTTCATGTCAAACATAAATTGTCATGGTTTCTAAATGTCTTTAACTTTTACGGTGGCATCAATAGGAGGTTTTGAAACAACTAAAGAAATTGTTTTAATTTAATGCTTAAGAATTTCTCAGAATGGCTACCCTTGTGCGCCACCTCCAGCTTGAAAAATTATACTTCATAATCATCAAATGCCACCTCCTGCTTATGTTTCATTTCATAGCTTAGCTTATTCATTTTTTTATAGTGATGCTGGCCTTTTACGTAAGACATCCAAGTGCCACCTCCTGCTGTGGTTTTTTTTTTTCATTCTTGCCAGCCATCTAATCTATATTTTGTAATCACAGCAGCACGTCACTTATCATTGGCGCAAATTGTAAACAAATCATGAGCAGGTTCATGCAAAAGTTCCATCACCTCTTGCTTGTTTTCATGCCAATTTGGAGCATGTTACATGCTCATCAAAGTGCCACACCTCCAGCTGCTTGCATTTCCTTTCCATGTTATTATTTTTTTCTCCTTCTTTCTTCATGTAATTCAATGACCACAAAAAGGCCACGCACCTGCTTGCAATTTGTGTGATCCAAGATTACTCTCCTCTCTCACCAAGTGGTTAGCGCAAGAAAGGAAAAAAAAGAAGTCAGAAAACTGAGGAGACAACGTGAGAAAGAGAGAGAGAGAGAGAGTGAGTGAGAAATAGCGTAGAAAGAGATAGAGGGATAGAAGAGGGAGGCCGAGAGTGAAAGAGAAAATTCCAGACGGATTTCCGATCAATTCGTTCGTCCTAACGAGAAATCGATTATACGGTTGTGATCCTCGCGACGTCTACTTCATTACCCTCTCTTTCTTTTCTTGATTAGGCTAAGGTAAGCCTATGTCCTTTTTATGCCGAAATGCCATCGGCGACGGTATTGAGATTATCTTTCATTCTGTCTATCGGTTTTCGATTCCGTTTTCATATTAGGATTCCATGTAATGTATGCTTCACAATGATGTGTTCAGGTGAATTTTTGGAGACCCTGAGGCCTTAGTTCTTTACGTGGCAGCAACTAAGAGGTTGAGAGGGGGTTCGTTTCATTGCTCTAGAGCTAGCCTAAGACATCCCAGGTGGGCGAAAGAAACTATTTAACGTCGGAAACGGCGCGGTTACATTTAATTAAATAATGGCGTAGGGCGATCCAAACCCTACACGAGAGCGAGTAACGGACAATGTCTATACCACATTGGGGACTACTCAGTGGTACCGATGATGATATAGAAATTGTGCGTTTATCGTCGTTACGCTATATATATATATATATATATATATATATATATATATAATTTTATTATGTGATGATTGCTTGTTTGACTGATTGATTTGAACTTGGTACTTGATGTATGATATCATGAGTGTTGTAATTATTTTTGAAAGTGTTTATTACTATTACTATTACTATTATTATTATTATTATTATTATTATTATTATTATTATTATTATTATTATTATTATTATTATTATTATTATTATTATTGTTGTTGTATTTATTATTTGGAAATGATATTATGACATGATGATGATTATGATGATGTGATGAGTGTTATGATTGTGCTTAGAGGATTGATCAGTAAATCATAAGTTATGTTGAGACACGAGGATGTATTTGGGGATTGCATATGATAAGTGATAGCAGTGCCTAACCGAGATGATTATCGTGATATGAGGCTGAGATTGATGAGATGAGATTATTTTGAGGTTATCTATGAGTTTATGATGAGCGGTTAGGGCACTAGGGGGTGACCTGAAACACGGTCTGTGATATGAGAGACCTGAAACATGGTCGAGTGGACCTGAAACATGGTCGAGTGGGGTCTATGCCTCGGAGGGATAATTCCCGAGGATAGGCTAACGGCGGACCGTCCAGAGATGATTTCATTTTAGTCACAGCTATAGTTCATGCATTGCATGAGCATCTCAGGTTGTAGTCCAGAGGTGTGCACCGGGTTGTGTAGCTATAGTGCCATTGCTTTGCGTGGGCACCCTCCATCCACGGACGAGGGTGTGCGCCTGGGACTCTGGGACGTGTCGATTATATTGTTGTGATATCCAGATATGGCCGATACCTGAGGAAATTATTCATACAGCATTGGCATTGCATCATGATGGAGGGTAGAGGAAAGATCCTAGATGTGGATTGAGGATGATTGTGTTACATATATTTATACTTGGGAGACGGATGTTTAGTGTGCCGTTATTTAATTAAATGTTGCTAAACCCTTTCCACGTTTGATGTTATATGGTTTCTTATCCCTATCTTCTCTATATTGCTTTTTTTTTTTTTTTGTGATCGTGATGAGAAGATCCTACGGGGGAGCCAACTATGGAGGAGCTTGATGGGACCTCGTATGAGCCAGACGTTGGAGGACGAGCAGTGGATCCTCATAGTTGAGTACAGAGTCTAAGGCCAGTGCGTCTTGTCTCTTTAGGATGTTGTTTTTATTTTCTGTTTGGTTATCAGTTTGTACATTTTGGGATCCGACTGATGGGATTCCCTCTACTGTACTGTAGCAGGTCTTGAGGTGTATATGTTATGTATGTATGTATGTATGTATGTATGTATGTATGTATGTATGTATGTATGTATGTATGTATGTTGCATATATTTTAAGTTTTTTTACTCTTTCCGCTGTTTTAATATATGAGCATAACGATAATAACGAAATTAGGTCTTAATATTTTTGGTTTTCTTTAATGGGACGTCGGGGCGTCTCATTGTTCTCATAAATCACAAGGTTTTGAACCCACAAAACCTAGTCATGAACAACCAACAAGAAACAAGTTAAAGAATGAAGAAAATCATCCTAAACCACTAGCACCTATGTTTGGCTAACTCAAGATAAATAGGCTAGGGATCTCTAAATTTTTCAATCTCTTGGATGATGAAAGTAGAGATCATAACTAGATCATAGAAATTGGTTTCACATTTTTATGATTTTTCTACAATTTTCTAGAATTATTTAAAGTTCTAGATCTAAGAATTTGATCTTGAAGAAATAATGGATTTAAGAAGAAAAGTTGTGATGAAAAGTGAAGGTATGATCATGGATCATAAGGCTATACCTTTTGAATCTCAAGAAATGATCAAGATCTTAGACTTCCTTTGAAAATCAAGAGAAAGAACTTAGAGTTTTTTCTATGTTTTTGTGAGCAACATGAACAAATGAAGGAAATGAATGACCAAGTGTGGTCTTGAGGAGGGTGGCCGTGAGCTTCTAGGGATCAAAAGGTAAAAATGTTGTCAGGGCAAACTTAGAATTACAATGAACAATTAAGGTTATTTTGGACATTTCACACTTAAGCCATCATTATATACATTAAATGCATGATGACTAACCCCTATGACTCACCCCATGAGTCATCACAAATGACTCATTGTTCTCATCCGTCCGACGTCGGGTTTTGTCTCTGCACCTCCGTTCTAGATTCCGTCGATCCCCGATCGTCGAGCATTCTCCCGAATAACGTATAATAACTTATTCAATGACTTCTGTATTTATAGTCTTCGAGCATTTAAGATCCGTTAGAGACATTCCCTCAGATGTTGGCTTCAAGCAGAACTTCATTAAATGCAATAGAGTCATTCTAGGCAGCCATTAATGCAATAGGAACGTTGGTTATACTCTAACTAGAAGGATCATGGCTTTATGAATCGTGAAATAGCCATAACAGAGTTGTGCAGAGAGCTTTTTGTACTTTACTGAGTACAATTCCCTTTTCGTGTAAAGGACCGGAGGTACTAGGGAATAAAGCACGTTGGAAGCATTCTTTAACTGGTCTTTGGTTCTGATATCTGAGGTTGCTTGAGAGAGTAATCTTCTGACTTTTCTTGATAAGCATGAGGCTGAGTAGGAGATAAGGCTTCAAGTCTCTTTCTGATGGGACAACCAACAAAATCTTGTTAGGTCCTTGGTTCTTCAACGAGTAACTTCAGACGAGTGTAGGAACTCGTGGAGAGACAGGTTGAAAACATATCTTGAAAGAAGTCAATAATCCTATTCAGCAGACAGGTTGACTTTCGCTTATCTTGACAGGTAGTCACTTATATGAGCAGACAGATGATTCTTACTATTTTAATCTGCACACTAGATAGACTGGTTAGCAACCAATATGAAGGTTAATTAAATCATTAACCAATGTCTAGTTCTTATCAAAACTTAGGGAAATGCACATCAGACATTTTAGAGACTTAACAATCACCCCCTTTTTGATGATGACAACCATTTAGATGATTTAACGAACCTCAGAAAATATCAAAAAAGAAAATAACATATATCAGATAGGTTGAAATTTTCTTAAGATTAATCATATAATCTGGTTAACTTAGTCACACATTAAATTTGACTTGTTTTACTTTGAAAGTATCAGAGCAATCTTACTTGCGATTTATCAGAGCAAATATAGCAACTATCAGATCATACTTTGATCAACATACTTTGCTCATATCAGAACATACTTAGTCCATATGATATTTTCTTATTAAGATCATATAATATTCATTCTCCCCCTTATGTCAACAGCAAAAATGAGTAATAAAAAAAGAGATAAGGAAAGTAAGAAATATATTTTATTCATCATGAGCTTTGATAAGTACAGGGCAGTTTACAGCAAAGAAACAAAACTACCTAGATTGACTAAGTAACACATGTAAAGCAGCAACCCTTTGCTCTAAGAGCAGCCTAGCTCGCCTTTCTTCATCCAGCTGTCTTCTTAAGTCTTCTACTTGTCCTTGAAGCATATGAAAGTCTTGTAAGGCCACTTTCTGAGAAGTGAAGGTTTCTGTAGACAGGCTAGAGGAAGAGACAGTCAGAGAAGAGTGCCAAGGTAAGGCTAAAACTGGGGGTGCCTTAGGTAGAGAAAGAGGAGAAGTGATGGAAGGGAAGAAAAGTTCATGGAGAGTTTGAAGGGCATAGAAAAGAAGAAAGAAAAATTTGAAAATAAGATTGATTTTGAAAAAGTCAGTATCAGGTGAAGGAAACACACAGGAAAGTTTCTCGGATAGAGACAGCCTGGTGATGGTTATTTGGATAGGTGGAGGAAGAGGTGTTTGAGCTAAAACAGAGGGAGGGATAGGTAATAAAGAATCAATATGACAAAAGAAAGAATTTGATCCAATAATTGACATAAAGAAATACCTAGACCTACGAGGTAGCATTACAACGGAAGCAGGATAGTAAGTTCCAGCTAATGGTCTAATGAAGATAACAACAGGTGGGTAGTTCTCTACAGGGGTTAAGAATATGAGGTGGAGGAGAAGGAATGACAGAGACGTGTGAGATGGTTGCAAGCAAAAGAGATTACAGATCAGACACAAAGAGTCTCGATGATATGCCAGTTTATTATTTGGGAGCAGAGTCCTTATGAACAATTGTGTACTGACAGTCATCAGGTACAACAGTGAAAGAAGATTTTTGAGTTTGAGAGGAGTGGATAGGTGAAGAAAGAGGAGATACAACAGAGAGAGGTTGAACAAAAAGGGCATATGGAGAAGAGACAGATGAGGTGATGATACCTAGATGAGAAGGGGAAAGGAATGAAGGAGATGTCTGCTCTTTAGATATCTTCAACTTCTTGTGAGAAGGAGATACTTGGTCATCCTCGAGTACAACTGTCTGAGCTCCTCCAGACAGGTCTTCTGCAGTGTAAGCCTCTGCAGGCACTTCAGTCTTTGCAGGTACTGGGTAACCAGATCTTCTCTTTTTGGGAATAATTCCCAAAATGAAAGTCTTCTTTGGTTCTTCCAGAACCTGCTCTGTCTGTTCACCCTGAGCAGATGCTTCCTCTTTGCTAGGTTCAAACTCAACTTGTCTGACCTTGGCAAAGGTCTTCACAAGCTTCCTCTTCTTGCTGGGATGAGCAGGAACATCTATGAATTCCTCGGCTTCACTAGTCTTCCTCTTGGGAGAGGGTTTCCTCAGCCTGAACCTCAAGGGCTCATATGTTTTAGAAGAATCTTCAGACACTGAAGGTTGCAGCTCTAGAATTTGGTCTTGTTTGGTCACCTTTCCATATTGTTTGAATAGTCTCTCAAAATTGGGGACTTCAGATTCATCAGTGGAAGCCACTGGTTCTTCCTCATTCTGCTCAACAGCAGGCTTCTTCTTCTTCTTCTTCTTCTTCTTCTTCTCCTTCTCATCTGCCTCCTCATTATCAAGAGGGATTCCCTTGATGTCCATCATAGACAATATCTTCCTATGTATGGGCAGTGACATGTCCACAAAGTGAACATCACTGGGAACAAACATCTTGTTCCTGAAGACCCTTGTCAGCAACATCCCATAAGGATAGGTCTGCATGTTAGTTCTCTTGATCAGAGTCTCAAGGTACATGTAAATAAGATCGTTGATGTCAACCTTGATTTTGTGGATCAAGTGGTACAGAGCAAATCTATCCATCTTGGTCACACTGTCTCGTGAGCCTTTCCTTGTATCACGCACTCCAACAGTAATTTGTGCAGGAATCTGCACTTCACCACCATGTTGACGGGTTTAGGGTTCACAAGCTTGGGAACACCATAGATGGAAATGTTGACATTTTCAACTCTCACTTCATCTTCTCAGTTGGGTGTCAACCCAGCTCCAATTCTCAGGCATTTTGTGACAAGCTCTAGAGAGCTAATGGGGAAGAGAAGGGTCTTATCCCTCATTTCAGCTTTAAAGCTTTTGATTCCGTTGAGTCGGTTGGTGACAACCACATCATTTCTCCAGAACGTTTGAACGAGCTTAGGGTGAACAAGCTCCTTGATGTCGAAGAAAGGAGTCCATTTGGAATACTCCAACTCTTCGGTGACATCCATACCTAGCTTCTTCATTTGTTGAAGATCAACAGTCTTTCCCGGAATGATCTTCTCGATTTCAGTAACTTTGAGATTGTATTTCTCAGCGATTTCTTTTGCTGAGAAACTCTTGGATGATGCCATTTTTTTAGAGAAAACGGTTCTAGGGTTTCGAGAGAGAAGAGGGTTTCAGAGGTGAAAAGACAGATTTTGGAATTTTTAAAACGTAAAGGTTCAACCTTTCTAATCTATTGTCTTTTATAATCATAAAAGTAGGAGAGATAAAAATGACATCTTTAATTCAAAACGGCACGATTTGTATGGGGAACCGCAACGCCCACTTAAGACATAATGAAATCATGGTTTCTAGATATGTAAACTACTGTGCACATGATTAGCTTTAGATAAGGAATGGTATTAAACACTTAATAGCCATTTCAATAAAACTGTTGAGTTCTAGCATAGTGACTTAGCAGAGTCAGACAGGTAAGCATAGACAGGTGATAAAGCATAGACAGGTTAACATTCAGACATGTCATTCAATAATGCAATGCATGTTTAGATTATATCTAATAAATAAAAACCTTTCTTCTGCTAAGAGTTTAGTGAAAATATCAGCCCATTGATTTTCAGTTTTAACAAACTGAATATCAAAGATGCCTTTCAGAACATAATCCCTAATAAAATGATGTTTGATTTCAATATGCTTAGCCTTAGAATGCTGAATTGGATTTGTAGTTAAGCATATAGCACTGGAACTATCACGTCATTCAGATGTTATGTTCATAAATAGAGTATTCTTCAAGTTTATGTTTTACCCATAAGAGTTGAGAGTAGCAACTAGCAGCAGAGATGTATTCTTCTTCAGTAGTAGACAGTGCAACAGTTGTTTGTCTCTTGCTTGACCATGAGACTAAACTTGCTCCAATGAAGTGACATCCTCCACTAGTGCTTTTTCTTTCTATTCTATCTCCAGCAAAATCAGCATCATAATATCCCACTAATCTGTATTCTTTTGATCTTAAATACAGCAAACCAAGATTAGTAGTTCCAAAAAAATATCTAAATATTCTTTTAACAGCCTTAAGATGAGATTCTCTAGGATCAGATTGGAATCTAGCACACATACAGACACTAAATTGAATATCAGGTCTGCTTGAAGTTAAGTACAGTAGAGAGCCAATCATACCTTTGTAGACAGTTTGGTCTACCTTTTTACCTTCATCATCTTTGCTTAGTTTTGCATTGGGTTGCATAGGTGTTTTCATGAGCTTTGCATTTTCGATTTTGTATTTCTTGAGTATCTCCTCGGTATACTTTTGTTGATGGATGTAAATTCCATCACTTGTCTGCTTGATTTGTAATCCAAGGAAGAACTTCAATTCTCCCATCATGCTCATCTCAAATTCAGCTTGCATTAGATTTAAAAATTCCTTGCACAGTTTTTCATTAGTTGCTCCAAAAATAATATCATCAACATATATTTGAACTATAATAAAGTTCTCTTTAGAACATTTCTTTAACAGAGTAGTGTCTACTTGTCCTCTAGTAAAACCATTATGCATGAGAAAAGAACTGAGTCTATCATACTATGCTCTAGGTGTCTGTTTCAAATCGTATAATGCCTTTTTTAAGTTTGAAAACGTGATCTGGTTTATCGGTATCCTCAAAACCAGGGGGTTGTTTAACATACCATTCTTCTTCAATTATACCATTTAGAAAAGCACTTTTTACATCCATTTCAAACAGGGTGTTTTGGTGTTGTGCAGCATATGGCATTAAAATGTATATATGGCTTCTATTCTAGCTACAGGTGCAAAGGTTTCAGTATAATCAATACCTTCTTGTTGGTTATAGCCTTGAGCTACTAACCTTGCCTTATTTCTGACAACTTTACCATCTTCATCCAATTTGTTTCTGAAGACCCGTCTTGTTCCAATAACAGATTTCTTTTTATGCTCAGGGACAAGAGTCCAGACACCATTTATGGTGAACTGCTTGAGTTCTTCTTGCATAGCAAGAATCCAGCTTTCATCCTCAAGAGCTTCTTCAATGCGTTTTGGCTCCAATTCTGATATAAAGGCCACATTGCTTGATTCTCTTAGTGTGGATCTGGTTCTTACTCCTTCAGAAGGATTTCCAATAATAAGATCCTAAGGATGATGAGTGTTGAACTTCAAATCCCTTTTGAGATCATCATGAATATCTTGACTTGTCTGCTGACTTGTCTGCTCCACTTGTCTGTCAGCCTCAAGCATAGGTTCTGTCTTGGTTAGATCGGGTTTGTTGACTTTCTGGCTTTTTTATATCAAGACCTACACGATCATCTTCTAGATCTGATGGTTCTTTATCAGTCTTTAATCCATCATTGAATTTAACATGAACAGATTCTTCAATAATACAAGTTCTTGAATTGTAAACTCTAAAAGCCTTAGACATTTCAGAATATCCTACGAAAATACCTTTATATACCTTAGAATCAAACTTTCCAAGATTATCTCTGGTATTCAGAATAAAACATTTACATCCAAAAGCATGAAAATAAGATATGTTGGGGCTTTTTCCTTTCCACAAGTCATGGGGAGTCTTCTTTAGAAAATGCCTAATAAGTATTCTGTTTTGTATATAACAAGCAGTGTTTACAGCATCTCTCTAGAAGTACTTAGGGAGATTATTTTCATTGAGCATAGATCTAGCCATCTCTTGCAGAGATCTGTTCTTTCTCTCAACCACTCCATTTTGCTGTGGAGTTCTAGGTGCAGAGAAATTGTGACCCATTCTCCTCACAGAATTGTCTAAACTGCTCCTTTTTGAATTCTCCCCCATGATCACTTCTAAGGGTATAAATACAGAAACCCTGCTCATTTTGTACTCTTTTGCAGAATACTGAGAAAGCCTTAGAAGACTCATCCTTGTGGGTTAAGAAGAGTACCCATGTGTATCTAGAATAGTCATCAACTATGACAAATCCATATTTTCTTGTAGCCAGGCAGGCAACACTAACTGGTCCAAACAGATCCATGTGTAACAACTGAAGAGGTCTAGAGGTTGATACTTGGTTTTTGGATTTGAAACTTGATTTTATCTGTTTACCTCTCTGACATGCATCACACAAGAAATATTTCTTAAAACTAATATCAGGCAATCCTCTCACAAGATTATTCATTTTTAATTCAGAAATTAGACATTAGACAGGTTACACTTTGATCTGAGAGAACAGACAGTTCAATCTTATAAAGATTTTGTTGCCTTTTAGCAGAAAAGAGGGTTTTGCCACAATAGTCTTTAACTATGCATACATCCTTGGTAAAGGAAACATCAAATCCACTATCACGTAATTGACTTATGCTAAGCAAATTATGTCTTAATCCTTTAACCATAAGAACATTAGATATAGAGAGAATAGGGGGTTTACCACCAATAGTACCAATTCCTATAACTTTTCCTTTCTGATTCCCTCCAAAGGCAACATGTCCTCCTTTCTTAAGTTGGAGGTCTAGGAACATAGACCTTTCTCATGTCATATGACGCGAGCAACCACTATCCAGGTACCAGCAGTGGTGTTTTCTTTGTCCTGTTGAGGACATCTGCAACAAAAATTATTTGATTCTTAGGTACCCATATTTTTCTGGGTCATTTTCTGTTAGTTCTAGGAGTCTGTGAAGACTTCCTTCTCTTCTTATGGATACACTTAGACATAACATGTCGAGTTTTTCCACAGAAGTTACAGACAGGTGTGGACTTGGTTATAGTTTCCTTAACAGATACTGTAGAAGCTTTAGTTGATACTTTATGATGTGTCTGATGGACATATCCAATACCTTCTTTGTTAAGAGAGTGCCTCTGACTGCCAAGTAGCTTAGTCAGATTGTCTCTACCATTAACAAATTTGGCAAGATCAGAAGTGAGCTCTTCCACTTTCTGTTGAAGTTTTCCAACTTCTTCAGATGGTGATGTTTCACTTGAGATCTTAGCTTCATTAGACTTTTCAGTCTTCAGCTCACTGTTCTCTCTGGCCAGTTTCTCACACTCTTGAGATTTCTGTTTATGCTCAATGGTGAGCTTTACATACTCTTTCTTGAGGGATTTGAAGGCCTTAGATAAGGAGTTGGATTCCTCCAGTCACTCCTCATAGGCATCAAGTAATTCCTCATAGTCAGGATGTACCTCATCATCTGAGTCTGAGTCTGTGTTGACCATCAAATAGAGATTGGCTTCTTCCTCTGTTTCTTCATCAGAAGATGTTGACTCCAGATCCTCCCAAGTAGCCATCATTCCTTTCTTCTTCTTCTTGAAGAATTTCTTAAAAGGGGCCTTCTTGAGTTGAGGACATTCAGCCTTGATGTGACCAGGCTTCTTGCACTCATAGCGGACAATTGAACTTTTGTCTGTTGAAGTAGATTCTTTGAAGTTCTTGTCCTTGTTGAACCTTCTAAATGACTTATCCCTCTTGAACTTTTTTTCTGTAGGAGAAGCATTATCTCCCTGGTCAGGAGAGACAATTCTTCATCACTCTCAGAACCCTCGTGTTCAGACAGGTCAGCATCACTGGTTGACTCGTCTGCCTTTAGAGCCTTGGAGGCTTTTACTGACATTTGATAAGCTTTCAGAGCAATTGACTTGCCCTTGTTTGGTGCAACTTCATCTCCAAGTTCTTGCTCATGAACAGTGAGTGTTCCAAGAAGTTCATCCATACTCAAGGTAGTGAGATCCTTGGCTTGAGAGATAGCAGTGTCCAAAGGTCTCCACTGTTTAGGTAGACTTCTCAGAATCTTTCCAACCTTCTCAGCATTGGTGTAGATTTTGCCAAGAGTTTTTAACTATTGACTATAGTTTGAAATCTTCCTATCATTTGAGCAACAGATTCTCCTTCCTCCATGACAAACAGTTCATACTTTCTGACAAGTATGGCAATTGTTGACTCTTTGACTTTTGTTGTTCCTTCATGTATGACAGCTAAGGTGTCCCATATTTCTTTGGCAAAGTCACAAGCACATACCTTCTCAAACTCCTCAGGACTGAGAGCACAAATGATGTTGTATCTAGCTTTGTGGTTCAGCTCCCATTTTGTCTTTTCTGTAGTAGTCCACTGAGCTTTTGGCTTGTCAGTGTCATCATCATTCTTAGGAATGAATGGACCATCTGTAATGATATCCCAGAGATCAGAGTTTGTAGATAGAATGAACCATTGAAATCTATCTTTCCAATAGTTGTAGTTTTCTCCATTGAAGTAAGGAGGTCTGGTTAAGGAAGTTCCTTCAGTCTGGTGACTTCTACTTGAACTAGCTCCAGCAGTCATGTCTATTCTTCAGGACCTTTTACCTCGCACTGTTAGATGCTCAACTCAGAGGCTGAGCTTTGATACCAACTGAAATAGACAACGATAAACACGAGAAGGAGGGTTGAATTGTGTTTATCAGAATTTAAGCAAAGTTGAAAACATTTCGCATACAGAAGCTTGGTTAAGACGAGTGGAAAGATACTGGACAGAAGGGTGGCCTATCTGATGAAATTTTAACAGGACTTAGGCAAACACTCCTCTTGATAAACGGATAAGAAAACTAAAGCAACCAAAGAGTTTATAAGGAATGAGAGATTGACACTGCTATTTATCCTGGTTCACTCTTCAAAGCAAAGAGCTACGTCCAGTCCTTGGCAGCACCAAGTTTTATCCACTATAACTGATCAAGTTACAGACTCCAAGTATTGTTTGCACACCTAGCCTCTTCAGGCTCCAAGACAAGTATTCTTTGCACACCTAGCCTCTTCAGGCTCACTCAGATTTGTTTGAGAAATTTGGTTTGTAATAAATATAACTTCAAACAGACAGATCTTTCACTAACACTCAGAGTGGTTTAAATGTAAAGCTTACGAAAGTCTGCGTGATTACTTCAAATTATTAAAGAATACAGAATGAAAGAATGAAGATATTAATGTGTAGAGTAATGGCTCTTTAATGCTATATGTATTCTCTGTATCTTCATCTTCAATGACTTCTGTATTTATAGTCTTCAAGCATTTAAAATCCGTTTGAGACATTCCCTCAGATGTTGGCTTCATGAAGAACTTCATTAAATGCAATAGAGTAGTTCTGGGCAGCCATTAATGTAATAGGAACGTTGGTTGTACTCTAACTTGAAGGATCATGGCTTTATGCATCGTGAAACAGCCATAACAGAGTTGTGCAAAGAGCTTTTTGTACTTTGCTGAGTACAATTGCCTTTTCGTGTAAAGGACCAGAGGTACTAGGGAATAAAGCACGTTGGAAGCATTCTTTAACAGGTCTTTGGTTCTGATATCCGAGGTTGTTTGAGAGAGTAATCTTCTGACTTTTCTTGATAAATGTGAGACTGAGTAGGAGAGAAGGCTTCAAGTCTCTTTCTGATGGGACAACCAACAAAAGCTTGTTAGGTCCTTAGTTATTCAACGAGTAACTTCATACGAGTGTAGGAACTCGTGGAGAGACAGGTTGAAAACATATATTGAAAGAATTCAATAATCCTAGTCAGCAGACAGGTTGACTTTCACTTATCTAGACAGGTAGTCACTTATATGAGCAGACAGATGATTCTAACTAGTTTAATCTGTACACTAGATAGACAGGTTAGCAACCAATATGAAGGTTAATTAAATCATTAGCCAATGTTTAGTTCTCATCAAAACTTAGGGAAATGCACATCAGACATTTTAGAGACTTAACAAAGATTACAATAGAGATCCTTGGGATCTTCACTCCACAATGCTCAAGATGAACAAACAAGAGAACCCAAGCCTTTCATCTCTCTATTTTCACACAACCCTTGATCTCTCTTTAATCCTCTCTTGATTCTTCTCTCTAATCACAATAGAATCAAAAGCATTACAAGATGATAGTATTCTCTAGGTTTTTCCCTCTTGTTCGCTCTGAACAACGCACCCAAGAAACCCCAAAATCTTACTTCGTTCATTGTTGTAACGAACTTAAATATCAGAAACTGACGCATCGTAATCGATTACGAGCTGTTGCTAATCGATTACCAGTTGTTTGTCCACAGTTCTGAAACTTCAGAATTCCTGGCTGAAGGTTCGTAATCGATTACGGCCTTCCCATAATCGATTACCAGCTGTCTGAACACCAAATTCTGCGGTTTTAAACTTGATTTTGAGGCACTTTCAACAATACTCCACCTTGACTCCAAATCAGAGGATTGAGTTAACCTTGTAGTGGTGGCTCTCCCACTTATGGAATTATGCTTCAATGAAGTTTATCAAGTCCAAGCAAAGCTTGAACTATGCTCTTGGTAGTGACTTTGTGAATGCATCCGCTGGATTGTCTTCCGAAGCTATCTTCCCAATCTGAATTTCCTTTGATTCAACCACATCTCTAATGAAATGAAGCCTTACATCGATATGCTTCGTTCTCTCATGATAAACTTGATGATTGGCTGAGTGAATAGCACTTTGGCTATCACAATGAACAGTCACACTCTTTTTCATAATTCCGAATTCACCAATCATCCCTTTTAACCATAGAGCTTCCTTTACTCCATCCGCAAGAGCTATATACTCTGCTTGTGTAGTTGACAACGCAACCACGGGTTGTAAAGTAGACTTCTAACTAATTGCAGTCCCAAACAAAGTGAACACATACCCAGAAAGAGACTTCCTTGAATCAACATTCCCGACATAACCCGCATCAACATAACCCACAATAGCATCTTCTCCTTGAGCTGCTTTCTTGTACATAAGTCCAGAATTTAGAGAACCAGTCAAATACCTTAGAACCCACTTCAAAGCCTCCCAATGAGCTTCCCCCGGATCCGTCATAAATCTGCTAACAATGCTAACGACGTGTACCAAATCCTGCCTGCTACATACCATCCCATACATGATGCTACCCACTCCACTTCCATAAGGAATAGAATCCATTCTTCTTCTTTCCGTGTCGTTGCTAGGAGCTTGAGTAATGGAGAGCTTTGTGTGATTACCCAAAGGTGTAGAAACCGGTTTAGACTGATGCATCCTATACCTTTCTACAACTTTCTTCAAGTAACCTTGCTGAGATAATAATAGTTCCCCTTTCTTTCTGTTTCTGAATATGTCCATGCCAAGTATCCTCTTTGCATTACCAAGATCCTTCATCTCAAATTCAGAATTCAATTGGTCCTTAAGCTTGCTTATCTTTTCCTTGCTAGAGTTGGCTATAAGAATGTCATCCACATATAGGAGTAGGAAAAGAACACACTCCTCCTCTCTCCTTAGTATGTACACACAACTATCATAACTACTCCTCAGAAATCCCACTCTCAAGAGAAAATCATCAAATTTTTTGTACCATTATCTAGGGCTTTGTTTTAGTCCTAAAGTGATTTTCTCAAGAGACATACCTTGGTCTTATCTTCTGCATACCCTTTCGGTTGTTGTATGTAGATAGTTTCCTCTAGATCTCCATGTAGAAATGCTGCCTTGACATCCAACTGTTCTAACTCCAAGTCATACTGATTCACAATGGACATCAATATCCTTATAGAACAATGTTTTACCACAGGTTAAAAGATCTCATTGTAGTCAATCCCTTCAACTTGGGTAAAACCCTTTGCTACCAGTCTTGCCTTGAACCATGCCTCCTCAATGCCTGGAATGCCATCCTTTTTCTTGAAGATCCACTTGCATCCAACTACCCTTTGATTCTTGGGTAAGTCCACGAGTGTCTAAGTTTGACTTTTATCCAAGGATTACATTTCTGCTTGCACTGCTTGTATCCAATTCTGACTATCCTTGCTTTCCATAGCCTCTCTGCAATTTCTCAGTTCTGGATCTTGTATCTCTTCAGCCGCATTAAGAGCATAGAAAACGAGGTCAGCATACCCAAATCTCTTAGGAGGTACAATATTCCTCCTAGCTTGATCTCTAGTCAACTGATAATCTGATACTACTGGTGGTTGTTGATCTGTCTGTTCTGTTGGTGGTGGACTTTCCTCTCTGATGCTAGAGGTGGGAAACTCCACCTCAAACTGAGCTTTCTGGTCTGTTTCATCTGAACTGCATTGCTCCAAGCCATGGCACATCATACCCATCCTGGTCTCATCAAATGTGACATCCCTGCTTACAAAGCACCTTGATCCTCCTGATTCCAACTTCCACAATTTGAAGCCCTTCACACCATCTGGATACCCAATGAAGATGCATTTTACCGCCCGTGCATCAAGCTTGTCCTCCCTGATGTGAGCAAATGCCAAAGAACCAAATACCCTAAGATTAGAGTAATCCATCGGTTTACAACTCCTTACTTCCATAGGTGTCTTGAAGTCTAAAGCTGAAGACGAACATCTGTTTATCAAGTACACTGCAGTATTTGCAGCCTTCACCCCAGAAACTCTTAGGTAGTCCAGCACCCAAAAGCATACACCTAACACGCTCCAGAATAGTCATGTTCATCCTTTCTGCTAGACCATTTTGTTGAGGAGTCCGTGCCACGGTCCTCTACCTTTTAATTCCCTGTTTCCTGCAAAACTCATTAAACTGCTCTGAAACAAACTCCAGGCCATTGTCAGTCCTTAAAACTTTCAATTTCGAGCCTAGTTGATTTTCTATAAGAGTGTGTCATTCCTTGAATTTTTGAAAGGTTTCAGATTTATTTTTCAAAATGTAAATCCACACTCTTCTAGAAAATTCATCAATCATGATAAGAAAATAGGATCCCCCTCCATGAGTCATCACCCTTGATGGACCCCAAAGATCCGAGTGCACATACTCAAAAGGTCTACTAGAAACATACATACCGATTCCAAAAGAAACTCTATGTTGCTTACCTAATATGCAATGATCACAAAATTCTAGTTTCTCCAATTTAGCACCATTTAACAAGTTTTTTTTAGACAATTCTATCAATCCTTTTTCACTTACATGACATAGCCTTAAGTGCCATAACTTTGTTTTATCATGTGGTGTTTGGCTAGCTACCGATGCTTGTGCAATAACAGTGGAACCATTAAGAATATACAATCCATTTCTATTTGTTCCCTTAGCTATTATTAAAGCACCACTAGAAATCTTTATCATACCATGTTCAATTTTAGTGGAATAGCCTAAATCATCAAACATGCTAATGGATAGAAGATTTCTCTTAAGTTCAGGAACATACCTCACATCCTTTAAAAGGATTTCACCATTTTCAGAAGTTTTGAGCCGAATAGTTCCCATACCTTGTACCTTGCATGCTTTGTTGTTTCCTAGAAGCACCAATCCACCTTCTTTGAGTTCTAGTGTCTCGAAATAGTCCTTCCTTGGGCACATATGGTACGAACATCCGGAATCCATAACCCAACTTCTTTGTGTTTCTGAACTTGACACCACCAACACCCCAGCACTCTCATAGCCATCCGAAGCAACTGCAACCTCAGCAGAGTTCCTTGATTCCTTGCCCCCCTTTTCAGGACAATCTTTCTTGAAGTGACCCGTTATACCGCAATTGAAACACTTGAGCTTTGACTTTGAATGACTCTTTTATTTTGATCTAGACCTCTTGCTCTTTGACCCTTTCTTCTCGTTCCTCCCCCTTGAGACGTTCAAGCTCTCATCATTATTCTCCGCTTTCAACTCTTGTTGCCTTTGGAGCTCCTTTACCCGGATTGAAGTTTGCACATCATCCAAGGAAATGGTTTGATCATTGCCATACAAAATGGCATCCTTGAAGTGCTCAAAGGATTTAGGTAAAGAATTAAATAGGAGCAATGCCTTATCCTCATCATCGAGCTTCACCTCAATGTTCTCTAGGTCATCAAAAATTTTATTGAATTCCGCAAGTTGCTCCACAATGGACTTCGATTCCGTCATCTTGAAAGAATATAGAAGTTTCTTCAAGCATAGCCTATTCGCTAGTGACTTTGTCATGTACAATGTTTCTAACCTTGCCCACATAGACGCCGCTGTCTTTTCCCTTGCAACCTCTCTCAATGCCTTATCACCAAGACATAGAATGATTTCACTTCTTGCCTTCTCTATCATGTCGGTCTTCTCCCTTTGTGATAGAGTGTCCGCCATCCTTGCCTCTCCCTTGAGAGCTTCTACACATCCAAGTTGTATCAAGATTGCCTCCATCTTAACCCTCCATAACCCGAAGTCATTACTTCCGGAGAATTTCTCTATGTCATACTTTGTGTTTCCCATTGTTCAGCCTTTTGATTTTTCTTCTTCTTTCAATCCCCACAGACGGCGCCACTTGTTGGTTCGTGTGTATGAAAGAACCTAAAGAATATCCCTGAAACAATACACAAAAGACTACACAGTACCAAGAAATAGAGTTTCGCAACTTAAACTCAATACACCTAATGTAGAAGAAATACTATAGCAAACAACCAGCAAGAACTAATTCGCAAAACCGCAAAAAAATAAAAGCACAGCAATATGTGGTAATTGAATTACCACAGTAGGTAATTCAATTACAGCAGCAAGAAAAGAGAAAGGGAAGAAGAGATAGAGAGCACTCACACAGTTTAACGTGGTTCATCCAATGTGGCCTACATCCACGGGAGAGAGCCTCCTCCACTATGAACTTTGATCAAGATTATAATAGATATCCCTTGGATCTTCACTCCACCATGCTCAAGATGAACAAACAAGAGAACCCAAGCCTTTCGTCTCTCTATTTTCACACAACCCTTGATCTCTCTCTAATCGTCTCTTGATTCTTCTCTCTAATCATAATAGAATCAAAGCATTACAAGATGATAGTATTCTCTAAGTTTTTCCCTCTTGTTTGCTCTGAACAATGCACCCAAGAAACCCCAAAATCTTATTTCGTTCGTTGCTGTAACGAACTTAAATATCATAAAACGACGCGTCGTAATCGATTACGAGCTGTTGGTAATAGATTACCGTAATCAATTACGAGATTCTGGTAATCGATTACCAGTTGTCCGTCCACAGTTCTGAATCTTCAGAATTCCTGGCTGAAGGTCCGTAATCGATTACGGCCTTCCCGTAATCGATTACCAGCTGTTTGAACACCAAATTCTGCAGTTTTGAATTTGATTTTGAGGCACTTTCAGCACCGATAATAATAGATGGGTCTTGGACAGTGGGGCATCTCATCATATGGCCCTACTCTCCTTGATTCTTAAAGAGTTATATGATCTTAATGAGCCTTTGCGAATTGTTGTGCCTATTGGGGATATTGTTTCTATTAAATAAGTTGGAACAATAACCCTCAACAACAAAATAAAATTACGTGATGTCTTATTTATCCCTGAATTTAATTGTAATTTGATATATGTTCACAAACTCGTATGTGATTTGGGTTGCACAGTGACATATTCTGTAACACCCCAATTTTTACAGTTCTTTAATATCGGTAAATATATACTTACATTTGTTTATATTTTTATCCGAGACCTATAAAATGTTTTTGAATAAAACAAAATCATATTTATACTCTACTTTATCGTAGAGGTTACAGTTAAATTTTAGGTTTAGAATTCGGGTAGAACCCGGTTTGTGTTTTTCACTGACAGTACAAGTTTACTGATCAGAAAACCTAATTTGGACTCTTGAACGAAACATTTTAGTTTTATATTATTTTTTCAACGATGTTGGTTATTTTGATAATTTTCAAAATAAATAAGTTATTATACTTCATTCGGGCGCATCATCAACAAACGGCTAATCGACGGAGTCGAGAACTGATGTGCAGAGACAAAACCGGGCTCTTGATGATGGGACATCTTGCCACCTAGGGTGGTGAGTCACATGGGTGACTCACCTAGCATTTATGAGGCATAGTGATGACACCAAAATATCATGATATTTATTCTAGTGAAAAGACCAAAATTCCTTTGGTCTTTAAGTGAAACTCCAAGAGTATCCCTAAGTGAAATTTTGACCAAAATACCCTCTCATCTACTCAATTTAATGCAACCCCTCCAATAAATCAAACTCATTTCATTTTGATTTCATTTTATCATCTTTCTCTCAAAAACCCTAATCGGGTAAACAACGGAACCAGACACGTATGTGCAGAGATACACCGGGAGACAGAACGGCGAGTCATCCATGATGACTCATAGGGGATGAGTCACCACAGTGAGTCATGGTAGTGACTCACCTCCCTCATTAATGCTTATAAATACTAAGCCAAAAATATCTAAATATTTTACTTATCAACCTAACCTATGTTTAGTTAATTCAACCATGGTTCACAAGACAATTTCAAATTGACTTCTCCTCCTTATTTGTGGTTCACAAACAGCCACCTTCTTCTACACGCCTCCACCACATATTTTTCATGACTCATCCTAACGACTCACCATTGCCATTAATGTGCATTTAATGTAACCAAGGTGAATCATCATTTAACTTAACCTAAGTTTAGTCATTTTTAACCATAGTTAAATTAAGCTTAACCAAGTAATTCTCCTCCTCATTTTGGACAGCATCACACGGCCTCACTCTCATCATTCATCTATTTTGCTCATTTCTCATAACTTCTCACAAAATACTCTTAAGTTCTTCCACTTGATTTACAAAGGAACTCTAAGTTCTTGATTGTTTCTTCAAATTCTAAAGGTATAGTCTTATGAGTCGTGATCATACCTTCACTTCTCTTCACAACTTTTCTTCCTATTTCAAGTTTTCTTCAAATTCCAATTTCTAGATCTAGTTTTTCAAATAATTCTAGAAAATCATAGAAAAATCATTTTAATGTGAGATCAGTTTCTATGATCTTCATATGACTTCTATATTCATCACCCAAGAGCTTGAAAAATTTAGAGATCTCTAGCTATTTCATTCTATCTTGACCGAAACTATGTTCAAGTGTGCTAGGATGATTTTCTTCAATATTTAACTTGTTTTCTTGTTGGTTGTCATGGCTAGGTTTGTTGGTTCAAACCTTGAGGCTTTAGGTGAACAACATCCTTCTATTATTTGACTATATATTCTTGTAATTTCTAAGTATGAAAGTTATATATTTTATTGCATATGTGTGTGATCCTCTTGGAGGATTTGGTTGATGCTTGATTGTGATATATGTTGGTATTGGTTTTATTAATCTCTAATTGGAACCTTGGTTATTGTTTGATTGATGTGTTAAAGAAATTGCCTAACATGAATAAATTAGGGCCATTCGGCCATTGTTGATTTAATGGGTTCCATGGTGATTTAAATTGGTTGAATAATTTTTATGAGGATTGAATGAACATATAAGAATATAGAAATTGGCTTGGATTGATTTGGATGTGTATATTGAAAGATATGATTTTATGAGTCCTTAGGGACTAAAATGCAATTTCAGAGAATTTCAGTGGCTGCACCTAAATTCATATTCTTGTGTATTAATATTGTATTCCTTGATGAGACAAAACCATAGAAGTTGGTTTGGTGTGATTTGAAGTTATAAAGAAAAAGTTACAAGGTTTTAAGTGAATAAGAACCTTTTTGTAATTAATGAAAGTTTAGGGACTAAACTGCAATTTTCGAAAATAAATGTAATTGGACAGTTAGAAACAGTTTTTCATATCTATTAAACTGTTCTAAAACTCCAAAATGAGTTTTGGAATATTAGAGTGTAAAATCGTTGAAAAGGGATTTACGCGATTTACAAAATTAACGGCGTTCGGTCAAATTCTTATAAATTTTGTATAAATGGAGATTTAGATGTAAAATCAGTGTTTCAACAATTTCATATGAGTAATATAACCTAGGAGAGTAATACATTTGAGGTGAAGAACCATGTTTTCAAAAATATGGCTTTTGGGCCTAAATTCAGTAAAAAGCAACGAAAACGTCGTTAAACATTTTTAAGGATTTTTGAGAAAATGTTTTGAGAAACTAATACCTATGTATCTTTGATGGAAATTATTCTTGAAAATTTATTTGATTTTATCTAAAGGTTTTAGTTTTGAGCCAAAAAGATTTTAGTCTTCAAAGATGATATTTTACAGTAAAATGCCAAAAACCTAAGTCAAAAACGACTTAGTGAAAATACGAACGTAATAATTTATGACGTGGGGTGGAACATGACCTTATGTCATAAAGTATGGATAATTCATTATCCATATTCCATAAAATTTAATGGATGCAAAATGATTTGTTTTCTTGGAAGCCAAAGAAAAATGCTCAATTAGAAAAGTACAGAGAAATAAATAATTGGACTTCTGTTCCAATCTCATAATGTGTTAGGACTTTTAATCAAGTGTTTTAAGATATCTTTACACAAATATGAAAGGTTACTTGAGAAATTCAGCTCGATGTTAAGTACCATAATTCGGACTTAAACGTGAAAGAATTCAGATGGAATCAAGATGTCATCCGATGGAAAGACAAGAAGAACGCATTTTCCCGCAATTTTGCCTAAACACATAGTGAAACTATGTTCTGTAAGGTCGTTGTGCCTAGGAGAAGAGCTGACACTTTAATGCGGGTGCAAATTCTGTAGTGGCGAATCTTGCTTATTATAGGGGGTGTCGGGGTATGAAATACTCACATAGGCCCAGTTGGTAGCTCCTTTGTGGTGTGGTGATCTTGCAATGCACCGACATACTCGACTAGACACTGCGTGTTTGGATGTTCCCGAAAAAGCATATGACGTGCACGCCCTTTACTATTGACGCATTCTTTATTACCCTAGGCTGGTACCTCTGGAACAAACCTCCGAACTACTCTCTCCGACTGTTCGTAAAACCATGGTATAAGAATTCAGAGGTCGTTCCTCAAGTCTTAGATGTCTCCTATCTAGGAAAACTTTGTGATGTGGTCATGTTTCAGTGAAACATTATTTCTCTGTTATGAATGTAGATATGATTGAATGTTGATAATTGTACGTACTTGAGAGTCGTACCATTGCATGTCTGCCTTATGTGTAAGATAAATGGAAAGTTCACCTCTTTCTTTTTATATTACCTATGTCGGCTGGCTATGTGCCTTTTGTATTCTTTTGAGAAGATTGAGACGTCAATATGTCGCTTGGATGACGCATCATAGAGATTGAGGTTCGAGCTTGCGGACACTGTGATGGAGTTTCTAGTAAATGTCTTCCAGACTGTCGATGGTTCATAGACCACGTTTTTCCTCTTGGAAGAGGAAAGGGCTTAGTTAGATAGTTACTATTGTAGTAGCTTCAGTAGTGTCTTTTGTGACGACGTTGGTAGTGGACTCAAATAGAGTTTCCACTAGATCTCGTCAATGAGTTTGTCCTTCTCACGGTGAACGAGAGAGGATGGTCTTTTATATTTTAGTTTGGCCAGCTTGGGATGTCTGGGAGTCAGTGTTATCATTAATGGAGCTGTGGCTCCAAGTATTTTATATTTTAGGAGCTGTGTCTCCATATCTTTTCACTGGATCTGTGTATATGTTTATGCTTTGTTTATGAGTAGGGTTGGGTATTATGTAAATAATTTTTGAACTTATAACCCTAAATATGTTAATGGAATGTTTCATTGTCCATTCATTTAAATCAAGGTAGTTATTTTTATAACGTACGAAAAAGAAAAGAAAAAATAACCCCATTCTTTTATAGCCAATTTTAATTAACCTACTTTTCGGCCTTAAAATGTCACTTATGATATAGCACCCGAGGAGGGTGTTACATATTCTCTTGATGGTTGTGTTATACTAGACCAAACTACGAAGAGGATGATTGAATCGGGTGATTATGTTATATCCATCATGCTACAACACATAGAACCTCATGCACTTCACAGGAACAATTATCCACTTCTAGTAAGTCTTATCCTATCTCTCGCTATATCAATTTTGATTTTTCATCCAATCAAAATGCTTTCCTCTCAGTCATCATGTCACATGATGAGACCAAGCATTACATGCAGGCCATACAACATCAGCATTGGAGCAAAGCAATGGAACAAGATATTCATGCCTTAGAAGAAAATAATATGTGGACTCTTGAACCATTGCCTACAGGGAAAAATCTAGTAGGTTGCTGATGGGTTTACAAGATATACACAAAACTAATGGTGAGATAGATAAGTGTAAGGCCCGCTTAGTCTCAAAAGGATTCACCCAGATGGAAGGAGAGGATTTTCAGGAAACATTTGCCCCTGTTCCTAAAATGATAATAGTATGATGTTTGTTAACCGTTGCAGCAGCTAAGCATTGGCAACTACATCAGATGGATATGAGCAATGCTTTCCTTCACGGTGATTTAGAGGAAGAGGTCTACATTGCTGTTCCTCCAGGTTATATGGTTTTAAATTCAATCCTTGTGTGTCGATTAAGAAAGTCATTATATGGTCTATGTCAGGCTTCTCGCAATTGGTATGCCAAGCTTTCAAAGAGCTTAGCTACATATGGTTTCCATCAATCGAATGCATATCATAGCTTGTTCACATATTCATCCAACAATGTTTCTGAGACACCCCGTTGTGTCCCGGTATTTTATTAGCTTAAAACCTTATTAATGTATGCCTTAATCACTCGCTTAACGGGAAAAGACATAAAAATTAAAACTTATATAATAATCATATAACTTCTTCAAATTAAACACACCAACGTTGTAATATATAAATGCACACATGTTTATTTATTACATTACCAAAACACTGTTGAGGGTATCCTCTCAGTAGGAGCCCTCACAGGCATAAACTTAAAATAAAAATCATACTTAGCGGAAACATATAAAAATTACTTCTTAGACACACTGGCCATAATATCTATACTCTAATCACCATGGATCACAGCCCGACCTCCAGCGTCTGGTTCGTAGGTGATGCGTGATTTTTAAGATATAAAGGCAAGTGCACCTCGTCGCAATCAAGTAATACGGTGGTAAGACCGGTTATCCTATCCACAGGGATTGGTTGTCAATTACCAATTCACAAACTCAACAACTATCTAGACTAAACTAAAGTATGAAAAGATCATAAAACAAAGAAATAAAGTATTTTTGGTCTTTTGGGAATTTTATCGAACACTTGGTATGCAAACAGAGATGTGGCTAAGATTGTTAGGGTTAGACTACACTAATCCTCCCTTAATTGCAATGAAATGGTTATCAACACAAGTCCTACTTCAATTATGACAATCAAGCCTTTTCTAAAATACTCAAGCCTAATGTCTTAGGTGCATTGAGCCTAAAACCCCAAATCAAACCCTAATGCCTTAGGTGGATTAATCTGTGATTTTGCATTAAGTCAAGACTTATAAGATTGCAAGCATTCAACACCTATGTCTAGATTCTTGAACTACTTGGCATATGATTCATGAGCATGCCTTAACACCAACCTTCCAGTCATCTATCAAAGCAACATATCATTCCTATGGGTAGCTAATCCAAGGAAAGCATTAAGCACAGAATCACATACTCATAAAGAAATAGAGACTTGCATTAAAACACCAAATCAATTACAAACAAGTTCAGAAAAGCTACATCTAACCCCAACAATGGGGGAATTTAACTACTCATATACAAAGAAAACCAAACTAGAGAAATAGGAGAAGAGGAGAGAAGAGGCTCCATGTGAGCTTTCCTTCTTCTTCAAAGCAACCCCTCTTGGCTCCCTTCTAGGGTTGAAACCCTAGCCCAGTCATAGCCTCCAAGTGCCTCCAAATGCCTCCCTTTGGACCCTTTTTTAGGTTAGAAGTCAGTCCCCTTTTCTGTTCAGCGCAGCTTTATTTATAGATCAGTCGCGCGTCACGGCCGTGATGGCCATCACGGCTAGGCCGTGACGGCTTCTGGAGTGGGCGAATTTGCACAAAATGGGTTCTCGCGAGGCGAGCCCTTTGTTCGCGACGCGAATCCTGAATTTCTGGTAGGTCACGGCCGTGATGCATATCACGGGCAGGCCGTGACAGTCTCTGACTTTTGCCTTCTGCTCTGCTTGATCACGGCCGTGATGGTCATCACGGCCAGGCCATGATGGGCTCTGTTTGGCTCATATTCTTCACTTTTCAAGCTCTATTTCATCCAAGCTCCACCATGGCTGATTTTGATGATTTTTACATTGAATTCCTGCAAAACAACACCAAGACACCGCTTCACCCGTTCCAAGGGAAAATCTAACTAAATCAACTAAATAATGGCTAATCTATATGCAAAATGCATGCAAAAGTATACAAAAAATATGATGTAAAATCACACTATCAAATCACCCCAAGCTTAATCAATTGCTTGTCCTCAAGCAATCACTAAGGCCAGAAGAATAAACAGAACATTGATAGTGAACCAAGAACCCGAGTAAATAATCCAAGTGATAAGTAATTCAAACAATTCAGTAAGAGACAATCAATTCAAGTCCAATTAGAGGCTTAGGTTCCTTAGACTCATATTCTCACTGATTTGGGCACTCTTTCTCACTTGAAGCTCACCCCAAGCTTGTTCATTTGCTTGGCTCTCTTCCTCACCACTCAAGTGTTTAGGGAATAAGACATTTCACTCAATTTTCCTCAAGGAATGAATCCTACCATAGGCTTGACTATCAACCAAATCTCTACTTTATTAATGAAAACAATTAAGAATCAAGAGGTCTTTTATTTGGTTGTAACATGGCCATGGGATTAATCGTTAGGTGGGGATAACAAGAAAAGGATATTTCCAAAAGGCTACACAACATATCAACATTTTCAAAGCATGACCTTCTAAAATACCTTCTTAGGTTTTCAATTCATTTTTCCACCTTTCTTTTCTTTCTTTTTCTTTTTATTTCTCACTCCTGTTTGTCATCCCCTTCTCTATTTATTTTTCTTTTTCTTTTGTTTTTCTTTTATTTGGAGAAGGGGAGATTTTTCAACTCAAGAGAATTTTTTTTTTTTTTTGATTCTTTCATCCCATACTTTCTTCAACTACCCTTTTACACCCTTTTTGTAATACTTTAGAAGGTCCCTTATCAAGCATATTTATCAAAACATTTCAGGGTACCAAGAAAAGCATTTTATTCTTTTGTAGGCTCAAAATTGGGCAACTAAGGGGTAGCATTTCATCATTCAAAACTCTGAAGACCAGAAAAATACCTATTGCCTCAATCATTTTCAAAAATGTTTTCAAAAATTTTCAAGCTTCAAAATGGTTTCAAGTCAAGTTCTAGAGAAATTCATCCAAGAGGAATAACACTCTAACACAAAGAATGGGGTAAAATTTTGTGAGTACCCCTTTGGCTCAAAATCTCACATTTTAGTTCAGAATCAATGAAAATCACAAGTCCACAGAACCATATGCTAATTATTAACTATCCAAGATTATCTCAAACATTTTCATTTGCAGCCATATCACAAGAATAAACAGAATTGGGTTCAAGAATTCACTATCACAAGTTATTTGACACTTAGTTCTCACAATCAGATGCAAAATTCAGGCAAGGGGCTATCTAATAATGTGATCATGCAAAACTATCATGCAAAACTATATGAATGCCATATGAACAAATGCAAATGCAAAATTCCCCTACCCCAAGCTTAAGAATTTACATTGTCCCCAATGTAAACAATCAAGTTAGAGAAAGGAAAGAAAAATAAAATAAGATAAAATGGAACGGCTTACCGAGGCGGTAACAAGTGTTGGCTTACATTCCAGTCAGAAACTGCCTGAGAATTGGGTGCTTTTTCTTGTCATCTTGCTCTTCCCTTCCTTCTTTCCCTGAAATTACTTGGCAATTTTATTAGTAAAAGAAAACTCTTGATCTTCTCAAATTATTCAAGAGTTTAAAATCAAAATAAATTCTAACTAAAGAGAAAGGAAAATGAAAAAAGGAAAAGAAAAATTGGGTTGCCTCCCAATAAGCGCTTCTTTAATGTCACTAGCTTGACTTATTAAAAAGTATCCACCTGGATCCTCCTCCCGGATCAAATGGAAATTGGGGCGGTGATTGTAACAGTAATATAACTTTATTTTCAATTCCACCCAGCCATTGGGTGGAAATTCCATTGACCTTTAAAATTATAAACTCACTTCCTCTCGGGTCAAGTGGAATTAACAAGAGGAAGTGTGACATACAAGTGGAAGGGGCTAACTTACAAGTATCCACACATGCATGCAAGCCAACATAATTATTTAATGCAGTAAAATCAGATTGCTCAGCATACATGGTGGAGGGAATGCTTTCCAAATGCCCTGCCTCCTCACTTGTTGTTTCCCAAGGATTTGTGGAAGGTAATCCCTCTTGTTGTGGTTTACTCACCACCACCACTTCATTTTCAATTTGATCCATTCCCAAAACCAGATTTTTCTCAAATTCTACTTCATGTGGCTCTATGGGAATCATACATGGTGGTGGGGGTGGTAAATATGACAAAAAGGTTTCCCAATCCTCCTCGGAGTATATATATATAAGCTCACCAGTCATAGGATCGACTCGTGATGGGATGTTATGAGATAGAGAAAACTCCTCAAAGAATTCTCCCAAATTTATATCATCTTCCCAACACAAGTAGTCCTCCAAAACATGACTGGAAGCTTCCTCATCAGGTGGATAATAAAAATTTTTCATGATTTTCGTCCACCTTTCAAAAACAGAACTCAAAACAAAAAAAAAATGAAATATACACAGAAAAATAAAAATAAAAAAAAATAAAAATGTCTAAATTAGTTGCCTCATTTGTTACTAATGATATTGACAAAGCCAATCCCCGGCAACGGCGCCAAAAACTTGTTGCGTGATTTTTAGAATATATAAAGGCAAGTGCACCTCGTCGCAATCAAGTAATACGGTGGTAAGACCGGTTATCGTATCCACAGGGATTGGTTGTCAATTACCAATTCACAAACTCAACAACTATCTAGACTAAACTAAAGTATGAAAAGATCATAAAACAAAGAAATAAAATATTTTTGGTCTTTTGGGAATTTTATCGAACACTTGGTATGCAAACAGAGATGTGGCTAAGATTGTTAGGGTTAGACTACACTAATCCTCCCTTAATTGCAATGAAATGGTTATCAACACAAGTCCTACTTCAATTATGACAATCAAGCCTTTTCTAAAATACTCAAGCCTAATGTCTTAGGTGCATTGAGCCTAAAACCCCAAATCAAACCCTAATGCCTTAGGTGGATTAATCTGTGATTTTGCATTAAGTCAAGACTTATAAGATTGCAAGCATTCAACACCTATGTCTAGATTCTTGAACTACTTGGCATATGATTCATGAGCATGCCTTAACACCAACCTTCCAGTCATCTATCAAAGCAACATATCATTCCTATGGGTAGCTAATCCAAGGAAAGCATTAAGCACAGAATCACATACTCATAAAGAAATAGAGACTTGCATTAAAACACCAAATCAAATACAAACAAGTTCAGAAAAGCTACATCTAACCCCAACAATGGGGGAATTTAACTACTCATATACAAAGAAAACCAAACCAGAGAAATAGGAGAAGAGGAGAGAAGAGGCTCCATGTGAGCTTTCCTTCTTCTTCAAAGCAACCCCTCTTGGCTCCCTTCTAGGGTTGAAACCCTAGCCCAGCCATAGCCTCCAAGTGCCTCCAAATGCCTCCCTTTGGACCCTTTTTTAGGTTAGAAGTCAGTCCCCTTTTCTGTTCAGCGCAGCTTTATTTATAGATCAGTCGCGTGTCACGGCCGTGATGGCCATCACGGCCAGGCCGTGACGGCTTCTGGAGTGGGCGAATTTGCACAAAATGGGTTCTCGCGAGGCGAGCCCTTTGTTCGCGACGCGAATCCTGAATTTCTGGTAGGTCACGGCCGTGATGCATATCACGGGCAGGCCGTGACAGTCTCTGACTTTTGCCTTCTGCTCTGCTTGATCACGGCCGTGATGGTCATCACGGCCAGGCCATGATGGGCTCTGTTTGGCTCATATTCTTCACTTTTCAAGCTCTATTTCATCCAAGCTCCACCATGGCTGATTTTGATCATTTTTACATTGAATTCCTGTAAAACAACACCAAGACACCGCTTCACCCGTTCCAAGGGAAAATCTAACTAAATCAACTAAATAATGCCTAATCTATATGCAAAATGCATGCAAAAGTATACAGAAAATATGATGTAAAATCACACTATCAGTAGGGAGTTCCGTCCAACTCCTCAGCAACCTCCGTTTCATATAGAGTTCTGTCCAGCTCCTCAGCAACATAATTCTCCATCGGGTCTTCTAAGGTAAGTAAAGTAACCCACAAAAATACAGAAATATAGGGGGTAAGAAGCAGTTCTATCATCAAAAAGCGGAAAAGAGTAATAGTAAATTATACAGTAATTGTCACAGACATAACATCATTCAACACCTAACTAACAAATCATCCTCAAGCAAATGTATCATCCTCTACCCCCAAACTCATACAACTAGACTTTCATACTGA
Source organism: Sophora flavescens (assembly GCA_030762895.1). NCBI lineage: Eukaryota > Viridiplantae > Streptophyta > Magnoliopsida > Fabales > Fabaceae > Sophora > Sophora flavescens. The sequence continues at coordinate 140,718,919 of CM061066.1, read as the reverse complement.
CGTGGCCACTACTGATTTCTTTCACACATTCCTCTCGGGGAATGTCAGTCAATTGATCAAGCGACAGGTTCCAAATTCCCGGGGAACACTCTCTTCCATGGTGAGAACGCTCACGCTAAGCATGACATTATAGCTGCATGATGCTCCCGGTGCTCACCCTATCCACTCCCGGGGGAGCTCAATGAAATTCAATGACACTATAGCTGCACAACCTATTTCTAAGGTGGAACGGACTAGCGAGAATTCTTGACCTCGTGTATTATATTACCAATACACGGTTGTGAACACCAAGACCGACCTCGTGTATTATATTACCAATACACATGAATCTCACCAATCCATTTTAACAACATCCTAGTGCCTTAACCTTCCACTAGAACTCAACAAATTTTCTAGGTCACCACACCTCATTACAATACATCATCTAGGTTAGGCACCTCTAAGTCACAATTATTCTCACACCCAAAGCAAACAACTATCTCTCGAGCAACATATATATCTTTGCTTAAAATTCACTAAACACAATATTAACAACCAGGCAGATCATGCATAACGTAACATAACATCAGAAGATATTCAAACACCAAAGATAATACGTCACATGCAGGTGGAATACCTCAACCAGCGGATCACAGTAAATTCAACAACTACAATAAAATTCAGACATCATCAACTAACTAAAATCAACCTATATCGATAAACCTACAATTCCCGAATCACCATTGGTTTTACAGAAAATGTTTCCAATGTGATTTTGGTCTTGTCGATTACTCGACCACTAGTAGGGTTTAGGTCGCCCTACACAATTATCATATAATCTACTACTTATCGATTCCGACGATAGGTTGATTCTTTCCCCCACCTAATTGACGTGAACGCTTTCCCGTACAAGCTTCGAATGCATCCATGCTACTGCCAAGAACCTCAGCACGCTGTCCAACAACATCCACAAATCTGCCACCATTCATCCTTACACATCCATCATTCCGCTTTCCGTCCCGATTACACATACGAGTAACACAATTCGCCGGAGGTACTAGGGAATAAAGCACGTTGGAAGCATTCTTTAACTGGTCTTTGGTTCTGATATCTGAGGTTGCTTGAGAGAGTAATCTTCTGACTTTTCTTGATAAGCGTGAGACTGAGTAGGAGATAAGGCTTCAAGCTCCATTACTCTGGCAACAGAACTCTATTTAAAAAACTGAACGGTTACACTGAATAAATATACCTCCTAAAGTTCCTCACAAAGTTTCAGCCCGATCCAACGGTTAAAACATCTCAGATCACAATTCTTTGGTGACAGCTTAGATGGTATCCGAGTTGAGTTTCTCACCTCCTAGGCCTACTGTCTGAGCTTCATATCTCACACTGTGGAGGCTTTTTCCAAATTCATACCGTTGGATATGAAGAACCACAATTCTTGAACCTTATTCTAAAATTTGAGAATGATCCAACGGTTGAAGAGTGTTTGACGACTCTCTCCCTGAGACTGTTCCAACTAGGTTTCAAAGCTTCCAACAAAGGCTTCTTGTAACTATTGAGGTTTCTCTCTCAATTCTTCTCCTCTAATCCGAAGTAGTGGTTGATAAAGAGAGTTAATAAGATAAGTAAGATAACTAAGATTATAGAAGTGAGGGTTTACCTCTAGATAATGAAAGAAAGTGAAAGAATGATCAAGTTGTGCAAGAACAACAATGGAGTTTTTGAAGAAAAAATGAAGAAGAAATGGAAAAGATGAAGTGAGAAATGTGGAGGGGGACTGATTCTGTGGTTTGGGGTTTAAAAGGGTAGATCTTAGGCTTTGTTTGGTTCCTTAGAGTTCAATTAATGAGTTTTGTGAATATTAAATTAATATAAGCTTAACCATAGTTAATAGTTAACTTAACTAGGGTTATGTTACTAACTATGGTTAAAAAGTATGTGGCTCACAATTAATGTAAGTGTGGCTGATTTTGGGCCGCATCTAATGAGTCATCCATGACTCATTGATCCCATCCATCAGCAGCTCCCGAAAATCCCGTACGCAGCTCCGTCATTTACCCGATTTCGGTTTTTGAGGGAAAAATGATGAGCGAAAGCAAAATAAATTAGGTATGGTTTAGTATATATGACTTCACAAAATTGAGGAGATGTGGGAGGTTTACAACCATGTAAAATGAATGGTTAAGAGTGCGTAGATGTGTCTTGTTAATAATCGCGAAAGCTTGGGGTATTTTCGTCATTTTACCTAAAAGTCATGATTACTAGCATTTAATGCTCATAAATGCTTGGTGACTCATCCTCCATGAGTCATCATGTATGACTCGTTGTCCCGATCTCTTGACGGGTCTCTGCAGTTCCGTTTTCGACTCCGTCGGTTTCCCGATTAGGGTTTCTGTCTATTTTTCGATCGAAAATTTTCAAAATAATCAAACTCGTTGGAAATACGATTTAAACATAAACCATTTCGTTCACAAGTTAAAATTAGGTTTTCTGATCATTAAAATCTTACTGTCAGTAAAAATACCAACCGTTTTCCGTCCAAACTTTTACCAAAATTCGTCGTATAAACATAATATTTTATTTCTGATCAGAAATTTGGAAAGTAGACTTCCTCATGGACAAAATATAAAAAATCTACAAATCTCAATTTTTAGGTCAAATTAGGGTTTTCTGTCAGTATAAAATTATACTGTCAGTTAAAAACGCAGACCGGGCTCCGTCTAAATTTTCAACCCAAAATTTTACCGTAGCCTTCTACCATAAGAGAGACTATGAATATGATTTTATTTTATTCAAAATCACTTTATAACTCTTAGATTAAAATATAATTAATTATATTTTAATCGATTAAACAACGTAATTAAAAATCGGGTCTTTAGAGTTTCCCTTACAGTCCTTGTTTATGTGGACGATTTGATCATTGCAGGAAACAACACAGAAGCTTTCAACCTATTTAAAGCATACTTGAGTAGTGTTTTCGCATGAAAGATCTAGAAGGTCTTAAGTACTTTCTTGATCTTGAATTGGCACGAGGACCAGTAGGGTTTTTCCTTTGGCAACGTAAGTAAAATGGTTTGGTCTACTTGAAAAATTGACAGCAATTAAACAGAAGTATCTAATTTACAGAAGTTTAAAGCAGGAGTACCAGCATAAATAACAAAATAAACCCAGACCACCAACTGAAGAACCATCAAAAACTGGTCACCCACCCAATGACCTAGGAAACAGCATCGGGACGAAAATTGCTGTCCACCTCACGCTTGGGACCAACACTAGGAGCCATCACAAGATCCCAAGAGACTCCTTTCCAAGGTTTTATGTAAGACAAAACTAAAATAAAATTCTAATTGCAAGTATACCGAAGAAACAAAGCATTTACGACAGTTTGTAATATTCAAAAAACAAAATATTCCAATTTGGAATTTAAACATGCGAAGGTTTTGCAACTTTCTTGAGGTTTAACGTTCCCAGAATCTGGAATCAAAAGAACATGACAGGGGCAACCATTATATATCTTCGCAAAAGATTCAAACTTCAATACCCAATTTCACATTGAATGTGTTCAAACTGAACCCTGTGTTGCAATTTTGTTTTGCGACAACAGTACGTAAGAACATAGCAATAACAGAGGCACACAGCTATGGGTGACGCCGACACGGAGTGGGCACAACAGCGCTGAGGGGGCAACGACAACACGTAAGAACTAGACAGCTGCACGGTGTAAGTGATGGCGTCACAATGTGGGTGATGGCGGCATGAACTGGGTGAAGAAAAAATGGGTACGACAAAACTTGAAAGAAGGCTCCGAGAGAAAGAATAAGGTCACCTGTGGGAGTTTAATGACTTGGTATGTGTTTGGTTCCACTTCTGGAGACCCCAGAAGTGTTTTTGCACCTGTCAAACATGATTCTGGTAGAAAAAGAGGTATTTGGTTACACGTTCGTGGAATCAATTTTGCATCTAGAATTGATTCTATCAGAAGCAGCTTAAAGTAGCTTCTACTTTTGGATTGAAAAATTACACTAAGTTTTACATCAAACTTGCTTTGAGAATAAAAACATCCAAACATAAATCACTTTACTTCAAACTCAATTGTATTGAAATCAATTCTACAAAATGAATTACATCCAAAATCAAGTTTGTCAAGCACTCAACCAAACACACACTAAGGATCCGTTTGTTTTAGATTTTGATAGAATTGATTTTGGAAAAATCAAGGTTAAAAAAATTGATTGTGTTTGGTAACAATATTTTAAAAGTGGGTTTAGAAGAATTGATTTTGTTTGGTTGATAAAGTAAAATCACTTTTGAAGTGTAAATATGTAGAATTTTGTGGGGCCTACATCTAGAATCAGTTATTTTCAACGAAAAAGCTAGAAATTTTTGCTTCTACAAAACTCAGTTTTGACCCACCAGGAATCAATTATTTCCAACGGAGTTTTGTAAACAAACGCATGAACAGTACCCAGATGCATGAATCACCCCAAACGGAAAAAAGTGTCGTTTGCATTAGGAATAATCCTAACCAAACGGGCACTAAACCATTGGTTTCAAGTAAAATAAAGGGTCAAGATGGGGAATAACAACACTTACTCTTCGAGTAATTAGTGGATCCCCTTACGACTCAAATGAGTGGAGTGTGTTAATATGAGATAAGAGATGAACAAATTTGGATATTTGGATCACACATGAATGTCAAGATTATAACATAAATTAGTGTGACTATTTTAAGTGATCACATGACCACCGACTCAAGTGAGCGAAGTGTGTTATTATGAGAGATGAAATGAGTAAATTTGGACCATTGGATCATACATAAATGGTCAAGATTTAAACATAAAGTCATGAGACTTTTTTAAGTGATCACATGACTACCAACTAATTTCTCATCACTACTAGAAAACTTGAATTTTCGGACGGAATTTTCGGACGGAAATGTTTCCGTCTGAAATCTTCCGAAAATTTCAGACGGATTGTGTTATTTTTTATATTTTCCTTAATCTGTCTGAAATCCGTCCGAAATTTCGGACGGATTTCAGACGGATTGTGTTACTTTGTATATTTCCCTAGAAATCCGTCCGAAATCCGTCCGAAATTTTCGGACGGATTTCAGACGGATTGTGTTATTTTGCATATTTTGCTTGATTTATCTTGCATCCGTCTGAAATCCGTCCGAAATTTTCGGACGGATTTCAGACGGATATTTTATTTTCGATATTTTCCTAGATTAATCTTGCATCCGTCTGAAATCCGTCCTCGGACGGATTTCAGACGGATTTGTTATTTTGCATATTTTACTTGATTTATCTTGCATCCGTCTGAAATCCGTCCGAAATTTTCGGACGGATTTCAAACGGATATTTTATTTTCGATATTTTCCTAGATTAATCTTGCATCCGTCTGAAATTCGTCCGAAATTTTCGGACGGATTTGTTATTTTGCATATTTTCCTTGACTTATCTTGCATCCGTCTGAAATCCGTCCGAAATTTTCGGACGGATTTCAGACGGATATGTCTCCTCATTTTTTTCAGCAGACCCGCGCACGCGTAAAAGCCCTCCTCTTCTTCTTTTTGGGTGAAAAATTTAAATAGTATAATTCTAAACTTAATAATCTAATAGAACCCTATTCTATCTGTTGTTCAGCTGGAAAATAAGAAACCCCTCCTTCTCCGTTTGCTTTTGCGTTTTGCTGCATCTCGCCACTGTTCATCGATCATCGCCATCCTCATCTGCGTCTGCATCTCGCCATTGTTCATCTCCATCGATCATCTGGCCTCCTCTGTTGCTTGCTTTTTTCTCTTGCTAGGCGCTCCACTGTTCATCTCCATCTCGTCTGCGTTTGTTGAAAAGCTTGGTGAGCAGACGGTATATTTGCTGTTGAAAAGCTCTTGGAGACTTTTGTTGAAAAGGTTGGTGCTAACCTTTAACCTTCAATATTTTGGTATCTGTATATGATGGCTATTGTCCCTATTTTCTTCCATTGATACATTGTACAGTTTGAGGGTTTGAGTAACAATGATTTTTACTCTATTGGCAATTTTAATGATGTTTCTTGCATTCTCGTATGCTCTGTCTTTGTATTTGTTATCTTCTTTTGTAATTGAATGAATTTATTGTTGCTCTCAAGCTGTTTGGTGAAACACCTGAACCACTATGTAGTTTACTTTGATTGGTGATTTACCCTCTTGCCTTCTTTATCATGAGATGGTTTGATCCTTATGATGTGTGCAAGGTTTATGAAATTTGGAATTATTTTCACTTCTGAGGATGTTTGGAGCACTTCACAGCCTCTTAGGGAGTGCTATCTTCCTATCTCAGATCATCACTGAAAGCCATCTTAAGCTTTAGCAGAGAAGGTAAGAGCTATCTCACTTTTACCCTCACTCATATCTGTTTTTCTGCTCTTGATGGATATCATTAACTTTGCTAGTTGATTAATATAAACCAAATCTAGGGGTTGAATTTTCAGAACAATATCTGTTAATATCCGGCCTCTTTAAATAATCATTATGAGAACATTATTATATGACATTTGTGCTGGCAAAAATTCTTGGTGGTGATGAATGATGTTTTTGGATATTGATTTTGATACTTATGAGTTTGGCCTTTTGGCCCTTTCTCTTCCATAGAACACCTGGCCTTGCAGTCTAATCCAACCCTCATTGGAGAAATACCTCCAAGTTTGGGTAGTGTTGCTAGTCTGAGAGTCCTGAGCCTGTCCCAGAACAGCTTACAAGGAAACATCCCAAGACAAATTGGTGGTTTGGTTTGTCTAGAGCAACTTGACCTCAGTTATAATAACTTGAGTGGTCAAATCCCCAAGGAAATTGGAGGTCTGAAAAGTATGACCATTTTGGACCTCAGTTGGAATAAAATTGAAGGTGGTCTTCATTATTCTCTTGGACAACTTCAACATCTTCAGAAGATGGATTTGAGCTCTAACAGGCTTAGTGGAAGAATACCTCCTGATTTAGGAAAGCTTAAGAGGTTAGTCTTGCTTGATATGAGTCATAATTTTATTGGTGGTCCTATTCCTGAAACACTGTCAAGTTTGGAGCATTTAGAATATTTACTCATTGATGACAACCCCATCAAGGCAGGGATACCCCTTTTCATAGGGAACCTTTGGAAGCTCAAATCAGTGAACTTCTCAGGGTGTGGATTGATTGGCTCCATACCCAATTCTTTCTCTTCCTTGAAAAACCTTTCAGCTCTCTCCTTGGATAACAATAGCCTCAGTGGCCCAACTAGAAATTATAGGCTCCGGCTTTTTCCATTATAGAGAGTTAGATATAAGGAAGAACCACTCAGCAAGGCATGTCTTAGTGGTATCTATTTTAGAGTTTGTCAGTTTTCTTATGTTAAGAGTGGGGAGGTAATAGAGTTGCTCACTTGCTCATGCCTTAGCATCACTAACTTTCTCTTTCAGGGACACCACTTGGGTACAGGATGCTCCATTTTCAATCAACAATCTAGCTATGCTTGATGTATTAGCTTTGGCTTCACTTTTATATTTATAATCCTATAACTAATTGATCACCAAGATATAGTCCTATTTATAAGGTTGGGCAATTTAAATCCTAAACCAATACAAAAACCAGATCAAATCAGTTATTGAAGATCCATAGAATGCGGTCACGGTCGTGATGGGCATCACATCCTGGCCGTGACAGATTCTACCTAGTAGGGGTCTGGCTCAGTTGACATGTCACGGCCGTGATAGGCATCGCGGCCTGGTCGTGACAGCTTCTGCCTTACTAAATGGTTTGTCACGACCGTGATGGGTATCACAGCCGGGCCGTGACAGATTCTGCCTAGAAGGGGTCTGGCTCAGTTGACATGTCACGGCCGTGATGGGCATCACGGCCTGGCCGTGACAGCTTCTGCCTTACTAAATAGTATGTCACGGCCGTGATGGGCATCACGGCCTGGCCGTGACAGCTTCTGCCTTCAACGCTTCACTAAATGGTCTGTCACGGCCGTGATGGGTATCACGGCCTGGCCGTGACAGATTCTGCCTAGAAGGGGTCTGGCTCAGCTGACATGTCACGGCCGTGACCGTGACAGATTCTGACTTTTCATTCTTCCTTTTCTCCTAGTTTATAAATAACATGAATTAGTTTCAATTCTATTCAATGATACATATATGCCTTGTTAAATTTTTATTTACATGATACAGAATATGGAAATTCCCGAGCATCGAAAGTGGATGTATAATAGACTTCTTCCAAATCGGGGGGGATTAAGAAGGGAATTTGTAGAAGGTGTCCGAGATTTTGTTAACCAAGCAACTAGGCAACCTCAATATTCTCTAAATGGTAGTACACTTAGGTGTCCTTGCAAAAAACATGGAAACAAAGCTTTCTTAACTCCAGATGAGGTTATGGTTGATTTGTATAAGCATGGTTTCAAGCCAAGCTATTGGTGTTGGGATTCACATGGAGAAAGTTCGTTGAGTTCAAATGATAGAAACACAAGCAATGTGCACGAAGAAGGTACATGTAGCCAGTCGTTAGGTGCTGAGCCACAAAGAAATCCATGTGAATCAATGATTTTTGATGCTGTTGGGCCAGAAATTATGGGCGAGATCGAGAGACGCATGGAGGAGCCTCCAAATGGGGAAGCAAAGAAATTTTATGATTTGTTGCACTCTGCACAACGACCACTATGGGAAGGTTGTGTTGACCACTCAGAATTATCTATGGCAGTTTGAATGTTGAATATTAAAGTCGAAGGGAATATATCACAACAAAGCTTTGATGATATACTTAAAGCTATGAAGGAAGGTATGCCTAAGGATAACTTGCTCGTCCCTAATTTTTATAGAGCGAAGAAGTTGGTATCAAAACTTGGGATGGGTAGTAAACAAATAGATTGTTGCATTAATGGTTGTATGTTGTACTACAAAGATGACCTAGTAAAAAAAGACTGTCGGTTTTGCCAAGCTCCACGGTAAGGAGGTGCCTTTAAAGCGTATGCATTATCTACCACTCACACCCAGGTTAAAGAGATTATATGATTCTATGAACTCTGCACGTCATATGAGATGGCACTATGAGCATCAACAAGTTCAAGGTGTCCTCGAACACCCATCTGATGCAGAAGCGTGGAAGCATTTTGATCAAACATATCCACAATTCTCTTCTGAATCACGCAATGTGAGACTTGGATTATGTTCTGATGGATTCACTCCTTATGGTCAATCTGGTTCAAAATATTCATGTTGGCCAGTAATTGTGACTCCTTACAACCTTCCGCCTTGGATGTGTATGACAACTCCTTATTTGTTTTTGACCATGATCATTCCTGGTCCTCGTAATCCCAAAAGTAAGATAGATGTGTATTTGCAGCCTTTGATTGATGAGCTAAAGTTATTGTGGGAAGAGGGCACTTTAACCTATGATATTTCTACAAAGCAAAATTTTGTAATGAGAGCTGCACTAATGTGGACAGTTAATGATTTTCCTGCGTATGGAATGTTGTCAGGATGGATGACAGCAGGGAAATTGGCATGTCCATATTGCATGGAACACTTAAAGGCATTCCGACTGAAGCATGGTGGGAAGGCATCATGGTTTGATTGCCACAGACAATTCTTGCCAAATGATCACATATTTAGAAGAAATAAAGATGCATTTTACAAGAATAGGGTTGAGAGATCAGAACCGCCTCCTAGGTTGACTGGGGAGCAAATATTGCAGCAAATTCATATGAAACCAAAGATAACCGAGTTTGTTCAAATTCAAATACCTGGGTATGGAATTGAGCATAATTGGACAAAGCGAAGTATATTTTGGGATTTACCGTATTGGAGCACTAATTTATTTCGCCATAATCTCGATGTAATGCATATTGAGAAAAATGTATTTGATAATGTGTTTAACACTGTTATGGACATTCAAGGCAAGACTAAAGATAATTTAAAGGCAAGAATGGACTTGAGAGAGTATTGCAAACGCAAGGATTTAGAACTACATGAACAAAATAATGGGAGGATAAAAAAGCCCAAGGCAAACTACACATTTACTTTGGAACAGAAAAGAGCAATTTGTGAATGGGTGAAGGGTTTAAAGATGCCGGGTGGATATGCTTCAAACTTGGCTAGATGTGTGGACATGAAGGAGGGAAAGTTACATGGAATGAAAAGTCACGATTGTCATGTGTTCATGGAACGTTTGCTTCCAATTGATTTTAACACATTGCCAGAGCAAATATGGAAGGTTTTAACTGAGCTCAGTCAATTCTTTAGAGATTTATGCTCGACATCAGTAAAGGTAGATGACCTTATTAGACTTGAACAAAATATTCCAATTGTGTTATGCAAACTAGAACGCATTTTCCCTCCTGGTTTTTTTGACTCAATGGAACATTTACCTATTCACCTATCATATGAAGCAAAGGTCGGTGGTCCAGTTCAATATAGATGGATGTACCCTTTTGAGAGGTATTGCCTCGTCACACTTGTAACAAAAATAAAAGTTTAGTTTGTTGTGTTCTTTTGTAGTTTTTTTTTTGTGTCCCTTTTAGTCTCACATGAAACCATTCTTTCTTTATGGTAGGTTCCTTCATCACCTTAAAAAGAAGGTTAAGAACAAGGCTCGTGTTGAAGGATCTATAATTGAGTCATACCTTACTGAGGAGATTTCTCAATTTTGTACTTACTATTTTGAGCCAAAAGTACAACCTTACCATACCAGCATTGGAAGAAAAGATTCTACGAGTGAAGATGATTTGGTACAATCGACCTTTTCCATTTTCAATTTGCCTGGCCGTTTTACTGGTGGATGCAAAACTCGTTTTTTGGAGGATAGGGAATTTACTGCTGCCATGAATCATATATTAATTGATTGCGATGAGATTTAACCATATATTAAGTATGTACTTTTTAAAATGGACATACATCATTTGCTAATATAGTTTGACTAATGTCATGAATTTAATTGAATGAAATTCATGTCACAATAGGATATTTGTGGAGACATTGCGTATTGTTCATCCTAATATGAGTGATGAACAAGTTGATAAGTGCATTGAAGAAAACTTTGCAACATGGTTGAAAGATTATGTAAGCCTTTATTTTGAAATAGATCTACATAGATACTATATTTTAAATGTAATTTTAGTAACACTCTTATTGTTGAATGATTTTATGTAGGTTGACAATCCTTCAAATAATGTGCTAGATTCAAATATACATGCCTTGTCATGGGGTCCTTTAAGAATTGTAAAAACTTAACCTATTTACTTTGTGAATGGCTTCAAATTTCACACAAAAGCACATTCAATTGAAAAGTCTACTATGAATTGTGGAGTATGTGTTAAAGGTACAGGATATGGTGAATATGAAAAAGACTTCTATGGCCAACTTGAAGAAATTATCCAAATTGAATATCCTGGATTACCATTAAAAAGGGTTGTGTTGTTCCAATGTGAGTGGTTTGATCCTAAAATTGGTAGAGGAACAAAGGTGGATAAACAATATGGTATCATTCAAGTTCGGCACAATAGACGTTATGGAAAATATGATCCATTTATTGTTGCACAAAAGGCAATTCAAGTGTATTTTGATCCACATCCAATAAGAACTAGGAACAATGCAGATTGGTGGTTTGTAATCAAAACCAAAGCTAGGGGTGTGATTGAGGATCAACAAATTGGTGACTTTGCATATCAAGAGGATTTCACAAATCAAAATTTGGGTCACATCTCAATTGACCTTGATATACCTATTACATTACTAGATGATGATGGAAGATTTGATGAGGTTGATGGATTTTATGATGGTGGCCATAATTTTATCAATGATGATGATGATGATTATGATGATGACAATGACGATAGTGAGGAGGAGACGATGGATGATGTGCTAGATGAAGATGAAGAGTTTAGTGATCCAAGTGACAATGAGGAATAAATTTATAGTTGTTTTGTTGTACTGGTTTTTTAATGGTCTCATATGTATGTTTTTGATGACATATTTCTGGTTTGGGTATAATTACTGTTTTGGTTAATCTTTAACACTTGTGCTTAAGTTTTGCTCTTTTATTCATAAATAAATATGCTTTGCTTATCATAAAATATTATATATGTAAATGTATTTGTCATTTTAGATGTCAGGTAGAGGTACCAATAGAGGTGGAAGGACTTTGTCCTCTCGAGGTCGACGCTCATCTGGTAGAGGTGGAATTGTTGTACAAGTTGCACCTATATTACCACCAACCATACCATCTACACAAGTACCCACAAATCCATCATCATCACATGTCTTGCCTACACCATAACCACATGTGAACACGACATCAGTATCACCATCACCATCACCATCACCATCACCATCACCAACCCCAACCCCAACCCCAACCTAAATACCATCACCACATGTGAACACTACATCATCACCATCTGTATCACCATCACCATCACCAACCCAAATACCATCACCGCCACCTAGTCTACCTCAAACTTCTGAACAAACTTTGCCAAATACTCAATCATCCATCATCGAATCTCAGGTTGATGGACATGTTGATCAAGAATGTCTTCCAGAAATAAAGCCTTATGGAGATGAGTAAGTACAACAATATTATTAAGCGAAAGCTATGAACTTATAGTTTTGTAAAGTATGATTAACATGCATATATTTCTTACAATGTCTTTTACACTAACAGGTTTAATCCATCATCTACTGTTCATTTCTTAACTGCTGCCATTAAGAGCAAGTTAGATTGGTTTTGCCCTACTTGGGGACATTCAACTACTGATATGCGAGATTTGTGGTTTAAAGAATTTAAGGTAAATATGATATTAGATAATATATGTCATTAATATATTGTATCAAAGATGGTTTGCAGAATTTATGGTTGCTTACATATCATATCAATTTTATTTTCTTTTGTAGAAGAACTGTAGATGGGAACCAAAATATGATGCAAGGATTCGTCAAATTTTTGACATCAAGGGAGAAGCTCGATTTAGGAGTATTATGTATGAAGAGAGGAAAAAATATGAAAAAAGTCAAGAATACAAGCCAAAGTACATTCCTATACCAATATGGAATCAACTAATACATTATTGGGCATCAGATAAGAAGTTTAAGAATTTGTCTGTGGCAAACACTGCAAATGGTTCTATATCTATGGGTGAGCATGCACGTAGAATGGTAAGACACTTGAAATTGTTTGCTTGAGTATTTAATTTTATGAAATATTGTGAATTTTCTCATTGAAGTTATGACAAAGTGTAGGAGGTAGCTACACAGGTCAAACCTTCCATAGAAGAAGTGTTTGCTAAATGCCATTTGAAAAAGGACAACACTTGGGTTGATAATAGATCTGAGAATGCCATGGTATGTGGTGTTAAATTTAATTTTTCTATAACTTTTGTTGCATGCATGGTTCAAAATTGTTTGTTAGTGAAATGACTAACAAAACTCAAACTGTAATGTTTTGTAGGGAAATTTTAAAAAGAGAAAATCAGAGCTTTCAGTATTGTCATTGTGTCAACATGAGGATGGTGACGGGTTGTCTTGTGAAAGCCAATATATGCCAGATGACTTGACTATTTGGAAAGAAGTAGTTCCTAAAGGCAAAAAAGGGACATTATATGGTCTAGGTTCTATAGGAACAAATATCTCTTCAAAGAATGCTGTCAATTCATCCTCAAGTGCATCTAAGGACACAAACACGGAACAAGAGCTGGTAAAGTGGCAGGAAAAGGTTAAAGAGCAAGAACTTATAAATCAAGAGCAAAAGCGTAAGTTGGAGGAGCAACAAAAGAGGATTGAATCAACCGAAAGTTTGGTTGTTGCTTTATTTGGGAAGTTAAATATGCCACTACCTCCAAACTTTGTTTCTACGACAACTATGCAAGATGGATCAAATGAGACTAGTGAGCCCTCTAATGGCGACAATGATGATAATTTTAATGTTGATTGATGGCTTTGATCTAGATTTGTGAGTCCTTAAATGTCTCTACTTTGTTTTGATTTAATACACCTTGATGACACTAGTTAGTTTTATGTTGTTTTAGATCGATAAACATATTACTCTAGTTTGTGTTACTTTGTTTGACTAATGAGTACTTTGATCATAGTGGTTTGTTTTATTGTGCAAGAACTAGAATGATGAAACACTTATATGAATTTAGTTGATGTGATTGATCTTGACTGTTAGGTAAAAATATTAACAGGTATACTAGATTGTTCTTCACAGGTTAATGTCTTGTTTGGTGGTTTGTTCAAATATGTCAATTTTCAATTCAGTTTTATCTCAATCTGTGTAAAACTAAAACTTGAATAATGATTTTGATATTTCATCTCAGTGTTGTTTCAAAAGTAAATTAAGTCAATTTATAAATTTGAGTCAATTTCCTTTATAAAAAAATAATTTTTATTAAATTTGTTCAAAATCCGTCTCAAAAATCCGTGGGAAATCTGTCCCAAACAAAATCACAACATCCATCCCAAATCCGTCCGAAAAATAACCAACAAAATCACAACATCCGTCCGAAATCCGTTGGAAAACAAAAATAAATCCGTCCGAAATCCGTCCGAAAAATAACCAACAAAATCACCACATCCGTCCCAAATCCGTTGGAAAACAAAAATAAATCCGTCCGAAAAATAACCAACAAAATCACAACATCCGTCCCAAATCCGTTGGAAAACAAAAATAAATCCGTCCGAAATCCGTTCGAAAAATAACCAAAATCCGGATTTCCACATTGTCCATATTCCGTCCGCAATCCATCAATAAATATTTTCGGACAGAATTTGGGACGGATTTTATAATTTCCCACAAGGCTTTTTCAGACGGGTGCCATTCCGTCCGAAATCCGTCCGAAATAAATTATCCGTCCGAAATTCATCCAATTTCCATCCGAAATCCGTCTGAAAATCCGTCCGAAAAAGATGGATTTCTAGTAGTGCATCTTGATCATTCATGAATGATTTAATGGTCCAGATTTATTCCTCTCAACCGTCTTTTGTATATTAAATAATTTATATTTTATGGAAAGATTCCAACAATATACGTAGGAGACTAGGAGGTATCCCACTAATTTTTTCGGTCATAAAACATTTTCCATATATATATAAATAGGAAGCAGCCTATATAGGATGCTTCACTTCATTTTTGTTGGATTTTAGGATCAGGAGGGGATGAAGAGCTAGAAGAATAAAACAGTTGACATATTATAAGTTTATTAATTATAAGAACTAGTAATACATAGACTAGGACTCTAAGCAGGTAACAATACTCGCCATTGTTTGCTCCTGATACATATTTATGTGTATATTAAGGGATCCGGGTCCCTATTATCGAAAAACTAATTACCAGGACGACGGTCTTGAAAAGAACTTTCCATCCATGCATAGTCGTTTAAATATTTTTCAACCATCTGGGATTCTGATGACCTGCCACGTCCAGATCAAGTTCCTATCCATATCACGCCGCGGCGACACGGCAACGCAATGGCACGCTGGCAAAGTGGCGGGGCGGCAATGGGAATGAGGTGACAGAGAAATGGTCAGTGAAAATTGAAAACAAATGGATCTAAATGTTTTGTTGAATGTATGGAATAAGGAGTGAAGTCTCAAAAATGAAAAAACAATGGTTTCTGATACTTTAGGATTTCAGAGACTCGTATGAAAATTTTTTCCTGAATGTTTTGTATTTTTTAAATTTAAATTAATTTAAAACAAAATAGATCTGGACCCTTGAAATTTTTTAGTGACACATGTCAGGTGGAGATAAAAGGAAATGGAGATTGTCATTTCTCCTGAAAATGGAGAGGATCATGACTCTTGTATTTGTCCATTTTCGACTGATTTAGGAGAAGTCCTGTTATATTTCCACATTTACATAAGAGGTTATAAGTTTGGCTTGGTGGTTAGTGATCTGAGGCTGTACACGAGTCAAAATAATAGTAATTAAGAATGTTAGAAAAGGGGTTTTCAAAATTTGCAAGGAGAAAACAAATTGCAATTAAAATGAATTTCAATCAATTAAAAACATCAATCTAAGACATCAAGTGTTTTGCAGAATTCGTCACTATTCCAAAATATATAAATTTGTTTGCTCTCCTCCTCTTTTAATTCGAAATCTACTATATAATCATGTAAGTTTTAATCAACAAAATTGAAATAACAATCGCAATCCCTAATAATGTTGACTTTTGCACCACTTCGACTAACTTAGGTTACCAATCGGTTCCCTGATCTCTATTAGATTTTCGGATTAATCAACCCTAATTTCTAATTTTAATTCAATTATGAAAACCATATCCACATCTAATCAGATATAGATCGAACATAATCATGCTTACAATACATAATTCATAATTGAAAAAGATAAGAGGAGAATATTAGTTGAAAACAATTAAGAACAAGAAACTCAGAATTCAAACCAAATTACCTGAATGTCTAGGATTGATAAAAGGTTTAGCTTTCCATAGTCATCACCATTGGAGAAGCTTTAACAACAAACATCCAACAAAGTGCAGAAAATGAAAAAAAAAAAAGGGAGAAGAGAGGAGAAGAGAGTTCCGCAATTAGCAAAAACAAGGATTTTTACAAAAGGTTATAATTCTGTCTGACTTTATAATGTAAATAACGACTAAAAACACTTTCGAACCCTCATCTAAACCTAGCCCAAGTTAAAGCCCTCTCAATAACATTTCCAACAATGTATCACATGCCTTAATTGGGCTTAATATGAGTAAGCTATGTCCATTTAAGTAAGGGAACATCATGGGCTGTGATTGATCCAAGTCAGAGATCTTCGAACCCAGTTTGACCTTTGAATTTGGCCGAATTTGACAATGCTTCTGAAACCTAAAATTGTATCTCTCTCTCTCTTAGATTTCTAGGGACACCAAGATCACCCAAATCCAATATATGTAGCTTCAATTATGCTCTGCGTAAGACAACAGGCCAGGGTGAGTGGAAATCCGAAAATTAACAATATTTAGCAATTAAACCAATTAAGCCCAATAATGTAAAACTAAGTCAAATCATCAATAGTAAGCACATAGAGAAACTAATTAGGCCAAGAATTCAATACTAAAATGTGCCTCAAAAAAGACTTATAAGTTAGGAAGGAGGACTTAAGAAGTGAACTGATGAGGAGCGAGATGGTTCAAATATCACCCGTTACTAAAATACTAACATTAATACTAACACTTGCCTAAAAAAAAATCACACTTGCATCAGTTCTCGGATGAGAAAATCCTAATATAGGCTATTGAATCAAGAGGAAGGTGGCTATAAGGTGTGACGAAAGTCAAATTGAAGATTCAAAAATATTTCCAAAATATTAGGTTTAATATATTATACAAAGGGGTTTACTATCTATAATATACTAATTAGGGATTCAGTTTTTACTGTAGATTCTCTAATGGCAACACGTGTCCTTATTTTTAGAAAAAATATAAATTATTTTTAAATTAAATTTTTGTTTTAACTTTTTTTAAAACATTGTCAAATTAAAAACATTTATTTTATTTAAAAAAATATTTAAAATATTGTTAAATTAAAAACATTTATTTTATTTAAAAAAATATTAAAAACATTATTGATTTCAAAACATTGTTAAATTAAAAACATTTTTTATTTAAAAACATTGTTAAATAAAAACATTTTTTTAATTAAAAAAATTGTTTAATTAAAAAAATACCTTTAGTTTTATGTAATAAATTTTTTTCTTTTGTCTTCTTTTAATTTATCTTTTGTCTTTTATTGAAAACATTTATTATTTAATACTATTTGGTATCATTATATGGGGAACGTGTTGCAGCTTTGGAGCCATATGATGCTGTAGCCGAATGACGAAGTGACACGTGTCTCGGTCGGGTCCCGCCTAAAATTTTCTCTTCCTGTTTCGACTAATTTAACAAATTAATATTTTTTTATTGATATTAATTAATCTGGTGCAAACAATGGAGAGCATTAGTTTACTTTACACCAACCCGGTAGTCACACGTGTCACTGGCGGGGCCCATAAATATTTTTGGATTTTGTCTTTTTTTCTAAAGTTCAATGGGGAACAAGTTCTTACTGTGCACGAATGAAATTTTGACACATGTTACCTGTGTGTCTCACACATCTTTTTTGTTATTATTTTTTTTTTAATATTAAGTATACTAAATATTTTATTAATTTTTGTATCATTTATTCTAGAGCCTTCTCCTTTTTGTACAATTGTTATAACTAATTGGTTAAATTATACATTTTTAATGTTTGATATTTATTTTTTATTTTTAAATCCTTCTTGAGACATGGTGTAGCTAGGGAATCGTCCCAGCTTTTGACCATCTTGTCACTGTAGACAAATTGGATGATGACATGTGTTCATGGTGCGTCCCAGCTCTACTTTTGTGGTTTTGGTTTTGTTGTGTTTAACAATTTAAATATTAATTTTTTAAAAAATATATAATTTGTTTAAATTATATTGTGTCATGCTTTTATTGTGGACGAATAGGCGGGCGCCACGTGTCATGGGCCTCTTCTATTAGAATTTTTTGGCCTCTAGATTTTTTATAATAACAAATATTTATATAATTATTTTAATTATTGTATTATTATTTATTATATGGCCTTCTCTTTTTCAATTTTTTTTTAAATTTCAACCTTGCATTTACTGTGGACGAATAAACCGGCGACACGTGTCATGGGGGGCCGACATATATTTCTGTCCTCTGACATTTTTTTAATAATATTTACTTAATTAATTATTTTAATTATTTTATTATTTATTCTAGGGCTTCTCTTAAATACATTTCTACCATGCTTCTGCTGTGGACGAATAAACCGGCGAGACGTGTCATAGGTGGATCCACATATTATTTAAACCTAATGATTTTTTTTAATAATAAATATTTAATTAATTGTTTTAATTATCGTAATATTTATTTTGGGGTCTTCTCTTAAAATAAATTTGTAGCATGATTTTGTTGTGGACGAATAAACCGGCGACACGTGTCATGGGTGGATCCACGTATAATTTCAGCCTAACGAATTTTTTTAATAATAAATATTTAATTAATTGTTTTAATTATTATAAAATTTATTCTGGGGCCTTCTCTTAAAATAAATTTCTACATGATTTTGCTGTGGACGAAGAAACCGGCGACACGTGTCACGGGTGGATCCGCATATAATTTCAGCCTAACGAATTTTTCGTCCTCTGGAATTTTGTTAAAAATAATTATTTAACTAATTATTTTAATTATTATATTATTTATTCTAGGCCATTTTCTTAAAATAAATTTCTAGTATGATTTTACTTTGGACGATTAAACGGGTGACTCGTGTCATGGGTGGGGCCCACATATATTTTCATTCTCTCGATTTTGTTAATAATAATTATTTAATTAATTATTTTAATCATTGTATTATTTATTATAGGGTTTTTTTGTTACAAAAAATTTGTGACATGATTTTACTGTGGACGAATAAACGGGCGACACTTGTCATGGGCAGGGTCCACATAAAATTTCAGCCTCTGCCTTTTTTTAATAATAAATACTTAATTAATTATCTTAGTTATTGTATTATTTATTCTAGGGACTCATTTTTTTATTAATTTTTTATTTGGGTTGTTGTTCTCTAATGTAATTTTGAATATCTGGTTACTGTATAGCGACATGTGTCAATAGCGGATCCGTGGACTATTGTCAGCTGCCTTTTATTAAAATTTTAATTAATTATTTAATTATTATTAATTGATTAATTAAATAATCTATTAATTATTATTTTTCATTCTTGGTTCTTCTCATTTTCAGTTAACTATTGAATATACGAATCCAACTGTTGCATACAATAATATTATTTTATATATTTAAAAAAATAATACATTTAATATTGATATGTTGAAATTATTTATAAAAAACTATTACAAAAATAATCATCTAACTGATGCTAGTGCGTCTCGCACGAGCAA
Source organism: Sophora flavescens (assembly GCA_030762895.1). NCBI lineage: Eukaryota > Viridiplantae > Streptophyta > Magnoliopsida > Fabales > Fabaceae > Sophora > Sophora flavescens. The sequence goes on along the minus strand of CM061066.1, from coordinate 140,698,998 downwards.
CTACACTAGTTACTATAATATATGAAAGATTGGTTTAATATATTGCTTTTTGCTTGAGATCGGGATCGGTATCCAAGAGTTATATTTGAAATCTGATTAATGAGAGGAGCGAGAAAAATTATTTAGGCAGACAAAGTTATTCTAACATGTTACAAAAGTGGAATCCAGAATTTGAGTTAAAAAAAATCAAAGTTCATGTCATTTGAACCGATAAACATGAGTATATGTTATTAACAGGGTGTTCACATGTCAGGTTGGGTCGGTTTTAACCAAATATGTTACCCGAACCAATTAAAATGTTGCAGGTCGATTTTGGTCCGGTTTATGTGATTTATTTTTTCTCAAACCCGAACCAAACCAACTCGTTGGGTCTATCGGGTCAAGGATTAAAATGGACTATTGTTCCCTTTTCCCTAATCCCAAATCAAAAGAGTCAAAAATATAGAAAGAAGGTATAGGCAAAAATAAAAAGGAGCTGACCAACATCGTGTGTGTCAGTAAGCAATGGCGGTGTGGCAAGGAGGATGATGACGCGACACTAATCTTCAACAGCGACCTGACGAAGTGCGACACTGGCGACAGTGGATAGCGTTTCAACAAAGAGGATGATGATGCGACAACGATGGTGGAGGATGGCGTTTCGGCAAGGAGGATGATGATACGACACCGATCTTCAACCGCGGCCTGACAGAGTGCGATATCGACAGCGTAGGACGGCGTTCCATCAAGGAGGATGATGATGCGGTGGCGGATTGCCGCCTTGATCATCCGTTGTCAATGTCGTGCAGCGCTGACACCTACTGCACGTGGACTCCGAAATCGGTTCCTCTCTTCGCCAAGCAGATACAAGACAACCAATGTTGAAGAAGGTACGTAGCTTCTGGAGAGATGAGAGTCGAAGAGAAAAGATGAGATGAGTGACCGAGAGAGGCTGTGAGGGTGAAACGTAAAACATAGATGAACATGGAAGCTACTGGAAATTAGGAAAACAATTTTTAGTAAAAATTATAATAATATATTTTTATGTACGGGTTGGATCTTGGGTGTATGGGTTTGAAACTGCCAAACCCATTACACAAACCAAATGAGTTTGGGTTGGACCAGAATAGAAAAAATCTGAACCAAATGCATTGGTTTGGGTTGGGTTTTCAGTTCATCGAGTTTACTCGAACTCGTGAACACCCCTAAGTATATTTTGGTATAGGTTTTGTCTGGTGATTTTGTTGATAAGTTAACTTCAACTGATAAGCTAAATTTTCAGCTGAAAGCTTATAACTGATAGCTGAAAAACTAACTGATTGTATTTGAAATTGTTGGTAAATTAATTTTTGAACTCGCTTATATAAATATAAAAGGGCATATTTTTGAAATTTTTATAGAAACTCTTTTTAAAATCTAATTAAAATTTATAGTTAGAATTTTCTAATTTTATTTTATTATAAATTATTATTAAATATTTTATTGATATTATAAATGAGATAACGTTTATATGATTTTTTAATATATATAAATTTTATTTTATGAGACAAGGGCAAGATAAAATAAGAATTTCATTGAAATAATGAGTAAAAATGAGAAAAAGTTAATAAATTATAAGTTAAATAAAAAGTTTTTGAACAAAAGTTATAAGCTAATTAGATAAGCTTGTGTTTATCAAACATCTCTATATTCTCTATATTCGTTAAACAGTTTATATAATAGTCAAGTAAACTTTAATTAAGGTAGCTTATTAAACTTAAAGATGAGATCCTTAATATATATATATATATATATATATATATATATATATATATATATATATATATATATATATATATAAAATTAAATATTTTATTAAATATTATAAGTGAGATAACATTTATATGATTTTTTTAATATATATAAATTTTATTTTATGAGACATGGGCAAGATAAAATAAGAAATTCATTGAAATAATGAGTAAAAGTTAATAAATTATAAGTTTAATAAAAAAGTTTATAAACAGGAGTTATAAGCTAATTACATAAGCTTGTGTTTATCAAACATCTTTATATTGGTTAAATAAGTTTATATAATAGTCAAATAAACTTTAATTAAGGTAGCTTATTAAACTTAATGATGAGAGCCTTTTTATTATATGGGTCATGCTAACCAGTGCCCTCATGGGCGACTCAAAACGATCGGTGAAAAATATGGCTAGGGTTGAAGGTTCAATATGTGTGTCTTACTTACACCATGATACAACTCATTTATGCTCTTATTATTTCAAACAAATGGTTTTGTCGCCAATAAATAGAAGGAACGAAATGGAAAATGAAAGTGGAAGACTTCCCGGAACCTTACCAGTTTTTTGTCTGCCCGGTCGTCATTCCAGAAAGGAGTTGACACATTGTTTAACGGAGGAAGAGAGGAACTCATCTCATGTTCATGTGTTGATCAATTGCGCCCAGGTTAAACCATACCATGAGTACGTATGTGCTTATAATTTTTATTCCTTCGATAGCATATGTTAATTGTCATAACTTATGTCCATATATGTTCAGTGCATTCTTGTCATCTCAAAACATAAGGGACCGAGATGTATCTGCTCGTACTCATGCAGATTTTCCAAAATGGTTTAAGCAACAAGTATATTCCCCTCTATCATTCTGTTATTCACTCTAATGTATGCGAATAAAAACATATCGTTAAACTTTGTGAATAGGTTTACAGTGAGACACCTACTGTCATTAATCAACACTTACGAAACTTGACTAAGGCTCCTCCGACATATGTCAATGAATGGCACACATACTTCATGAATGGGTACAAATTTCATACTCAATCACGGACAGAAGACAAAACAACAATAAATAGTGGTGCTTACGTAAAGGGTGAGTCTGGGAGAGGTGCAGACGACTTTTTTGTTGTGATACAACACATATATGAGTTGTCGTATCGTTATCTAGATTTCCCTAAGAGAATAATGTTGTTTTATTGTAATTGGTTCGATCCATCTAATAGAGGCACTAAATTGAATAAAAAATATAATATTGTGGACATCCAAATGAGTAGAAGATATCACATGTTTCATCCATTTATCATGGCACATATTGTGAGACAAGTATACTACGTCCCTTATCTAGCAACTCGAGTGGACAAACGAGGTTGGTGTGTTGCAATCAAGACAAAACCAAGGGGTCACATTGAAATAGATGTTTCAGAGTTGGATGAGCCATATCAAACGGATGAAATGTCACATGCAAATGAAGTAATTGAAGTTGAACCAATCCCTTGTTTATAAGACACAAGTTGTAGGGGAAGAAGTGGATAACTCCAACTTGACATCAAATCAAGTCATTTCGGATGAAGATGTTTAAGAAGCCGACTCGACAGAAGATGAAGAAGATGAAGATGCACTACTAGAAAATTGTTACTTTCGAACGGATTCACGGACGGATTTTAGACGGAATTTGGACACTTTTCCCACGGATTTTGGACGGACAATTAATTTCAGACGGAACATCCCCCGTCCGAAAAAGCCCCGTTGCAAATTGAAAATTCCGTCCGAAATTAGTTCCAGACAGATTTCGGACAGCTTTCAAACAAACACAAAAAATCTGAATTTTGGTTATATTGGCTTAATTTCAGACGGATTTCAGACGGATTCAATATTGCTATTCATGCAAATTCTGGACGGATTTCAGACGAATGTTATGATATTATTTTGGACAGATTTCCCACGGATTAGATAATCATATTTAAATAATATCTTTTGATAAACAAATCATGTTTGTTAATAAAAAAGGGCCAAACTTAAATAATTATGCATACCAAATTAGGTACCTAGACTTGGAATCTAATATAATATAATAAAAAATAATTATTATTAAGATACCACTCTAGACAAGTGCCAAGTTTCAAATAAACAAAAACACAAAGTATCTTGAAATACAAGAATGATATATTAAGATTCAAAGCATTAAAATATCATTATAAACATCAAAGACATAAATTTATTCCTCATTGTTACTTTGATCACTAAACTCTTCATCTTCATCTAGCACATCATCCATCATCTCCTCCTCATCATCATATCGTCGTTGTCATCTAATCATCGTCATCATTGATTAATTCATGGCCACCATCATAAACGAGAAGGATGTTATTATACTCAAATAAAAGATAGTGAGTCCTTCCGAGAAAGCATTCATCACACTGTAACAAGATAATAGACATTATAACTAATTTAAATAACACGATAGAAAATATGGATATTCAAACCATTTGGCTTGTACTCACATAATGGACACCATCACATTAAGATACTCTCTACTTTGAAACATGCTCGCTAATCAATTGGCAACACATGACAAGACAAAATGTTCAATTTTTTCTCTTCCAAATTCATAACTTTCAAACTCATAACTTTCGTATAAGACCACAATAATAGTGAAATGCAACATGGTTGCAAGCTGAATCAAATGCAACATCATCAAATGTTTCAATTTTTTGATCAAAAGTACTTGTTTTAAGTACCTCAATAAAGCTGCCAATAATGAAACTTAATGTTTAAGCATGTAACTTTGAAATATATATCAGCAACTGGAGCTTATGGTCATAAATAAATGGTCAGAATGATGCATCGGGTCCAAAATAAGAGTGAAGACATTAGGATCACACTTGGTTTATGACTATTACTAGAAAAGTTTCCTTTGATTTATAGACAAACCATAGAAGCTTACTTTGTAGGGTAGTTGTAGTATATATGGCGTCACTTTAAGTATCAAGGGCCTCTTTTTCAGCTTTCCCACACCTAAGTTTCTTGATATGCACCTTGCCTAGCATTCTCAGCCTTAACCATAGCCTGTTCAAGTTGATCATAGAGAGTATCCAACCATTCCTTCATCATGTTTCAATCACAATATTAAAATCATTATCATAAAGCTTGGGTATTCAAACTATTAACCAATGCAAATTTTGAAAGTCAAACTATCTCTTCATCAATTTCAAAAGTCAACAAGAAATATCCACATTCTCCTTAGCAGACAAGATTAAAAGAATATGTATATGCTGTTTTTTTTTACCAAGTATGTTAATTGGTTACAACTCTTAGTCAAACTATCTCATTATGTTTGCAGCAGAAAGAACTCCCCCCAAAAGGCGTATCAAACAACCACATAGCTGAACCTTAAAGACCCACATTGAAAACTCACTTCCCAACCATACAGAAGGCTGCATACAGGTTTTTCAGACAAACACATATGTGCTTAACACCCACCCAAAACAGAACATACCAGTAAAAAAACCTGAAAACAGAAAAATCAGCAAACAGACAGCAAACAGACCAGTAAAATGGCTATAAACAGAAACCAGCAGCAACCAAACTAAACCCCATAGTTACTAGCTTCTCCACGTGTTTAAGCTTAGGTACAACTTGCGATGACCTTCCCTTTAATGTCACAAATATAGCTAACAAAACTCCAATGGACATGGGAGAAAATAAAAACTGCAACAATATTTCACCTTATCCAAAATTAAAATAACAAACAAGCATATGATTAATGATTGGTACAAAGTGGAAAAGATAGTGGGTTGGCGGACATGTGGAAATACCCCACCTGATCAAGTACAAGCCGCAAAAGTGCAATTGATGCTCCAGGTTGTGTGACCAATTTACTCAGATACAAGTACCAAAAGATTCAAAGAAAATGTCAGGAAAGATAAAAGATTAACAATTAATCTAGTTTAAGATAATGGATTCTGGGTTGACATCCACACCTATAATCCTACTTGATCAAGGACGCCAGATTCATGCTCAGTCATGTCTCTCTGGTTATTTAGATGATCTTTCAATTGGTACTGCACTTGTTAATCTTTATGCAAGGTGTGGAAAAGCACGAGAAGCATACTTTGCTTTCAATAAAATATTTTCTAAAGATAACATATCATGGAACTCATTGATATCAGGTTTTGTACAAAGTGGTCATTGTGATGAAACATTGATTCTATTTTCTGAAATGAATAATACCGGACTAGAAATCAATTCGTTCACATTTGGTTCTGCAGTTAGTGCTGCTGCCAACAGTGCCAGTGTTAAACTAGGGAAGCAGATTCATGCAATGATTATAAAAGCTGGCAATGATTCAGAAATTCAGAAATATAAGTCCTTATAATAACTTCATATACACTTTTTTTTGTCTCCCTTTGTCACTAATTACTGAATTTTTAGTCCTAAAGTTGAAAATTTTTGAGAATAAAGAACTTGAACCATCGCTCATGACAACCACCAATTTCCTAACTTCAATCTTAAGGTCATTATTTCAAAGATGCAAAAGATTATTATCTTGCATGCAAGGACTGTTTTCTGGAGTTAAAATCAAAGCATCACCAGTAGTTAAGCAACATAATAACCAAAACAGTAGTTAAGCATGACCAAAATTCTGATCTAGGCATTTTGTCAAACAAGTGAGGTGCAATACTACTAGACATATAATGTCATCAGAATTATGTTACACTCTTCGTATCATGAGTGAAAGAAGATGATCAAATTGAGAGAGAGCAAAACAAATTGACAAATCACGGCCCTAATTACAGATCGAACATTTTACCTTCAAATTGCATATTGAACTTCTTATCTTCAAGCAAATCTTGTCTTCAAATTGCAGAACCCTCACCTTCAAATCTTACCTTCAAATCGCAACCTGAGAGAGATAACGTAAGCGATGGAGAAAGAGAGAGAGATTGAAGAAAGAGACTGAGCCTGAGAGTACGAGAGTGCGAGAGAGTGAGAGTGGGATAGCGAGAACCTGAGCAGAGAGCGAGAACAAAGCCATGCGAGAATGAAAGTGAGAGAGCGAGAACCTGTAAAAGCAGAGTGTGAGAGTGATACAGAACATGCAAGAGATGGAGAGTGCGAGAGTGCTCAGTAGTAAAACAAAAATTTCATAAAAAGTAGTTTATATTTAGTTTTAACTTTAAGTAAGAAAAGGTTTAGGGTAGCTAACACTTAACAGCAGTTAACAAGTAGTTAATTAACTTGAAATTAGCTATAGATTATGTTAGTAGCTAATATTAGTAGCTAATTACTAATTTTCTTGTAGTGAAATGTGTGGTTGAAATTGATTTTAGAAAAAGGGAAATAATATTAACCCTTAGATCTAAAACAATGAGTGATAAATATATACTTTCAAAATTCAAAATAGAGTAAAGATTAATGATTGAACTAGTCAACCAACAAAATCAGTGATCCAAAATTAATCTCCAGTTAACACTAAACAAATTTATTTTCAAATATAAAATTAAATAGAGTAACATCTGAAAATAAATTCCTTTGAATCATATTCTTTAAAAATATTTTTATAAACAAAGAATAATAGTGACAATAATGTAACATTATTGTCTAGCAAGCGTGTATACACTACAGTAACACAGTGTTAACGCACCCCATTGTAAATATGTTTTAAATTAGTCTAAATATGTTTTTTTTTTTTTTCATAAATCTTGTTTACTTTTAAATTTATTAAGATCAAATATTTTAATCATATTTGTAAGATAAATTATTTAATATTTTTTCAAGAAAAATATAAAAAATGATAAATCCGTGTGAAATCTGTCTCAAATTTTCGGACAGATTTCAGACGGATGGTTAAAAAGACCCAAGATAAAAAAAAAATGAAACCGATCCGTGCGAATTTCGTGGAAAATATTTTGGTGCGTTATTGGCACGAAAGTTTGGGACAAAGTAGAGACAGATTTGAGACGGAATCTCATTGAAAATTACATTCGTCTCAAATCCGTCCGAAATGTTCATAAAATTTCATACGAAAACATTTCCGTCCAAAAATTCCGTCTGAAAATCCAGGTTTCCTAGTAAATCCGTGTGAAAACTGTCTCAAATTTTCGGACAGATTTCAGACGGATGGTTAAAAAGACCCAAGATAAAAAAAAAAGAAACCGATCTGTGCGAAATCCGTGGAAAATATTTTGGCGCGTTATTGGAGCGAAAGTTTGGGACAAAGTAGAGACGGATTTGAGACGGAATCTCATTGAAAATTACATTCATCTAAAATCCGTCCGAAATGTTCATAAAATTTCATACGGAAACATTTCCGTCCGAAAATTCCGTCTGAAAATCCAAGTTTTCTAGTAGTGATGCCTATGAATATGACACTAGTTCAAATTCTGAATAATAACTAGATTATTTATTTTAGTGATAGATTTTTTATTAAGTTGTATTGTCATTGTCATAACTTTAAATTAATTATTATTAGCATCATTTTTCATTATCTGCAAATTTGTGTTTTTGGTTACTTTAAGTTAATTATTATTTGCATCATTTTCAATTATTTGCAAAGTTGTGTTTTTGGTCACTTTTAAGTTAATTATTAATGGCATCATTTTGCACTATAGACTTGGCTGATAGTAAGGGAAAGGGTAAGGCACCTGCTGTAGGGGCACGTCGTCGTGGTCGACCCCGCTTTGTGACATGGACGGTCGATGACGAATTCGTGTCCCTCCCATCTACATCTGCTTCACCATGCCCACCGCCCACACCTATGCCTACACATGATATGGCACCATCACCCCCACTTGTTGCTCCTGCACCCATGCCTACACATGTTTAGACACCTCCCCACCGACCTGTTGCTCCATCCACTCAGTTCATGGAGACCTCCCCTGGGATCACTATGATGCCCACCCCAGGGTTTCAGACTCATACCCATGGAGAGAGTTCCGAAAAGCTAGATGCATCAGGGGTGGAGTTGCCTATGGATGGTGATCATCATCCTGATGATCACGATGAGGAAAGTCATGGATCACTACAAAAAAAAGGTTATTTTGCGATCGAAAATAGTGACCAAATTTTTTGGTTGCGTTTTGCGACCGAAATGGTGATCGATTGTAGGATCTACATGAAACACTGATTGGAGTTGATACTGCGGCCGAAATAGCAACCAAAATAGAGCATAGCAGAGTTATCGGTCGCTATTTCGGTCGCTAAATAAAGGAAAGTAAAAGTCAGAAATTTATGACTTTTTAGCGACCGAACTGGCGACCGACTTAAATGCAACGATTAAATTTTATTTATATTTGCGACCGATATTAATTTGGTCGCTAAACGGCACGTAAAAAATTTAAAATAGCGCATGTTAGCGACCGATTTAAAAATCGGTCGCTAAATTTATGAATTCAAATTTCAAATTAACCCAGTTAGCGACCGATTTAGTGACGGAATAATTCGGTCACTAAAAATGAAATCCCTAAATCGCGATTTCCTTTCTCTCTTCCCCCATTTCTCTCTTTTCTTCTACTCTCTCTCGCGCAGCTGCTCCGCCCCGTCCCTGTTCCGGCCGCGCATCACCACCTCTCACCGTCTCGTCCTCCTTCGGCCACCACTTGGTAAGGTTCTCCCCTTATCCTTCTCATTTTGTGTTTCTCCTTCTCTGTCTCTCACTCTCTCTTCCTCCTCCCAGCAGCACCGTGCCACCACCGCCACCACGACCACCACTGTAGCATCGTGACCTCCTTCTTTGGTAAGGCCTCCTCTTCTCTCTCTCTCTCTCTCTTGCTCGGTTCTCTTTGTCTCAATTTCTCTCAATGTCTCTCTCAGGTGTTGTCACTTCCTCCTCCGGCCACCACCACCATCTCAAGGGGTTCTGTTTGCGCAACCACCACCCCGACAGTCTCCTCTGATCAGTATGGGAATTTATGCTGTCAAATTAATCATTGATGTTGTTCTAGTGAAATCCAGAGTAGAGAAATTTTGACAGTAGGGGTATATTGATTTAAATAACTTATTGGATAGATAATATAAGTTAGCTTCCTCTTGATTCACTATCTCTTCGACTGTAATGCTTGGAAGTAGGACTACTATAAGTTTCATGGCCATCCCTGCATAAAATAAGCAAATATGAAGCCAAGAATGTAATTAGTAAATTACAGAAACATTGTATTAGACATAAGGAAGACTATTTTAATATGAGTTTGAAGACCAAGTCAATGACAAATTGATAAGAAATTAGATATTAGAATAGATTATTATAAATATAAGTATTGACTTAGTATTTGACATGTTAGTTGTTGGTAGGTTATCAAGTCACTATTTTATGTATTAAATAGTTATAATCTGAAGCCTGATTATCAAACGGTCTGTACTTGAATGGTAAACTCTACATTGAACTTGTTTGATATATATTGTATTGTATAAACAAATCAACTTGCTAGGAAGTACGGCTGTTTCACCAAGCCTTATGCTCCACACCCAAGTGGTATATACTTCACGACTTAAATATTATAAGTGGTGCATTAAGTCATTGATGATAGATTATTTTATACATGGTTATCTAATTCATTTCTGTTCTATTCATGTCATGAATACATAAATAGATTCATTTGCATGAAGTTTGCTAAAGGTTCATTTAATCAACTATTTTGCATTGCTTTCTGTACAACTCTCTCTCTGTTCAAATCTATTATTCATGTGTATATCCTTAAGAAATTTAAAGAGTTCATGACCCAATATAGCAATGATTTAAAAAACACAGAAAGAGAGGACAAAAGTAAAAGGCCTAATGGCTTTCAACAAACTCTTAAATGTTAGTTTCTTAAATGTTAGTATTTGACAGGATTAATTTTATTTATGCATTATAGGTCATTGCTCTATTTCTCGTGAGTTGAAACCGAGTCCCTTCGTCCCCTCTCCATCTCCACAGGTAATCAATTGGTCGTAATGGCAATTTGTTGAACTTTTATATTACTAACTTGAATACAATTAAGTTGGATCTAAGGATATTAATTTGTTTTCATATTGTCTTATTATATTTACCAGTTCTTGATCTTCTTGTCTGTGGCTCCTCCCCTTATCCTTACTTGTTTTTGCATTTTGTCGCATAGGTAAGTTCTCTCAATACTCTCTTTTAAGGTTCTGCTTTGTCTAAAAGGTTCTGATTGTGTGGTGCTTGTAATGTGTTATGTGAATTATATATCTTGTTGTTTGTTAGTGGAGAGCTGAGCTCAATAGGAAGGTATCCTGCCTGAAAGGCAAGATGCTGATTGTGTGCTGATAATTTAATATTTATGCATGTATTTGCAATTATGTGTTGTTTGTTAGTGGAGAGCAGAGCTCAATAGGATGTGATCCTGTCAAAAAGTCGGGATGCTTGTTGTGTGTTGCTAATTTAGAAGTTATGTATGTGTTTGACAATTATGTGTTACTTGTTAGTGGAGAGCGGAGCTCAATAGGATGTTTGCTACTATATTTTATCTAAGATTGTATTGAATTATGCTTCAATATATATTTGTTGAAGTATGCTGCAATCCTTATAAGTCAATGGTTTTATTTTCTGCTAGAGTTAATTATTAAGTTACGAAAGCCTTAGTTTCCTATTTGAGATTCAATATTAATGAGCATGCGTACCTTCTCAGGGCACGCATGCTCATTGTATTGAATCCTGAATTGCCCAAGTGGGACAGTTTGGGAAAAAACCTTTTTCACATTCGTACAATAGTCATTTCAATGTTCAAATGCCTTATATACTTGTTGAAATCTATGTCTGATGCATTTCCTTTTGTTCTCCTAGTGCATACTTGATCGCGGTGATTCTCACCGTGCTCGATGATGTCACGCGTCAGTCGACGTGCGACGACGCTCGTGCGAATCCGGCAAGTGTACCGGACTGCCGTCAAGTAATAAAAGATATCGAACCCACAGAGACTGTGTTCCCGAATCGCAATTAAATTTCGAATCGATTGAGTTCTGGACTTTTTAGAGAGGGGTTTTGAAATTGGTTTTTGAATTGAAAGATAGATGGGCAGAGAACAATTAAAACAGAAAACAATTGTTTATGGGGTTTTTATCTAAAACGGATTCCTAGGGATTTGGGTTACCTTTGAGGCTGTTTATGTTGCTAACAGATTTACCTTTGATGATTACCGAAATTGCCTTGAAGGCGAGTTTATCCTCTGATAGCTTAAGCTCCCTCTCGGGTTACAAAAGCCGTGCCCAATTGACCCGACCCCTACTCTCGTGGTAGTCGATCCCAGATTGGACCCTTTGCGTTCCGTGACAACTCGTTGCTCCTCGAGGGACGGCTTCTAACTCTCGTGATTTCAGTCCCAAGTCTGACTTCTATAGGTCCGACACCTAGGTTCACCGCTAGGTTCCTCCCTATAATGTCTCGGTCATGCAAATAACCTAAGTTCACCGCTAGGTTCCTCCTTGGATCATTCACATCTCACAAACTAGTGGCTGCCGGGCTTTACGAGTGAATCACCCTAGAGATCCTAAGTTCACCGTTAGGTTCCTCCTTAGAACGTCTATGTCACGTAAATAAACGGTTGCCGAAATTTATGAGTGTTTAACACACTAGAAATCAGATCTAAAACAATTATGAAATCAACAATGGTTTCAACATCAAATTAACATCATTTACATGCCTCGGGCAGAGCCCTAGTCCCTAGAAACTAAGCTACTACTCCAGTCTTGCCATGGAGATGACAAGCTGGGTTGACAACATAATAAAAATCAGAAAAGAGAAGAGAGGAGAAGAGGAGAAGAGATCCTAAATCTATGCCTAGAGTAGTAGCCCCTAATGTGTTGTTCCTTCTATGATCTCCCTCCCTGTATCTGATGCCTTGGTCCATATTTATAGAAATGGGGAAGTTAGAGTCCCAAACCAACTCAAAATCTGATCTATTTCGGTTTCTTCAGGTCCAAGTAATGCGCGTCACGGCCGTGATGGCCATCACGGCCTGGCCGTGACGGTCTCTGCCTCTGGCACTTTTGGAAAATCCGGTTTCTCGCGGGGCGAGAATGTGCTCGCGTCGCGAGCCCTCTGTTTCATGGCCGTGAAGAATTTCACGGCAGGCCGTGATGTGCTCGACTTTTGGTGGTTTTGGGTCACGGCCGTAATGGCTATCACGGCCAGGCCGTGATGCACTCGACTTCACCTTTCTTCTTTTTCGTTTTGCTCGATCATGGCCGTGATGGGCATCACGGCTAGGCCGTGATGGGCTCTGTTTGGCTCATTTTCTTCAGTTTTAAAGCTCCATCTTCATCCAAACTTCATCATGGTTGATCTTGAGCAATTTACCCATGATATCTGCAAAACAACACACGAAAACCGCCTTACCCGTTCCAAAGGAAAATTAACCTAAAATCTAATAAAAATATGCCTAAACTACATGAAAATGCATGCAAAATGATAGACAAAGATGATGTGGAATCACACTCATCAAATCACCCCAAGCTTAAAACTTTGCTTGTCCTCAAGCAATTACTCAGGCCATAAGATAAATCAATCAAAGCATGGATAGTGAACTAAGAACCCTAGAAGCTAATCCAAGTGATAGGCATTTTTTAATAAGCATTCAAGAGATAATCAAGTTCAAGTCCAATTAGAAGCTAAGGTTTTTCAAGTTCATGTCCTCACTGATTTGGGCACTCATCTCACCTCACTCAAGTGTTTTAGGGTTTATGACAATTCACTCCATTTCCTCAAGGAAAGTATTTTACCATAGGCTTGACTATTAACCAAATCTCTACTTTATTTAAGAAAACACTTAAGAATCAAGAGGTCTTTTCCTTTGGTTGTAATGTGGCCATGGGATTTATTGTAAGGTGGGAAAATCAAGGAAAGGGAATTTCAAGAAGGCTAGACATATTATCAAACATTACAAAGCATGACACCTTCTAAAATACCCCTTTTTGGGCTTGGTTTACTTTTCCACCTTTCTCTTCTTCTTCTTTTTTTTTCTTTTTTTTTTTTTTCATTTCTCACTTCTTTGTCATCCCCTTCTCCATTTTTTTCTGTTTATTTCATTTTTATTTGTTTGGAGAAGGGGAGATTTATAGCTCAAGAGAAATTACTTTCTAGCTTTTTCTTCCCATACTTTTTCCAACTACCAATTACCCTTTTTGTAATACTTTAAAAGGTACCATACCAAGCATTATTTATCAAATTAATTCATGGTACCAAGAAAAGTTTTTTTTTTTCTTTAGGCTCAAAATTGGGCAACTAAGGGGTAGCATTTATCATTCAAAGCTTGGGAGGCCGGAAAAATACCTAGTGCCTCAATCATTTCCAAAAATGTTTTCAGAAATTTTGAAGTTTTGAAATGGTTTCAAGTCAAGTTCTAGAAAATACAGTCCATGAGGAATTAAATCACTCTTGCACAAGAAATGGGGTAGATTTAGTGAATACCCCTTTTGGCTCAAAATCTTACATTTAGTAGTTCAAAAATCAGTGAGGTACACAAGTCTAAGGAACCACATGCTAATTATCAACTATCAAATGACTATCTCAAGAAATTTCATTTTTAGCCATATCACAAGAATAATGAAAAATTGGGCTCAAAATTCACTATCTCAATTCATTTGGCTCCAAGTTCTCACAATCGGATGCATGTTCTAAGTGAGGGGAAATCTAGAGAATGTGATCATACCAATCTAAGCCTATGTGAATGCAATATGAATGCAACAATGCAAATGCAAAAAAATAAATATCCCTACCCCAAGCTTGATTACTTACATTGTTTCCAATGTAAATAATCAAGTCGGAGAGAGGAGAAAAATGGAACAACTTACCGAGTCGGTAGCGGGTGTTGGCTTCACATTCCAGTCAAAATTTGGGTAGAAATTTTATCACGGCCGTGAGGCTCATCACGGCTAGGCCGTGATCGTTTCTGGTCCTCAGGGGTTGCCCTGTCACGGCCGTGATCTACATCACGGCTAGGCCGTGATGCTCTCTGGCTTTGGCATCCTACTCATCACGCCCGTGATGGTTGTCACGGCTAGGCCGTGATCCTTTCGTGCTCTTGTTTAGTTCATCACGGCCGTGACCCATTGTCACGGCCGGGCGTGATGGCCTCTGACTTTATTTTTTTATGCTCTTCTTCTCTTTCTCAACCTGAAAACACTAGACAAACCTATTAATGATATTTTTGCCTCTTGATCTTCTCAAATTATTCAAGAGGTTAATTCAAAAACAAAAGGAAAAAGGGAAAGAAAACTTGGGTTGCCTCCCAAGAAGCGCTTATTTATGGTCTTAAGCTTGACCATACTTCCTCAAGTCAACCGGGGTCGGCTGGGCGTAGAAGTGCAGGCACACTTCTCTTCCAAGGAACTCCTTCAAATAGCCGTTTCTGTTCATACGGCCAGTAGAGCTTCCGCTTCGCTCTTTTCTCTCGGAGCTTCCTAGCCTTCCTTCCTCCCAGCGGAAGTTTTGTTTCCGCATGGACAGCAACTCCAACTTCACCACTGCTGGGTGCATCATTAGCCCTGCAAATCTTTGGGGTTGCTTCCATGCTAAGTTCTTTCTCTACCGCTGGAGACGTTACATCAATTCTGCACACATGGCTCTCAAAAGGAGGGTTGTTACAAGAGTTAGTCAACTGAAAATTTACCCTACCTTCCTCTACATTTAGAGAGAGTTTGCCATTCCTTACGTCTATTAATGCTCCAGCGGTTGCCAAGAATGGCCTTCCTAAAATGATGGGGAATTTAGAATTCCCTTTCATGTCCAATACCAGGAAGTCGGTAGGGATGAGAATTTTCCCTACCTTTACAGGAACATTCTCTAGTATGCCTAGAGGAGTCCTAGTTGAGCCATCCGCAATTTGTAAGGGGAATTTGAATGGTCTCAACTCTTTGCTTCCCAACCTTTCCATGATAGTGAGGGACATCAAGCTCGCACTAGCCCCTAGGTCACATAAGGCTTGGTCAATTTGCACTTGTTCAATCGAGCAAGCGATGGAGAAACTACCTGGATCTTTCAGTTTAGTAGGCATTTTAGTCTCTACATCTACTTGCTTTTTCCTAACCAACCTTTGTGGGAAAGGTATCGGGGGTTGGTACGGTGGTGGAGGGACGTATTTCGGTTCTGGTTCTTCTTTTTCGCTCATGTCTTCCTCCGGTTCCACCTCCATTTCAGCTACCCCCACCCCAAGCTTATCATCCCTCAAGTGTATGACATTGCAATGCTCATTGGGATTTGCTTCGGGTTGCCCCGGGAATGCACCCTTAGGTCTCGAGTACGCATCGCTTGCTTGTTGGGCAATCTGGTTTTCTAGCATCTTGTTATGAGTTGCTAAGTTGTCTACCTTAGATGCTAGATCCTTTATTGCCTCACTCACTGCCTTCCTTCCTTGTTGTCTAAACTCCTCATTCTGTTTTGTCCGAGTTTCGACAAAACTTTCAAATAAAGTCTCGAGTTTAGATCTTTGTACCGAGGGTACCCTGTGCTACTTTCTTATTACCTTGACCCTCTTGGAACTCATGGTTGAGCGTGTTGCTGTAGTTGCCGTAAGAGAGGTAAGGGTTGTTTCTTCTTTGGTTGTAGGGATTTGGGGAGCATAGTGGGGCAGCTTCGGGTTCGTATCATAGTAGTTGTTACAAGAGTTCACTTGCTCACCCGAAGCGCCGGATCCATGTGGGCATCCCATCATGTCATGTCCCCGCATTCCACAAATCTCACAAACAAGGTTAGTAGCACCTATTGCACTCACATTAGCTCTTTCAAGCCGATCAAAACGTTTATTAAGTGAGTCTATCTTTGACATAATAAGATCTGTGCTATTTACCTCAAACTTACCCCCCGAAATCTTGTTCGGGTTATTACCTCTTTCGGATCCCCATTGGTGGTAGTTGGTGGCGACATTCTCGATGATGTTGAATGCCTCAGTGAGAGGCCTATTCATAAACGCTCCACCGGCTGCAGAATCTAGTGACACCTTCGAAGAGTAGTCCAATCCGTTATAGAAGGTGTGCACTATTAACCACCTCTCGAGTCCGTGATGTGGGCACGACTCCAGCAGTCCCTTGTATCGATCCCAAGCTTCCGATAATGATTCTCCGTCTTTTTGGAAGAAGCCGGTGATCTGGGTTCTTATGTAGGCCGTCTTGGATGGAGGGAAGAATTTCTCCAAGAATGCCTGCTCCAATTGGTCCCAAGTGGTCAAAGTGTTAGCGGGAATTTGCTTAAGCCAGGCCTTCGCCTTTCCAGTGAGAGATGAGGGGAACAGTCTCAAACGCACAACATCGACTGAGGCTCCATGAATCCGGATTGCGTCGGTGAACTCTAAAAATGTCTCTATGTGATCAGTCGGGTCCTCCGAAGGCAATCCTCCGAATTGATGTTGCCTAATCATGTTGATTAACATAGGTGGTATGGTATAGTTTTCCGCCTCAATCTCTGGCCTTGCAATCCCAGTTCGCAAGCCTCTCGCATTTGGGGCTGCGTAGTCCTTCAAAGGCTTTGTATCCGGTTGATTCGCCATGAGTGAAATGGGAATCGACCTTTCTTCCTCTCTTAGTAGTCTTTCACGCCTCGTGGAAGGTCCTCTCGATCTCCGGATCAATCTCACTAAGGCTCCCAAGACTTAGAGATCTTTGTATATAACACACAGAGAGATGGATACAATAGAAGGAAAAGAATTTTTTTGATTTTTGACTTTTGATGATTTTTTTTTTTTTAAATTTCAGAAATAAAAATCAAATAAAAAGAAAAGGGTCCAGAAAATCAATTTAAAAACTAATTGAAATTCGAAAAGGCACAGTCCCCGGCAACGGCGCCAAAAACTTGATGTCACGCGTCAGTCGACGTGCGACGACGCTCGTGCGAATCCGGCAAGTGTACCGGACTGCCGTCAAGTAATAAAAGATATCGAACCCACAGAGACTGTGTTCCCGAATCGCAATTAAATTTCGAATCGATTGAGTTCTGGACTTTTTAGAGAGGGGTTTTGAAATTGGTTTTTGAATTGAAAGATAGATGGGCAGAGAACAATTAAAACAGAAAACAATTGTTTATGGGGTTTTTATATAAAACGGATTCCTAGGGATTTGGGTTACCTTTGAGGCTGTTTATGTTGCTAACAGATTTACCTTTGATGATTACCGAAATTGCCTTGAAGGCGAGTTTATCCTCTGATAGCTTAAGCTCCCTCTCGGGTTACAAAAGCCGTGCCCAATTGACCCGACCCCTACTCTCGTGGTAGTCGATCCCAGATTGGACCCTTTGCGCCCGTGACAACTCGTTGCTCCTCGAGGACGGCTTCTAACTCTCGTGATTTCAGTCCCAAGTCTGACTTCTATAGGTCCGACACCTAGGTTCACCGCTAGGTTCCTCCCTATAATGTCTCGGTCATGCAAATAACCTAAGTTCACCGCTAGGTTCCTCCTTGGATCATTCACATCTCACAAACTAGTGGCTCCGGGCTTTACGAGTGAATCACCCTAGAGATCCTAAGTTCACCGTTAGGTTCCTCCTTAGAACGTCTATGTCACGTAAATAAACGGTTGTCGAAATTTATGAGTGTTTAACACACTAGAAATCAGATCTAAAACAATTATGAAATCAACAATGGTTTCAACATCAAATTAACATCATTTACATGCCTCGGCAGAGCCCTAGTCCCTAGAAACTAGCTACTACTCCAGTCTTGCCATGGAGATGACAAGTCAAGTTGACAACATAATAAAAATCAGAAAAGAGAAGAGAGGAGAAGAGGAGAAGAGATCCTAAATCTATGCCTAGAGTAGTAGCCCCTAATGTGTTGTTCCTTCTATGATCTCCCTCCCTGTATCTGATGCCTTGGTCCATATTTATAGAAATGGGAAGTTAGAGTCCCAAACCAACTCAAAATCTGATCTATTTCGGTTTCTTCAGTCCAAGTAATGCGCGTCCACGGCCGTGATGGCCATCACGGCCTGGCCGTGATTTGCGTCTCCGCCTCCGGCACTTTTGAAAATCCGCCGCTGGGCGAGAATGTGTCGCGTCGCGAGCCCCTGCTTTCATGGCCGTGAAGAATTTCACGGCAGGCCGTGATGTGCTCTCGACTTTTGGTGGTTTTGGGTCACGGCCGTAATGGCTATCACGGCCAGGCCGTGATGCACTCGACTTCACCTTTCTTCTTTTTCAGTTTTGCTCGATCATGGCCGTGATGGGCATCACGGCTAGGCCGTGATGGGCTCTGTTTGGCTCATTTTCTTCAGTTTTAAAGCTCCATCTTCATCCAAACTTCATCATGGTTGATCTTGAGCAATTTACCCATGATATCTGCAAAACAACACACGAAAACCGCCTTACCCGTTCCAAAGGAAAATTAACCTAAAATCTAATAAAAATATGCCTAAACTACATGAAAATGCATGCAAAATGATAGACAAAGATGATGTGGAATCACACTCATCACTCGAGTCGTGTACTTGGAGACCGATGGGAAATGCTGCCAAAAATTGTGTCAAGTATAAAGTATTTGAATATGGGAATAACTATTATTAGCCGAGTGTGGTAAAGGTTTCTTCTCGAATGGGATAGGTTCATACCTTGCCATAAGAATGAGATTGATGGAGTTATTGGAATGCATCGTAACATAAAAGTGTTATTGTAGGATTGGTCAGGCTATTTAATTGCCAGCAATGGATATTCCGGAGAATCGAAAATGGATGTATCGTAGGTTGGATCGGAATAAACGTCTTAGGGAAGAGTATAGAGTTGGAGTGGGTGAGTTTATAGAGTTTGTTGTTAACCAGGAGAGATTTATACGGCTGGGCGGTGATCATTTGAGGTGTCCTTGCAAAAGATGTAAGTGTCAATCTTTCAAAAGTGTGGATGGAGTTGTAGCCGATCTTTATGAGAAGGGCTTTATGCCTGATTACTATTGGTGGAGTAACCATGGTGAGACGTTGCCTGATTTAAACCTGATTGTGTTTGAAGGTTCGTACTATGGAAGTGGTGACCGGAGGGAAGAATTGAATCCATACGAGCATATGATAATGGATCATGCTGGGCCATCGGTTGGTGTTGTACTAGAAGAAGATGGGGGAGAAGATGGTGGAATGGGCTCCCAATACATAGAGGAGAATCCGAATCCCGAAGCTCAAAGATTCTATGATATGCTGAGTGTTGCACGATCTCCATTGTGGGAAGGATGTCGGGAGTAGACGGAGTTGTCGATGTGCATGGAATGGTTGAGTATCAAATCTGACTACAATATGCAAGAAGGTTGTTTTAATCGCCTCACCAGGTCAGTGTCCAAGGCGTTGCCAGAAGACAATTGGATGCCTACTAGTTTTTATCATGCTAAGAAGTCTATGGAAAATTTGGGTCTAGGGTGTTTGAAAATTGATTGTTGCCCGAATGGATGTATGTTGTACTATAAGGATGATTCAGCGGAAAGCATAACATGTTGTCGATTTTGTGGTATGGATCGGTATAAGACAACCACTAGGATGGGCATTGAGAAGAAGAGGTCGCTAAAAAAGATGCGGTACTTTCCGCTCGTGCCAAGACTTGCAAGATTGTACTCTTCGATGGCCACTGAAGCTCACATGAGGTGGCATAGTGAGCATGAGAGGGAGCAAGATGTCTTGTGTCATCCATCTGATGGAGAAGCTTGGAAGCATTTTGATAGGGTTCATATGGCATTTTCGCAGGACCCTCGGAATGTCCTATTGGGGTTATCTACTGATGGATTTAATCCTTTTGGGCAGTCTGGAAAAGCATACTCTTGTTGGCTGGTTATCCTGACTCCGTACAATCTTCCCCCGGGGATGTGCATGAAGCGGGAGTTTATGTTCCTAACAGTCATAATTCTGGGTCCGTCTAATCCAAAAGGTAAGATTGATGTGTACTTGCAGCAGGTGATAGATGAGTTGACGATGCTGTGGAATGATGGTGTGTTGACATATGACGTATCTTTGAGGCAGAATTTCATCATGAAAGCAGCTTTGATGTGGACGATCAATGACTTTCCCGCCTATGGGATGATGTCGGGTTGGATGACCGCGGGGAAGCTTGGATGCCCAATATGTATGGAGCGATCGAAGGCATTCATGCTTAAAAACAGTCGAAAGATCTCATATTTTGATTGTCATCGTCAATTCCTTCCAGAAGATCATCCTTATAGGCGGAACAAGAATGCATTCAAGAAGCATTGTGCGGAGACAACACCGCCTCCACCACGTTTGACTGGTCCTAATTATTGCGCAGAGTACAGTACTTACCGCTCATCCATGAATCCCAAGGAGAACATATTCCTGATTATGGCGTCAACCATAATTGGACAAAACAAAGTATATTTTGGAGGTTGCCGTATTGGAGGACGCAGCTACTACATCACAACATTGATGTCATGCATACTGAGAGGAATGTGCTTTTGAATGTGTTTGACACTGTGATGGACATCAAGGGGAGGACAAAGGATACAAATAAAGTCCGATTGGATCTGACTGAAATTTGTAATCGGAAGGAGCTTAAGTTGCAGGACGGTGGTCGTGGCAGACTTATCAAACCGAAGGCAAGTTATACACTAAGCAAAACACATAAAGTGTCCGTCTGTAAATGGGTTAAAGAACTAAAGTTACCATATGGGTATGCTTCCAATCTGGGTAGATGTGTTGAAATTAAGGAAACAAAGTTACATGGAATGAAGAGTCATGATTGCCACGTGTTCATGCAACGGTTGCTTCCAATTGCGTTCGACGCATTACCGAAGCAAATTTGGAACCCACTTGTTGAGCTTAGCCACTTTTTCAGGGAGCTTACATCGACAACACTAAATGTGAATCAATTAAAGGATATGGAAGTCAAGATACCCGTTTTGTTATGTAAGCTGGAGCAAATCTTCCCGCCGAGTTTCTTTGATTCCATGGAACACCTGCCGGTTCATCTACCTTACGAAGCAAGAGTTGGTGGCCCAGTCCAATACCGCTGGATGTATCCATTTGAGAGGTAAACAACATCAACTATTTTACTTAATACATATGAAATTCACGAACACGAAATCATAGTTTAGCATTCCCTAAAACTAGTAATTATTTGTATGTATCCCTCTTTAATAGGTTCCTGCACTCCCTTAAACACAAAGTCAAGAACAAGGCACGAGTGGAGGGTCCCATTTGTGAAGCATACTTAGTAGAGGAGACTTCCACTTTTGCCTCTTATTACTATCCGGACGAAGTTAACACGAGAAGGACAAGGATGCCTAGAAACGTTGATTCGGGCGAAGGAAGTTCAACTAGTCCTCCTATATCAATATTCAACTATCCGGGCAGATTTAGTGGCAAATCAAAAGGATATTTCTTGGAGCAGCGTAACATTAATGCTGCTCATCTGTATATCCTTCAAAATTGTGAAAAGGTGGCGCCATATTTAGAGTAAGTTTCTACAATGTCTTTTATAAGTTCAATTGACATTTATGATTATTAATCGTCCTGCTGTTAATCTCCCATATGTAGGATGTATGGCAATTTTCTAAGGGATCTCCAACCTGACATTTCAAACGATCAAGTTAATCGAGAAATTACTTCTCACTTTGCTACGTGGTTCAGTAAATATGTAGGTTAAGCATCTTCATTTGTTGCAATACATTTTATCTCCTTAAATATATAGCATGTATAAGAATAATATAATATTTGATTTTTTAGGTACTAGATCCAAAAAACAATGTTCAAAATCCATTGTTGACAAATTTGGCATGGGGGCCTAACAGATGGGTTACATCATGGAATACTTACATTGTCAATGGATATAAATTTAACACAAAAACATGAAATGAAGGAATGCAGTCGTGTAACTATAGTGTTTGTGTGCGAGCCACTGATGGCAATGTAGAGGATGATTTCTATGGGGTTCTAACTGACATCCTTGAACTCGATTATACCGGTTTCCCCGTGATGAAGTTAGTTATCTTCAAGTGTGATTGGTTTGATCCTACTCTTGACGTAGGGACAAAAATCGATAAAAAATATGGTATTGTTCAAGTTAGGCTGTCTCGAAGGTATAATAAGGTGTACGACCCATTCATTTTTTCACAACAGGCAGATCAGGTTTATTACTCGCCATATCCCGAAGGACATCAAGGCTGGTTGGGTGTTATTAAGATAAAGGCTCGCAGTATAATTACTGATAATGTAATCAACCAGCCTGAAAAAGATGCTCCGTACCAAGATGATGAGTTTTCAAGACCCCACGCATCGCTGCAAATTACGCCGGACATTATTGTTAATTCTCCGCGGACATTTCTCGGAAATGGGGAAGAAGTTGAAAGAGAGTTAATGGATCAATCCGAGTTGGACGCATCTAGCGAAGGCACATTCCGATCCAGTGAGACTGATGAGAGTGAGGGTGAATTTAGTGACGGAGATTCTACTTAGGTAATTTATTTATGTCATAATTCATTGTGTAAATGTCATTCTACTTAGGTAATTTATTTTTGTATTATTTACACTGTTATGTAATCATCTTTTCATTTTTTACACAGATGGCAGATTCCTCTAGAGGTAGGGGTCGTCGTGGAGGTCGTGGCAAAGGTCGTGCTGCGAGAGTCCCTTCGCCGGCCGACCCACAGCCTTCAAATCGAGACCACCCTACCAGCACCTCTGTGGACGGGACACCTCAGGGTGATGGAGTTGCACCCCCTACCCAGCCTCATGTGGTCGGGACACAGGCTACACCCTCATCATCCACACCTATGACAGCACCATCATCATCATCGGGACAGGAGAGTCGTGGTCCATCCTACAGGAGGATTCTTCTTATCCCCAGGGGGGATAACGAGTAAGCTAATTTAATTTTTAAATATATATAAAGTATCGTTAATTTCTATTTACTTGTTTTTTTAATTTCTTTATAACATTTATAAATGCTCTAATTTTGCTGCAGCTTTCTGCCCGCGAAGGGCCCTTCTGATTCGATATCGAAATCCTGCGACGCAAGTTTGATGGTCCATGGCCTACATGGAAGGCCATCCCAGGGGGCCATAGGGATCAGTTGTTTAAAGAGTTTAAGGTGACAATTTATTAAGTTATTTAAATTAAATTTATATTATATATATATACACACACAAATTTCCTAACAACTGTAAGTTGCAAAAAGAGTATAGGTGGGACGTATCTTTAGAGGGTCTCGTCAGGGACATATTTGAGCATAAAGGCTCACTGATCAAGAAGAATCTGACGAACAAGCTGAGGAAGGGTAAGAATAAGGGGAAGTGGGTGGATCCTGAGATCAGGAGGCAGCTGGACCAGTACTGGGCTACTGAGAGTTCCAGGAGATCCAGGCCACAGCTCGGCGTAATCGAGCTTCTGATGGTGGCGCATGTGCTTGGACCGGCGGGTCTAAATCAGCCGCCGCCCACTACGACGAGCTGGTAATACATTAAAATTTTGACTTATTATACTATTTAATTAGTTTTAATTTTTAATTATTCTTATGAATTTAAGATTATATTTTTCTGTGCAGAAAGCACAGAAACAGCGGGCTCCCACTGCTATGGAGTTGGTGGAGAGGACGAAGAAGTTGAAGTCGGGGACATGGGTCAACGACAAGGCCCGTAACTATGCTGTATGCAAAAAAACAATTTAGTGTTTACTTGTAATTTATTATAAATGATTTGTTAATATTGATTATAATTTTAACTAAATCTCTTCAATTATACTTTGTAGGTGGGCTTCAACGAGAAGAAGGACGATGCCATATCACGTGCCTCACAGTCACAAGATGAGGCCTTGACTGGTGATGGACCCAGCTCTCCTATCTCTGTCGATGATAATGCCATTTATTTGGAGGTCGTCGGGGGCAGGAACAATAAGGAGCACGTGTATGGCCTCGGACACCTGGGAGGCGAGTTTATCGCTTCATCATTCGGCACGCCTGCTCCTTCCTACACCGATACCGTCCCTCAGGAGCAGTTCGACCAAATGCAGGACACCATCACGCAGCTGAACGCGGAGCTTCGGGAGAAGAGCGAGAGAGAGCAGCAGATGGCGAACCAGATTGCACAGTTGACTCGAGCACACACTGCGAACTGATGCGAGACGAGCATCGAGCGAGGCGTGCACAATGCGGCTGGTGTTGGAGCAGATGAGGATCCAGACTCCAGTTGCTCAGGGTGATGCTCTGACGGTTGTGCCGCCTGCTGTCGTTCCTCCAGATCTACCGACAACTACTGATGCTGCTACTGCAGAGGACGATCAGATAGCAGACGTTGGTGGTACGGACGCTGAGGATAATTGGATTCCTCCACCTCCCCCTCATCATGACTGATTTTTTTTTTCATATTTTTGACTTTAAACGATTCTTGTATGACACTTTGGATTATTTTATATATATATATATATATTCATTATTTCTTATGATTGTATATTTCATTAGTAATTTGATGTGTTTTATTAGTATTTTTGCTAAACTTTAAAGAAAAACAGAAAAAATTTATTATTTTAAAAATTAAATTTTTAAAAAAATTAATAAAAACCAGTTTAGAGATCGAATTAGAAACCAATAATTCGGTCGCTAAACTTTAGTTAACATTAACAGATTGTGGTCTAGCGACCGAAAATCCATCGCTAATATAGGTTAGTAGTAACCAACATTGGCGACCGAACTAGCGACGGATAATCGGTCGCTAAAAATGGTTACCCAAACAATGCGACCAACTGTGTAGCAACCGTTTTTAATTTTTTAGCGACCGAAATTACGGTCGCCATTTAGCGACCGAATAATAATTCGGTCTCTAAAAGCTTAGCGACCAGGTTATCAACAACCACCATTAATCGGTCGCTAATTCGGTCGCTAAATTAAATAGCGACCGAATTAGAAAGTTTAGCGACCGAATATGCCGGTCGCTAAACAGTTCTTTTTTTTTTTTTGTAGTGGATATACACCGCCTGTATCATCAGATGATAAGGAGATCGAGGTTATGTCTGACAGCCGAGTTATTATTACCCCGGTCGGTAGAGGGTAAGAAATATCTCAAATAATTTTATTTTATTGTTTATGCCAATTTTATATGTATATGTATTTGATTGTTCTCCATGTTTTATTGATAAGGTTCCTTCCATCGAAGAAATCCGTAGATGCCATCACGTATGAGGTTACATCTCAGTTTGATCGGACCTGGAAAAATTGAAGTCAGCTTGACACAGAGGATCGAGATCGATTCTTTATGGCTTTTAAGGTATTTTGTACATTTTAATTTAGTTCCATTTTTTAGTTAGTTTTAATGTTTCTTTAATTTATTATTATCATAACAAATATTATATCCTCCTAATTTACAGGATAAGGCTGCTCGGAGAGTAGAGCATCATGATGCAGTGGAGAAAATTTTTCATCATAAAGCGAGCAAACGCCTCTATGAGTTGTTGCAGAGATATCGGGTAAAGGGAGCACATCCACGCTGGTGTTTCCCACCCATTTGGGAGGAGCTATGTGCTTACTGGGCTACACCTGAATTCAAGAAAAAATCCGCCCAGTCAAAACTCAACTAGACCTCGGATAAGGGTGGGAGCCTGCGCACTGGTGGCAGCATCAATCAGCAGGAGCATGCTAAATGCTTTGTAACTTAAAATATCATATTTTGTAAATTCATTTACATGTCTTTATATTTATAATGTGAAACATTATTTGTCATTATTAGTTATAACAAGTATTTTTGGTGCAGGCTAGGAAGCTTGGCCGTAGCGTCAAGCCGAATGAGCTTCATGCCCGGACCCATACTAGGAAAGGTACTGGCGAGTTTGTAGATGAGGCAGCCTCGTCTTCCCCTACCACCACTCTTGACCCAGAGGTGGAAGCTCGAGTAGATTTGCAGACAATGGTCCATGTTGTTGGCGACAAGAAAAAGGGTCGCATATACGGTATGGAAGACCTTGCCAGCAACTATCGATGAGGGTGCTCCAGTGTCTTCAATGACCAGAGTCAAGCGTTGTCCGGTAGGGCCAACCAGTCTCAAGAGTCTGCGGAGATGGTCGAGATGCGGTGGAGACTGGCATCTCAAGAGGAGAGGCATCAACAGCTGGTGATGCAGATAGCCGAGCGTGAGCATCGGATTATGGAGCAGATGCAGATGATGGCAGATACACAGAGAGAGCTCTTGATGCGTTTAGGACCCAGCATCCCTCAATCATAGTCGCAGCAGGACCAGCACCTTCACAGCATCCCTCAGCCGCAGTCGTCGTCGTCCTAGCTGCTAGGGGTGTTCATCAACCGATCCAAACCATAAAAACCGAACCGAAAAACCGAAAACCGAAAAACGAAAAAATCGCAATTTTTATTGGATTGGATCGGATTTCGGATCCTCTAGTGAAATCCAATCCAATCCAATCCAATCCAAACCGATCTATTATATGAATTATAGTATTACTCATACTTAAACATTATTCTTCATACTTCTATGTCCCTCATTCTCTTTATTATTTTTGTTGGAATGACATATATGAGTAAATATTAATGTCTTGAAGTTATATTTTGCTAAAAGTTTTGATGCATAACATATATATATTTGATTGAGTAAACATGAAAAATAGGAAATCAATTAAGTAAATTTGAAAAATAATTAACTACAATTTATTTGTAGCCGATTCAAGGAAAAAATAGGATAAGTGAAAGTGGATATAGATAATTAATATAAAAGAACGTGTTAAAAAATATCATTAATTTTTTTCTTCTCAAACTCCCAAATTAAAACGAAGATTGTCTTTTATCCACTATTAAATAAGTAGAAAAGACACTTGACATTCGGAAAAAAAGTATGACAAAAACCGAATTATCCAATCCAATCCAAACCGTATTTGATTGGATCGGATCAGATTTTTTTTAAGGAAGCAAACCGATCCAATCCAAACCGCACGATGTTTTCATCATTGGATCGGATGGTTTTTTAGCTCAAAACCGATCCAATCCAATCCGTGAACACCCCTACCGGCCACCACCATCCCAACTTGAGGGTCATCAACAGACCTGTGATGAGGGGGACCAATCCTTTATGGATTTGTTGCGGGGCTATAGAGAGGACTATTAGTTTTTTTAGGATTAGATTTCATTCTGTATGATGTACGCACTATTTGTCAAAACAGTTTGTTTTTAGTTATGAATTTGATTTATCGTTTAAAATTATCATTCATTTAACATTTAAAATTGTTATTGATTTATCATATTATAGTCTAAATTATAATTAAAAAAAATTACTAAAGTTTAAAATTAATTATGAATTTTATATTAAATATTAAATAATTAATTAAAAAATATAATAATTCATATTTTAAATAATTAACTAATAAAAAACAAATAAATAAAATTATTTATTTTAAAAAATATATATTGCAATTTGCTTCTTGTGATTTGCGACAGCCAAGTCGTCGCTAGTGTCTTATGACTTGTAACGGCATGCCGTCGGTAATAGGTGAAATTTTGTGACGGCCACTTAAGAAAACCATCAGAAACTATTTGTGATGACCATATATGCGACAGATACAAAGCCGTCGCAAATCCGTCAGAAACACTTATTTTACGACAGATTTGTGCTCTTTGCGACGACCTTTGACCTTCACAAATACCAATTTTCTTGTAGTGAGTAAAGATTCATTGGAAAAACAAGTTCAACATTTTTGAAAATATGAAATACACAAAATCCAAAGCAATTTTTTTTTTAAGATCCTTAACATTGTCCTAAAAATACTAGCTAACATTTTCCTTATTTATATATATATATATATAGCTCTCTCAACCACAGGGAGAGAGAGAGCTCAGCCGCTTTTATATAGTGAAAATTTATATTTTAAGGAAAGATTCCAACAATGTACCTAGGAGGTGTCACACTAAATGTATCTATCCTAAAACCTTTCCCATCTAGTCGATATTTGAACATTCTGTATAGAAATTGTAGAGCTTGTGTGTGTCTTAAAAGTAATAAAATATATAATGAGAGAAAAAATAAATAAATAAAGAAAAGTAATTTTATATAATGTTGGACATCATTTTTATATCCAAATATAAAAAAAAATTGTTAAACAATAATTATATTAAATGAGTACAATGATACCCAAACCCAATGCAATGTGTCAAAAAGAAACAGAAAAAGATAGGCAGGACTATAAGTATTTTGTTAACGAATAGAGCCCAAAAAAAAAAAAAAAAAGGCCACAGGCAGGTTGAAGAATATCTGCAGCTCACCCCCTATCAGAATGTTAACCTCCCCCACATGTGTCTCCTAGCCATGAACGGCCAAATTAGTCTGACACGGCATAACAGTACCACCTACAGTAATCAGTAAATAACTCGCCCAACACTAGTTTGGGAATTAATATTCCATTATTACTAGACAGAACCGAACCACATAAACAGCAGGACAAAGCAGGAAACACGGGAGTAAATTCACCAGCTTTGTATCAGTAACGCAGGCAGCACCTCCACCTGCAGGCGGTCATAAATATTACTGACCCGAGTGCTGTAAGCATAGCTACAACTTTATTTATTGTGATAAATAGTAATACATAGCGACTCTAATCAGGTAAAAATATATACCTGCTAGCTAGGCTGCTATTGTTTGCTGAAGATGACGCAAATGTTGGACTAATGTAATGTCTATTATAGACAGAGTTCCACGTTATATCAGAGGCGGTGTTTTTTTATATTTGTGTGCTAGATATCGTTCTACACATTTCGTTAATGGATTTTATGATGCCATATTGGGTACGACTACGAGAGTTGATTATGATAAGAAAATGTGTTAGTACTACCTCGCTTATTATATGAACTGTACGTACCTTAAATTAATTGTACAATTCAAATAACTTTTAAATTATTTATATAACCCAAAAATTATTTACAAGAATAAAAAGATCATGAATCAAGATAAAATAACTATGACTTAATATGTATAAAATAAACGATATAAAAGGAATAAAAAAATTTAATTTATGATTTTCTATTTTCTAATTACTTTATTTTAGCCTTAAAAATATTGACAAACATGTTAGAAGGAAATGGCGTGATATTTTTTTAAAAAGGTAAAATGGAAGGATCTAAAGAAAAATTGTTTTTGCTTTATATATGTTCTTTTGTATTTTTAAAATAATTTGATTTCTAATTTTTAAACATTGATAAATCCTAGATGACCTTCAACATGACACACAACCCGTATAACAAACTCAAATCTAAAAAATTATTGAAAATGTCATCTTAATCCATAGAACAACCCCAAGCAACACAAGTTCAATTATTTAATGAAAGTGAGCCGCAACATAAACTTCAGATGAGCCAAGTTCAATATACTATATTCTCTGTTATATTCTTTTTTAACTATATTTTATGTTATCATACATTGTTTAGGTTGTTGATGAGCCTCTGGCTCATCTAGTTTTATAACTAGAAAAACCATGGTTTTGTGTTAATTATATCTCGTTTTCACCCCAATTGGATTTATTGTCCTCAAGCAACACTTTGAGTCTCTTAAGTAGTTTTTAGGATATTTTAGCTAATTTTGAGTCAAATAAAGCATCTAATGCTATCTTATAATTTCAGGTTAAAAAGGGAAGGAAGAGCAAAGGGAAGGACAATAAAGCAGAAGCCATCACGCCCTAGCCGTGACCACGATCACGGCCGTGATCAGCATAATGGGAAGATCATAAGTCATCACGGCCCAGCCGTGATGTCCATCACGGGCGTGATGAGAAGGACCCTGAAGAACAGAGAGCATCACGGCCTAGCCGTGATGGAGTTCACGGCCGTGACAGATCAGCACCCATGGACAGAATTGATCACGGCTGTGACAGACCAGAATTTGAATACGCGCCCTTGGCAGAACCCGTCACGGCCTGGCCGTGATGGCCGTCACGGCCTGGCCGTGAGGGCCATCACGGCTGTGACGCGCACTTTTTAGGTCCAGACTTCTCTCATCTATAAATAGAGCATCGGACTTTTGCAAAGGGAGAGCTGCACTGAGAGGCCAGACGGCTGGAAGAGGGTTCCAACCCTAAAAAGGGATGTTTTCCTTGCTCTGGGACTGGAAGAAGATTGGAGGATTCTTCTATGAGTTTTCTTCATCTCTTCTCTCCTTCTCTTTTGTATTGTCAATTATCCTGAGTAGTTAAATCCCCTTGTTGTTGGGGCTAGATGTAGCTTTTCTGAACTTGGTTGTATTTGATTTGGTTTCAATGCAAGTTTCTATTTCTTTATGAGTGTTTGATTCTATGCTTAATGCTTTTCTTGGTTTGATCACCCATGAAATGATATGTTCCTTTGATAGACAATTGACAGATTGATATTAAGGCATGCTCATGAATCAAATGTCAAGTAGTTCATGAGCCTAGACATAGGTCTTGGGGTGCTTGCAATCTTAGAAGTCTTGGTTCTTTATGCAAATTCTCAGATTAATCCACCTAAGACATTAGGGTTTAATTTGGGATTTTAGGCTCATTCCACCTAAGACATTAGGGTTTGAGTATTTAAAAAGGCTTGATTGTCATAATTGAATTAGGACTTGTGTAGTAACCATTTCATTGCAATTAAGGGAGGATTAGTGTAGTCTAACCCTGACAATCTTAACCACATTTCTTTTGCCTTCCAAGTGTTTGATTAAATAACCAAAAGACAAAAAATATTTTATTGCTTTTCTTTATTTTATGTTTTGATCTTTCTTCATACCATAGTTTAGTCTAGATAGTTGTTGAGTTTGTGAATTGGTAATTGGAAACCGATCCCTGAGGACGATATCCGGTCTTACCACCGTATTGTACGACTAGGTACACTTGCCTATAGAAAAGTCGTGTCAAGTTTTTGGCACCGTTGCCAGGGATTAGTTTTGCCAATATCATTAGTAACAAGGGAGACAACTAATTTAGACATTTTTATTTTATTTTTCTGTATATGTTTGATCTCTTTCTTTTGTTAGTTTTGTATATATTTGAATTTGTGTTTCTTTAATCTTGGGCCTTATTTGTCTGTGAGGTGGACTTGGAATTGACAGGATCATGGACTACAAGTATTATCATCCATCTGATGAAGAAATTGAGATATCTGAGCTGCAGTTGCGGGTAGATATGCTACAATTGGCCATGGACATCCAACAAGTGAACAATATGTTGTCAAGGGCCACAGTCTCTCTTCCACCAGTGGTAGGCTATTCTGAATGGGGAAATCAATATCCCAACACTTCCACTCCATGGTGGGGGAATCCTCCAAACAATGCATGTATTGATCAAGAGGAACATTGGGAATCTTCCGCACCTTCCACACCTTCATATCAACCACAACCATCTCAATGGTATGATAAGCCATCACCATTGGAAGTTGCTTGGGGGAACTTCAAATCCGAAATCACAGTCAATTTTGAGTAACCTATTCCGGATAGTCGGTCTCACTTAGAGGATATTTTGGAGAACTTCATGGAAACAACAATGGAAAGTTTGAAAAATCAAGAAGATACCATTCAAAGTCTCAGGGTACGTATTGAGAAACTCTCTAACCAACTATCCGGAATGCCAATTGGGAACTTGATGGATGATGATGAAGATGATGCAATGATGGACGATGATGAAGATGATGCAATAATGGCTGAAAAGGAAGATGAAGAAGTGGGAGCAACCAAATTAAGAAGTGAAGAACCTGTTTGTGAGAACATAGTTGCACCATCTCCCACTGAACCCTTGACTAAAGAGATTGAGATGAAGAGGCATTTGGAGGACATCTATTTCGCCATGCTAGAGGATGATGAAGAAAGTTTGAAATTAGATGATTCTATTGATTCCTATGCATGTGTTGATTGTGATGGGAAAAATACTTGTGTGTGTATGTGCTGAGATTACTGCATGTATAGAAGGTGATGGATTTGGTAATGCAGTGAGTGAAAATTGTGCAGAAGTCGAAGCAGCACCAGTGATCCTCTCCACTTGTTTGCCACCTCCCACTATGAAGCAACCAACGATGGAGTTCAAGCCTCTGCCTGAGAAACTGGATTTTGCATTTTTAAATATGAAGGCACTATGGCCAGTCCAAGAGGTTGAACCCCATTTTTATTGGGAAGACTTTGTTGATAAAGAGGTCATCTTTGACCCGGGAGATATTGAAAAGTCCTTCACACTTGAAGGAGTCACCATGATTGTCAAGCGCTCACTGTCATATTCATGCTGCATGCCATGGGATCCGGGAGGATTGTATTACAATTTGAGCATTCATTGGCCGTTGTATCACAGGCAGTGGGATCCCGGTGGAACCGCCTTCATGAGTTTTTCTAAACCTTTTTATTTTTAATTATCTTTGCGTTGCTTTGCTTTGCTTAGAGTCTTATGTGTGGTGACTGTTGTGTCGGTGAGCTTGATGGATTTTAATTAAATTTAGCATAGATTGATTGCATGATATTTGTTGACTGTTGATGATTTCCCCCTAGGTTTTGAAAATTGAAAATTGATCCCCATGTGAAAAATTGAAAATTGAACTTTGAGATATTCTATTGTGATTGCACAAATTATGATAAGTTTGGGGTGAAAGGATGCACACAATAGGGATTGAATCTTGGCCAAACAATTTGCGAAAAATGTCCAGGTGAGGAATTTGAGCCTCCAACACGTTTTTAATTGTGTGAATCACTTTTAAGTTGCACTTTCCAGGATTTGCTTGAATCTCTTCATGGTTTGCATGTTTATGTGTTGCATCAAATGATTTAGGCAATTTTCTTTGAAATAACTACTTGGCCTAAATTGAACCAATCCCTAATGCATGTTCCCTATTTAGCCACATTGAGCCTAATAAACCTATTGTTTCTTGATGACCTTTTGTATAAGCCAAAAATCCGAAAAAACCATGTTAACCCAATCTTAGGATTAGGAGAGCATGGATGCTTAGCAAGACAAGGGTTGAAAGAAACTAAGTTTGGGGTGGCTACAAGGGTTTGATATGTTTTTTTGGGTTGAGAAAAAGGAAAAAATAAAGGTTGTAGCCAAAGGCAAAAAGAGAAAAAGAAGAAAAATGAAGAAAAATGCCAAAAGAAAAGGGGCAAAATAAAAGGGTGTCAAAGAAAAAAGGCTGTAGCCACTCAAAGCGTCAAAAAGAAAAATGGAAAAAGGAATTAGAGTGAGAATAATGGTGTACAAAGCTTCATGCTCTCTTAATTCCTAGGGATGTTGATCAGCCTCTGGCTCATCTAGTTTTATGACTAGTATGACCGTGGTTTTGTGCTAATTATATCTCATTTTCGCCCAAATTAGACTTGATTGTCTTTAAGCAGCATTTTGAGTCTCTAGAGTATTTTTAGGTTAATTTAGTTTATTTAGAGTCAAATAAAGCACTTATGCTATTTCTTGTTTTCAGGTTAATAAAGTGAAGCAGTTATGGAGTTCTTCGCCCCGCGAGAAGGCGTTCGCCTCGCGAACCTGAAGCGTGACTGTTCCAGAAATTGCAAACCTCTCTGTCTCGCCCCGCGAACACTTGACTCGCCTCGCGAGTAATCCAACCCTGGAAAACCAGAAGCCATCACGGCTTACGCGTGTTGAAGGTCACGGCTGTGACAGTTTGGAATCTGAAGAGTCTCGCCTCGCGAATGATAAGCTCGCCTCGCGAGAGAGCCAAACATTGAAGACTGTTCGTATTATTCACCTCGCGAAGGTGTGCTCGCCTCGCGAGATCGCGGAATCCAGAAGCTGTATTTAAGCCTGTTTGAAGGCAGAACTGAGGAGCTTTTTCATCTTTTGTTTTCTCTTTATTTTAGATGGTCTGAGAATTAGGTTTAATGCTTTGTTTTTCCTTTGTAATGAAGAGCTAGTCTCCTTGATTAATCTACTGTGATTGGGTTCCAGTCACACTTGAGGTTCGGTAATTCCTGTTTTATTTGCTTTTCTCTTTTCAATGCTATGCTATATATTTCTGTTTGTTTAATTCAGGAGTGTATAGTGTTGTGTTGATTTATTTCGGTGATGTTATGTTCCTATACTGAATCGCGTTTGTTTAATTCGCGTGTCTTCGTTCATGTTCGTTTAGTTCATGAGGGCTTAACCCCGTTTGTTTAATTCGGGAATAGGAACATATATCCCAGTAGTAGTGATTTCGTTTGTTAATTGTTGCTACAACCGAAAGGGGATTAGAATCTGCTTAGGGATTGGAATTTACATGAACCGATGATAGTGGAAAACCGAGAACAGTAGGTTAATCGCCTTAGTTTATTTGGTAATCATTTAAACTGCTTTGTTTTTACTGCCCTGTTTTCTGTTTTGTTTCCTCTATTTTATTTGCATTCAAATCCAAAACCCCCCAAAACTGATTTTGTGTTAATAACAACAACCTAAGAGTCCTTGTGAGACGATATCCGAGTTGTCGCTCCCTAAACTACATTTTTACAAACCGCCGCTTTTTGGCGCATGCGTGCAAGGCGCCCAAAGATTGGTGCCGTGCCGGGACTCTTGTTGTTATTGACAATATATATATATATATATATATATATATATAGCTATATATATATATATAGATATATATCTAGTTGCTGAATTAGTTTTGGCTGCTTTGTCTGGTTATGAATCTTAGTACTGCTATGGATAGTTTCCTGTTTGGTGATATGCCTAATGTTGATTATAGGCCACCACCATGCATAAATTATCCTGATTTTAGTAAACCACCACCATGCATAAATTATCCTAATTCTGCTGGAAGTTATGAGTTTAGCAGTGGCTTTGACATGATTGGTGTGAATGAGGTCCATAGTTCTTCTTCTTACCAGGCCCTTGAGAATAAAATTGATAAGCTCACTTCCTTGGTGAGGCAATTGTTAATGGATAAGGTTCAGTCGGCAGGGTTGTGTGGCATGTGCGGCTCTCCTGAGCACCTGTTTGATGCATGCCCCATTCTGAAAGAAGGGTCAGTTACTGATTTGCCTCGAGCTTATGCAGTCCATCCTTACAATCAAGGCAATAAGCTTGAGGATAATGAAGAACCTTTGGTCTTAGATGCATGTGTTGAAAGTGATGGGGTGGATGAACTTTGTGCTGAATCTCCAGACATTCGAGCCTTTTCTGATTCTGATTTTCCAATTGTTTCTGGCTTTGATGATATTTATACATGTACTGACTGTACTGACACTAACCCTTGTGTTGTTTGTGCTGAGTTTCTTGATTCTACTTCGCAAGGTGATAGTGTGAGTGAAGTTGTTTGTTCAGCCGAAGTTCTTGACATCATGGCTACTTCAAATACACCATTCATTGAGCAGCCACCCTCCTTAGAGCTCAAGCCACTTCCAGACATTCAGACCTTTACTGATTCAGTTTATTGTACCATATCTACTAACTGTACTAACTCTAACCTTTCTGTGGTGTGTGCTGAGATTTCTGCAGGTTTAGCAGGTGATGGATTTGTTAATGCAGTGAATGAAGAACGTGCAGAAGTTGAAGCAGCACCAGTAACACTCTCTACCTGTTTGCCACCTCCCACTGAGGAACAACCGGTGATGGAGTTCAAGCCTCTGGATTTTGCACCATGGCCAGTCCAAGAGGTTGAACCCCGATTTTATTGGGAGGACTTTATTGAGAAAGAGGTCATCTCTGACCCAAGAGGGAGTGAGAAGTCCGCCGCACTTGGCGAGGTCACCATAACTGTCAAGCACTCACCTCCATATCAAGGCTGCAAGTTAGGGGACTATGGAACAAGCTTCAGTCCCTTGTCTATCACGTGGGCCTTATGCTGCATGCCATGGGATCCGAGAGGATCATATCGTACTTTGAGTATTCCGTGGCCACTGTATCACAGATAGTGGGATCCCGGTGGAACCACCCCAATGAGTTTTCTCTGAACCCTTTCTTTTTTTTAATTATCTTTGCTTTATTTTTGTTTTGTTTTCTTTTAGCTCCTGAATAATTTGAGAAGATCAGGAGTATGTGTGTTGAGTCTTGTGTCGGCAAGCTTGATTGGGTTTTGATTGAATTTTGCATAGATGGATTGCATGTCATATGTTAATTGTTGACCATTGATAATTTTCCCCCTAGGATTTGAAATTTGAAATTTGATCCCCATTGAAAAATTGAAAATTAAACTTTGAGATATTTTGTTATGATTGCATGATTTATGATAAGTTTGGGGTGAAGGGAAGCACACACTAGGGATTGAATCTCAGTCAAACAATTTGAAAAAATGTCCAGGTGAGGATTTGAGCCTCCAACATGTTTTTAACTGTGTGTATCACTTTTGAGTTGCACTTTCCCGAATTTGCTTGAGTCACTTCATGGTTTGCATGTTTATGTGTTTGCTTCACATGATTTAGGCATTTTATTTGTAAATAACTACTTAGCCTAAAATAACCATCCCTAATGCATGTTTCCTAGTTAGCCCCATTGAGCCTAATTAGCCTATTGTTTCTTGTTGACCTTATGTTATAAGCTAAAATCTGAAAAACCATGTTAACCCAATCTTAGGATTAGGAGAGCATGGAATCTTAGCAAGTGAATGGTTGCAAGAAACTAAGTTTGGGGTGGCTACAAGGATATGATGTGTTGGTTGGGAATGAGAAAAAGAAAAAAATATAATGAAAAGGTTGGAGCCAAAGGCAAAAAAAAAGAAAAGAAATAAAAAGTGCAAAAATGTCAAAAAAAAAAAGAAAGAAAAAAGATATTGAAAGAAAAGAGGCTGTAGTCACCCAAAGCATAAAGAAAAATGAAGAAGGGAACTCGAGTGGAATTTCAATGTGTAAAAAGTTTCATGCTCTCTTAGTTCCTAGGGAATTCAGCCCAGTACCTTTGTATATCCTACCCTTAGCCAGGCCCCATTACAACCTTAAAAAGACCTTTTGATGTTGCATGGATGTTTTCTGTGGGAATCATTTGGAGATGAAAATCAAATTTATGGGAAGTGCTTCTGAAAGGTGAATTGAGTGAAATGTTGCTAGCCTGACAAACATTGAGCGATTGAGTGAAACACTAAATGCCCTTGTGAGGAAGGCGATTGTTTGAGTTTGGTGATCTCCCTTTGTGTGTAACTTGGATTCCCTTGCTTAGATTAAAGATTGCTTGAATGATGAAATCCTCAATTGTTTAGAATGAATGCAAGTGGGGATTCCTTTGTTTGAAAGGGGGGAACATTGAAGGAAAAAATCATTTTGGTGAATTGCTTGAAATTTGTGCAAAGTTGATTGAATCTTTAAGCTTGCCATGTCTTGAGTCTTTTTGAGTTTTTGAGTTTTAGTTTGCTTGAGGACAAGAAAAGTTTAAGTTTGGGGTATTTTGATCAGCCTCTGGCTCATCTAGTTTTATGACTAGTATGACCGTGGTTTTGTGCTAATTATATCTCATTTTCGCCCAAATTAGACTTGATTGTCTTTAAGCAGCATTTTGAGTCTCTAGAGTATTTTTAGGTTAATTTAGTTGATTTAGAGTCAAATAAAGCACTCATGATATTTCTTGTTTTCAGATTAATAAAGTGAAGCAGTTCTGGAGTTCTTCGCCCCGCGAGAAGGCGTTCGCCTCGCGAACCTGAAGCGTGACTGTTCCAGAAATTGTAAACCTCTCTGTCTCGCCCCGCGAACACTTGACTCGCCTCGCGAGTAATCCAACCCTGGAAAACCAGAAGCCATCACGGCTTACGCGTGTTGAAGGTCACGGCTGTGACAGTTTGGAATCTGAAGAGTCTCGCCTCGCGAATGATAAGCTCGCCTCGCGAGAGAGCCAAACATTGAAGACTGTTCGTATTATTCGCCTCGCGAAGGTGTGCTCGCCTCGCGAGATCGCGGAATCCAGAAGCTGTATTTAAGCTTGTTTGAAGGCAGAACTGAGGAGCTTTTTCATCTTTTGTTTTCTCTTTATTTTAGATGGTCAGTAGAATTAGGTTTAATGCTTTGTTTTTCCTTTGTAATGGAGAGCTAGTCTCCTTGATTAATCTATGTGATCGGGTTCCCGACCACACTTGAGGTTCGGTAATTCCTATTTTATTTGCTTTTCTCTTTTCAATGCTATGCTATATATTTCTGTTTGTTTAATTCAGGAGTGTATAGTGTTGTGTTGATTTATTTCGGTGATGTTATGTTCCTATATTGAATCGCGTTTGTTTAATTCGCGTGTGTTCGTTCATGTTCGTTTAGTTCATGAGGGCTTAACCCCATTTGTTTAATTCGGGAATAGGAACATATATCTGTAGTAGTGATTTCGTTTGTTAATTGTTGCTACAACCGAAAGGGGATTAGAATCTGCTTAGGGCTTGGAATTTACATGAACCGATGATAGTGGGAAACCGAGAACAGTAGGTTAATCGCCTTAGTTTATTTGGTAATCATTTAAACTGCTTTGTTTTTACTGCCCTGTTTTCTGTTTTGTTTCCTCTATTTTATTTGCATTCAAATCCAAAACCCCCCAAAACTGATTTTGTGTTAATAACAACAACCTAAGAGTCCTTGTGAGACGATATCCGAGTTGTCGCTCCCTAAACTACATTTTTACAAACCGCTCGCTTTTTGGCGCGTGCGTGACAGCGCGTCCAGATGTAAAGCCTAGTACCCTTGAATATCCCACCTTTAGCCAGGCCCCATTACAACCTTTAAAAGACCTTTTGATGTTGCATGCATGTTTTCGTGGGAACCATTTTTGAGATGAAAATCAAATTCATGGGAAGTGCTCTTGAAATTGAAATTGAGTGAAAGTTGATAACCTAGACAATTGAGTGAATGAGTGAACTATTAAATGCCCTTGTGAGGAAGGCAAATGTTTGAAAATGGTGATCTCCCTTTTGTGTGTAACTTGGATCCTTTGCTTAGATTGATTATTGTATGAATGATGGAATTCTCTTGGTTTAAAGTAAATGAATGTGGGGGATTACATTGATGTAAAAAGGGGAAACCATTGAAGAAAATTGTATTGATAGAATTGCATGAAATTTGTGCGAAATCGATTGAATCCTTTAAGCTTGCCAAGTTTGAGTCTTTTTGAGTTTTAGTTTGCTTGGGGACAAGCAAAGTTTAAGTTTGGGGTATTTTGATAAGCCTCTGGCTCATCTAGTTTTATAACTAGAAAAACCATGGTTTTGTGCTAATTATATCTCGTTTTCGCCCAAATTGGATTTAATTATCCTCAAGCAACACTTTGAGTCTCTTAAGTAGTTTTTAGGATATTTTAGCTAATTTTGAGTCAAATAAAGCATCTAATGCTATCTTATAATTTTAGGTTAAAAAGGGAGGGAAGAGCAAAGGGAAGGACAATAAAGCAGAAGCCATCATGTCCTAGCCGTGACCACGATCACGGCCGTGATCAGCATAATGGGAAGATCATAAGTCATCACGGCCCTGCCGTGATGTCCATCACGGGCATGATAAGAAGGACCCTGAAGAACAGAGAGCATCACGGCCTAGCCGTGATGGAGTTCACGGCCGTGACAGATCAGCACCCATGGACAAAATTGATCACGGCCTAGCCGTGATGAGTATCACGGTCGTGACTGACCGCGCTGTCGCCACGCGCCAAAAAGAACGAGCGATTTTTAAAATAATGTGGTATAGAGCGACAACTCGGATATCGTCTCTCAAGGACTCTTTAGTTGTTGTTATTATTAACATAAAATCAAAAGTTAGTTTTCGGGGGGTTTGTTTGGGTAATTGAAATAAAATAAAGAAAACAATGAAAACAAAACAGTTAAAGAGAATAGAAAATAAACTAAAGACGATTAACCTACTGTTCTCGGTTTCCCACTATCATTGGTTCATATAAATCCAAGCCTAAGCAGATTCTAATCCCTTCAGTTGTAGCAACAATTAACAAACGAAATCGCTACTACGGATACATGTTCCTATTCCCGAATTAAACAAACGGGTTAAGCCCTCATGAACTAAACGAACATGAATGAACACACGCCAATTAAACAAACGCGATTAAGTATAGGAACATAGCATCATCGAAATGAATCAACACAACACTACACACTCCTGAATTAAACAAACAAATGTATAACATCGCATTGAAAAGAGAAAAGCAATTAAAACAGAAATACAGAACCCTCAAGTGTAATTGAAACCAATCACAGAGATTAATCTAGGAGACTAGTTCTCCATTACAAAGGAAAACAAAAGAAAAGAATTAAACTACTATCGACTACCAAAGACTAGCCAAAATCAGCTAACTCTCACCCCCTACATCGTGTTTTTCTAAAACGCTTAAATACAATTTCTAGATTTCATTTGCCTCGCGAGGCTTAAGCCTCTATCGCGACGCGAATCTTGCGAACGGCCTGCAACCTTTGGTATTATCGCGAGGAGAACAAACCTTCGCGAGGCGAGAATCCGAAAAGTCTTTATTCGCCTGCTATGAACATCGGGGCCAACCGTGATGCTTTCGACTTCCAGGCTCGCGAGGCGAATGGATGCTCGCGAGGCGAACGCTTCAACTTCAAAACCGCCACAGCCGAGACCTTCAACACGGGTAAACCGTGATCGCTCTCCTGACTTTCCTGGCTTGGTTAATCGCGAGGCGAGAGCTTCTTCTGGGGCTAACCAAGATATTTCCTTTTTATTAACTCCGAAAATAAGAAATAACAAGTAAGTATTTTATTTAACTCTAAATCAACTAAATTAACCTAAAAATACTTTACAGACTCAAAAATACTCGCTTAAGGACAATCAAGTCTAATTTGGGTGAAAATGATATAAAAGTAGCACAAAGTAATGGTCTTCACTAGTTGTAAAACCAGTCAAACAGAGGCTCATCAGTGACAGACCAGAATTTGAATACGCGCCCTTGGCAGAACCCGTCACGGCCTAGCCGTGATGGCCATCACGGCCGTGACGACGCGCACTTTTAGGTCCAAACTTCTCTCATCTATAAATAGAGCATCGACTTTTGCAAAAGGAGAGCTGCACCGGGAGGCCGTGACACTGGGAAGAGGGTTCCAACCCTAAAAAGGGATGTTTTTCTTGCTCTCGGGACTCGGAAGAATATTCGAGGATTCTTCTATGAGTTTTCTTCATCTCTTCTCTCCTTCTCTTTTGTATTGTCAATTATCATGAGTAGTTAAATCCCCTTGTTGTTCAGGCTAGATGTAGCTTTTCCGAACTTGGTTGTATTTGATTTGGTTTCAATGCAAGTTTCTATTTCTTTATGAGTGTTTGATTCTATGCTTAATGCTTTTCTTGGTTTGATCACCCATGAAATGATATGTTGCTTTGATAGACAATTGACAGATTGATATTAAGGCATGCTCATGAATCAAAATGTCAAGTAGTTCATGAGCCTAGACATAGGTCTTGGGGTGCTTGCAATCTTAGAAGTCTTGGTTCTTTATGCAAATTCTCAGATTAATCCACCTAAGACATTAGGGTTTAATTTGGGATTTTAGGTTCATTCCACCTAAGACATTAGGGTTTGAGTATTTAAAAAGGCTTGATTGTCATAATTGAATTAGGACTTGTGTTGTAACCATTTCATTGCAATTAAGGGAGGATTAGTGTAGTCTAACCCTGACAATCTTAACCACATTTCTGTTGCCTTCCAAGTGTTTGATTAAATAACCAAAAGACAAAAAATATTTTATTGCTTTTCTTTATTTTATGTTTTGATCTTACTTCATACCATAGTTTAGTCTAGATAGTTGTTGAGTTTGTGAATTGGTAATTGGTAATTGGAAACCGATCCCTGAGGACGATATCCGGTCTTACCACCGTATTACTTGGTACGACTAGGTACACTTGCCTATAGAAAAGTCGTGTCGGTTGTGTTCAAATTAACATGCCACACTAGTGCAATTTACAATTTCTACGGTTAAAAAGGACTTTTTATACAACGATTGTTGTTATGTTATAGAATCAGAGATGTGGAATTGGGCACTTTTTACATCGATTATAGGTCTCGACCGACACTACAAGAAAACATGTGTTTAGCGATCGACATATTTGGTCACTAAACACATGATTTCCTGTCGTTAAAACATTTAGCGACCGAGATAACGTTGTAGCTAAAACAGTGGTTGCTAACGGTTTAGCGACCAAAATATGCTTTGGT
>CM061066.1:140633815-140655815 GCA_030762895.1 Sophora flavescens | reverse complement strand
CGGGCAGAGCCCCAATCCCTAGAAACAAACTACTATTCAAGTCTTGCCATGGAGATGAAAAGCTTGGTTGACAACATCATAAAAATCAGAAAAGAGAAGAGAGGAGGAGAAGAGAGATCTATGCCTAGAGTCCTTCTATGTGTGTACAAGTCTAAGATGATCTGTTCAGATCTGCCTGGTCCCTATTTATAGAATTGGGAAGTTAGAGTCCCAAATCTACTCAAATTCTGATCCAATTCGGTTTCTTCAGGTCCAAGTAATGCGCGTCACGGCTGTGATGGCCATCACGGCCAGGCCGTGATGGATTCTGTTTCTGGCAGTTCTGGTAGCATTCAGTATCTCGCGACGCGAAGGGTGTCTCGCTACGCGAGCCCTCTGCTTCATGGCCGTGATAAGATTTACGTCTAGGCCGTGACGGTCTCTGACTTGTGGGGGTTTTTAGGTCACGGTCGTGATGGCTATCATGGCCAGGCCGTGACAGACTCTGACTTCAGCCTTTGTTCCTTTTCAGTTTTGCTCGATCATGGCCGTGATGGGCATCACGGCTAGGGCTCTGTTTGGCTCATTTTCTTCAGTTTTAAA
This sequence comes from Sophora flavescens, assembly GCA_030762895.1. Lineage (NCBI taxonomy): Eukaryota > Viridiplantae > Streptophyta > Magnoliopsida > Fabales > Fabaceae > Sophora > Sophora flavescens. The sequence continues at coordinate 140,655,233 of CM061066.1, read as the reverse complement.
GCCCCATCTTCATCCAAACTTCATCATGGTTGATCTTGAGCATTTTACCCTTGATTTCTGCAAAACAACACACGAAAACCGCCTTACCCATTCCAAAGGAAAATTAACCTAAAATCTAATTACAAATGCCTAAACTACATGAAAAATGCATGCAAAATGATAGACAAAGATGATGTGAAATCACACTCATCAATGTCCTATAAAACGGGTATTGGTTTTTGTGCGCTAAAATCTACGTATCTAAGACTGGTGCATCGGTCTAGATTGCGTGATTTGCACATTTTTGACTTGGAGTCAGTTATTTTTGGAACGATGGATTAAACTTGAAAGTTTAAAACGGTGATTTGGTCGTGAGGCTTTTATCCCCAACACGGAAAGATTGAAAACAAAGAAAATGACATGAACAAAACGTTTTACATGCATTTTTGGGGAAAACGTGCCTTTGCATAGGACTTGAATGCTTGATGGCAAGTATTCATGACATTTGCATCACAGTGATATGGTTAATTTGAACTCTTACTTATCTGGCAACGATTCTGCCTTATTCGGCAATGAGAGCCTGATTAGCTCATTTATTTGTTGGTTGGAGCTCCGGAGATTAGGTATCAAAGTTAGATGATGAATATTGAAGTGTCATTGTTTTAAAAACGGCTACGACTGTCGGGTATGAAACCCCTTGATAAACTATTGTGTTCATGTTGAAAATTTTTTATGATATGGATATATGTATATATGTTGTTTTTGTGTGTCGTGCATGTAGTTATCTTATTTAAATCCATATATTGGTATCTAACCCTTGCATATAGTTGTTTTCTTGGTTTTACTGTTGTACCTCGGTACACGAGTAGAGATGGTGCAGAAGAGTCTTTTCCAGTTTTCACTTGAGGATATTCGTCCTGATCATTGAAGAGGACTTACATTTATGATATGACCATTTAGGGCCTTCTCGGTGGATGTTGGGTGATGCGTATTTTTAAGAATAAAGGCAAGTGCACCTCGTCGCAAACAAGTAATACGGTGGTAAGACCGGTTATCGTATCCACAGGGATCGGTTGCCAATTACCAATTCACAAACTCAACAACTATCTAGACTAAACTATGGTATGAAGGTAGATAATAAAATAAAGAAATAAAATATTTTTGGTCTTTTGGGAATTTTATCGAACACTTGGAAGGCAAAAGAAATGCGGTTGAGATTGTTAGGGTTAGACTACACTAATCCTCCCTTGATTGCAATGAAATGGCTTCTAACACAAGTCCTAATTCAATAATGACAATCAAGTCTTTTCTAAAATACTCAAGCCTAATGTCTTAGGTGCATTGAGCCTAAAACCCCAAATTAAACCCTAATGTCTTAGGTGGATTAACCTGAGATTTTGCATTAAGTCAAGACTTATAAGATTGCAAGCAGTCAACACCTATGTCTAGATTCTTGAACTACTTGGCATATGATTCATGAGCATGCCTTAACATCAATCTGTCAATTGTCTATCAAAGCAACATATCATTCCTATGGGTAGCTAAGCTAAGGAAAGCATTAAACACAGAATCACATACTCATAAAGAAATAGAGACTTGCATTAAAACAACCAAATCAAAATACAAACTAGTTCAGAAAAGTGATCATCTAACCCCAACAATAGGGGATTAGTTACTCATATTTACAGAAAACCAAACCAGGGAAATAGGAGAAGAGGAGAGGAGAGACTCCATGGGAGCTTTCCTTCTTCTTCACAGCAACCCCTCTCAGCAACTCCCTTCTAGGGTTGAAACCCTAGCCCAGCCACAGCCTCCAAGTGCCTCCAAATGCCTCCCTCTAGACCCTTTTTCTGTTCTGCTGCGTTCTTATTTATAGGTCTGCTGCGCGTCACGGCCGTGATGGCCATCACGGCCAGGCCGTGACGCGTTCTGGAGTGGGCGTAATTTCACTTTTTAACTCTCGCGAGGCGAGCCCTGGATTCGCGATGCGAATCTTGAATTTCTGGACTGTCACGGCCGTGATGTCTTTCACGGGCAGGCCGTGACAGTTTCTGACTTTTGCCTTCTTCTCTGCTTGATCACGGCCGTGATGGTCATCACGGCCAGGTCGTGATGGGCTCTGTTTGGCTCATATTCTTCACTTTTCAAGCTTTATTTCATCCAAGCTCCATCAAGGCTGATTTTGATCATTTTTACATTGATTTCTGTAAAACAACACCACAGCACCGCCTTATCCGTTCCAAAGGAAAATCTAACTAAAATCAAATAAAGAATGCCTAATCTATATGCAAAATGCATGCAAAAGTATATAGAAAACATGATGTAAAATCACACTATCAAATCACCCCAAGCTTATTCAATTGCTTGTCCTCAAGCAATCACTAAGGCCAGAAGATCAAAATAATCAAAGCATGGATAGTGAATTAAGAACCCGAGCAAATAATCCAAGCAATAGGCAATTCAAATAATTCAGTAAGAGACAATCAATTCAAGTCCAATTAGAGGCTTAGGTTCCTTAGACTCATGTTCTCACTGATTTGGGCACTCTTTCTCACTTGAAGCTCACCCCAAGCTTGTTCATTTGCTTGGCTCTCTTCCTCACCACTCAAGTGTTTAGGGGATAAGACATTTCACTCAATTTTCCTCAAGGAATGAATCCTACCATAGGCTTGACTATCAACCAAATCTCTACTTTATTAATGAAAACAAATTAGAATCAAGAGGTCTTTTATTTGGTTGTAACATGGCCATAGGATTAATCTTTAGGTGGGGATAACAAGAAAAGGACATTCCAAAAGGCTACATAAACATCAAGCATTGCAAACATGACCTTCTAAAATACCTTCTTGGGTTTTCAATTTATTTTTTTCACCTTTCTTTTCTTTCTTTTTCTTTTTATTTTTCATTTTTTCTTTTTGTCATCCCCTTCTCTATTTTTTTTTTCTTTTCTTTTTCTTTTTGTTTGGAGAAGGGGAGATTTTTCAACTCAAGAGAAATATTGATTCTTTTCATCCCAAACGTTTTCAACTACCTTTTTACCCTTTTGTAATACTTTAGAAGGTCCCTTATCAAACATATTTATCAAAGCATTTCAGGGTACCAAGAAAAGAATTTTTATTCTTACAGGCTCAAAATTGGGCAACCAAGGGGTAGCATTTCATCATTCAAAGCTCAGAAGGCCAGAAAAATACCTACTGCCTCAATCATTTTCAAAAATGTTTTCAAAAATTTTTAAGCTTCAAAATGGTTTCAAGTCAAGTTCTAGAGAAATTCATCCAAGAGGAATAACACTCTAACACCAAGAATGGGGTAGATTTTAGTGATTACCCCTTTGGCTCAAAATCTCCCTTTTTAGTAGTTCAAGAATCAATGAACAACATAAATCCATAGAACCATATGCTAATTATCAACTATCCAAGATTATCTCAAACATTTACATTTGCAGCCATATCACAAGAATGAAAAAAAAATTGGGTTCAAAAATTCACTACCTCAATTTATTTGGCACTTAGTTCTCACAATCAGATGCAAAATTCAGGCAAGGGGCAATCTAATAATGTGAACATGCAAAGCTATCATGCTAAACTATATGAATGCAACATGAAAAAATGCAAATGCAAAATACCCCTACCCCAAGATTAAGAATTTACATTGTCCCCAATGTAAACAATCAAGTTGGAGCGAGGAAGAAAAATAAAATAAGATAAAATGGAACGGCTTACCGAGGCGGTAGCGGGTGTTGACTCTCATTCCAGTCAGAAACTTGTTGGATAATGCGTCACGGCTGTGAAGGGTGCTGACTTTGCTTTCTTGCTCTCCCTTCCTTCTTTCCCTGAAATCACTTGGCAAATTTATTAGTAAAAGAAAACTCTTGATCTTCTCAAATTATTCAAGAGTTAAAATCAAAAACAAAATCTAACTAAAGAGAAAGGAAAAAGGAAAAAGGAAAATAAAAATTGGGTTGCCTCCCAATAAGCGCTTCTTTAACGTCACTAGCTTGACTTATTCAAAAGCATCCACCTGGATCCTCCTCCCGGATCAAATGGAAATTGGAGTGGTGATTGTAGCAGTAATATGACTTTATCCTCCATTCCACCCAGCCATGGTGTGAAAACTCCATTGACCTTTGCAATTATGAACTCACTTCCTCCCTGGTCAAATGGAATTTTCAGGAGGAAATGTGACAGACAAGTGGAAGGGGCTAACTTACCAGTATCCACACATGCATGCAAGCCAACATAATTATTTAATGCAGTAAAATCAGATTGCTCAGCATACATGGTGGAGGGAATGCTTTCCAAATGCCCTGCCTCCTCACTTGTTGTTTCCCAAAGATTTGTGGAAGGTAATCCCTCTTGTTGTGGTTCACTTACCACCACCACTTCATCTTCAATTTGATCCATTCCCACAACCAGATTTTTCTCAAATTCTACTTCATGTGGCTCTATGGGAATCATACATGGTGGTGGAGGTGGCAAATATGAACAAAAGGTTTCCCAATCCTCCTCGGAGAATATATATATAAGCTCACTAGTCATAGGATCGACTCGTGATGGAATATTATGAGATAGAGAAAACTCCTCAAAGAATTCTCCCAAATTTATATCGTCTTCCCAACACAAGTTATCCTCCAAAATATGACTAGAAGCTTCCTCATCAGGTGGATAATAAAAATTTTCCATGACTTTCGTCCACCTTTCAAAAACAGAACTCAAAACAAAAAGATCAAATATATACAAAAAATCAAATATACACAGGAAATAAAAATAAAAAAAAATGTCTAAATTAGTTGTCTCATTCGTTACTACTGATATTGGCAAAGTCGATCCCCGGCAACGGCGCCAAAAACTTGTTGCGTATTTTTAAGAATAAAGGCAAGTGCACCTCGTCGCAAACAAGTAATACGGTGGTAAGACCGGTTATCGTATCCACAGGGATCGGTTGCCAATTACCAATTCACAAACTCAACAACTATCTAGACTAAACTATGGTATGAAGGTAGATAATAAAATAAAGAAATAAAATATTTTTGGTCTTTTGGGAATTTTATCGAACACTTGGAAGGCAAAAGAAATGCGGTTGAGATTGTTAGGGTTAGACTACACTAATCCTCCCTTGATTGCAATGAAATGGCTTCTAACACAAGTCCTAATTCAATAATGACAATCAAGTCTTTTCTAAAATACTCAAGCCTAATGTCTTAGGTGCATTGAGCCTAAAACCCCAAATTAAACCCTAATGTCTTAGGTGGATTAACCTGAGATTTTGCATTAAGTCAAGACTTATAAGATTGCAAGCAGCCAACACCTATGTCTAGATTCTTGAACTACTTGGCATATGATTCATGAGCATGCCTTAACATCAATCTGTCAATTGTCTATCAAAGCAACATATCATTCCTATGGGTAGCTAAGCCAAGGAAAGCATTAAACACAGAATCACATACTCATAAAGAAATAGAGACTTGCATTAAAACAACCAAATCAAAATACAAACTAGTTCAGAAAAGTGATCATCTAACCCCAACAATAGGGGATTAGTTACTCATATTTACAGAAAACCAAACCAGGGAAATAGGAGAAGAGGAGAGGAGAGACTCCATGGGAGCTTTCCTTCTTCTTCACAGCAACCCCTCTCAGCAACTCCCTTCTAGGGTTGAAACCCTAGCCCAGCCACAGCCTCCAAGTGCCTCCAAATGCCTCCTTCTGGACCCTTTTTCTGTTCTGCTGCGTTCTTATTTATAGGTCTGCTGCGCGTCACGGCCGTGATGGCCATCACGGCCAGGCCGTGACGCGTTTTGGAGTGGACGTAATTTCACTTTTTAACTCTCGCGAGGCGAGCCCTGGATTCGCGACGCGAATCTTGAATTTCTGGACTGTCACGACCGTGATGTCTTTCACGCAGGCGCGTGACGGTTTCGACTTTTGCCTTCTTCTCTTGATCACGGTAGTGATGGTCATCACGGCCAGGCCGTGATGGGCTCTGTTTGGCTCATATTCTTCACTTTTCAAGCTTTATTTCATCCAAGCTCCATCAAGGCTGATTTTGATCATTTTTACATTGATTTCTGCAAAACAACACCACAGCACCGCCTTATCCGTTCCAAAGGAAAATCTAACTAAAATCAAATAAAGAATACCTAATCTATATGCAAAATGCATGAAAAAGTATATAGAAAACATGATGTAAAATCACACTATCATTGGGTATAACGACCGGCTTTGGTTTTTAAGACGTTGTTGATTGATGTAATGAAAGTATGTATGTTTATGGCTCAAAGAGCCTTTCTTTTGGATGAAGCTATAAATACATTAGCAGGTGTTTTTGTTTGGGGATGTTGAAATTACAGAGGAGACTCAGTCAAAATGTTTTGAAAATTTATAGATCTGTACTTAAGTACTTATATAAAAAAATTATTTCCCGAAAGCAAACTAGCTATTATTTTAAGTTTTATTTTCCGAAATACGTTAGTCGTGTAATGCCCAAGGGGGGTGTTACAAAAATTAAAAAAATCCCATTGGACACATACAGTGTGTCGTATGTGATGTCACAAGCTGTGTTCAGATATCACAGCTCTAAAATATATGCTGAATTTCTCACTATAATCAAATATACAATGAGGGGTTACTCTGGCTCTGTTTGGCACTGCTCTGTTTGGCAAGTTCAATAAGCTAACTTATAACTTATTTGACTAGCTTATAAGCTTATTTAACTAAAATAGAGGTGTTTGGTAAATAAGCTTATCTCATTAGCTTATAACATTTCCTCATTAGCTATTTTATTTGACTTATGGCTTATAGATGATAGCTGAATAGCTAGCTGATTGAACCTAAAAACTTTGGTAAATTAGCGGTTGAACCAGCTTATAAATATAAAAGGACATGTTTATGAGATGCATAGTAAAGTGAGAATATCATTAAACTAATAAGGATAAAAATGAGAGTAAAGCAAATAAGCTATAAGCCTTAAGCTAAGTAAAATAGCTTATGAAAAAAGTTATAAGCTAATGAGATAAGCTCATTTACCATTAGGGCTGGACAACGGTTGAGTTTGGTCAGATTTGGGCACAAACGGGCCAATTCGAACCAAACCAAAAACGGAAAAGGCCAACCCATTTCCGCCCGTTCATGCCATTGGAATAGGCGGGTCGGTTGGTCGGCGGGTACACGGTTGGATTCACACGATTTTGGATGAGCAAACCAGAAAAAGATGTGAAAATGAACAAGAAGAAGGAGTAGTATGAGGAGAACAAAAGGTATGAAGAGAACAAATATATCAGAATAACCTTAGCATCAAACACTAGCGAGAACGCGAAAGACTTCAGTTTGCACAGGATGTGAGTGAACGAGAAAGACGCATGTGTGAGAGGAAGAGAGTGAGGGAGTCATGGACATGGGCAGCGCAACTCTAGGGTTTGTCTTTGTACAAAGAAAATGACGTGTGAAAGAAAAATGGGCTCGTGAATAAGGTAATATGTTAATGGGCTTATGGACCTCGATGACGTTAAAGAAGTAAGGAACAAATAGTTTTTGTTAATTGGTTAAAGTGCACATGCTGACATGTGCATAAAACATATTAAATTGGGCCATTTTATTTTATTTTTGTGGATAAAAAATTGGGTCATTTTAATTTTAACTTGTGGATACTTAATGTGGGCTCTTAATGTCATATGAATTAGGCCATTTCAGTTTTTTTTGTTATATATTGGGCCATTTCAGACTTCTGGTTTTGGGCCCAAAATTTGTTTACACATTTTAACCTAACTTCCTAAAAAAAACCAAAAAGCCTTACCTTTATTTTCTCTATTTCTCTTCCTCTCAGGCTCTCACTCACCACTAGTGTAAAATATACAATAAACGGGAAAGATTTACGTCAGTTAACCAAAAGTTAGACGTTAAAAATGAGGCAGTGACAGTTTTGTAAATATCAGGTTTCCTTAGTTCACTTTTAACGTCAGTTGTAATAAGGACTGACGTTAAAAGTGAGTCACTTAAATTTTAACATCAGTCCTTATAACAACTGACGTTAAAGGTAGTTTTGATTTTTTTTAGAAAAGTATACATTGTAAACCCCCTCGTGCCTTTCTTCCTTCCTCAGTCACTTTGAACTTATTTGTTCTCTCACACCTTTCTGCCCTAACCCTTCCACCGCGTGCTCCTCTCCACCGCCACCACCATGGGCTTGTCTCCACCACCACCATTGCGAGGAACGTACTCTCTCTCTGTCTCTGTCTTATCTTTACACTCTTTCTTGCGCGCCCTAACTCGTGCTCATTCTATTTCCCTTACTCTCAGCAGCAGCCACCACGCGAGCTCCTCTCCCCACCACCACGAATCGAGAGCGTCTCCCATTGCTCTCCTTCTCCTGCTTCTTGCCGTTTGAGTTTCACCACTCATCAAGGTTCCATTCCTTTTTTTAACTTTCTCCTTTTTTTATTTCACTCTGAAAAAGCTTATACAGAGCTTAACCATTTCCACTTTTTTGGCATTTTCTTGCTCTTTTAGTTTTTGACACTGATAATGATGCATTTACCCTTTGTTTACTTTCATTTGCAGGGTTTTACAACAACAACTAACCATTTTCCCACTAGCCTGTGGCATGAGTAGCAGTATTTACAGGACTTAAAACTACTTCTCAGATTACCAGCTTCTTATCTAAAGGTCTTTTCTTTTTTGAAACTCTCTTGCTTTCTTCCTTCCCCTTTATCTGAAGTTGATGAGTTATAGAAGAGAATATGCTATTGAAATGTATGGCAAGGATGTATCATATGCTTGTTATGCTGATGATCATGAGTTATAGCTGATGAGTTAAGTATGGCAATCAACAAACAAACAAAAAATGTATTATATGCTTGATTTTGAAATTTTTAATTTATTAACTGTTATCATATGGGGAAGCATTCAAAACAAGCCTCCACTGTTGGTGAACTTTCTGGGATTTTTTATACCGGAAGAAATTATAATAATCATGAATTGGGGTTATGCTTGTCTTGCTATATGTTTTTGGGTTATGCTTGTTTGAATCTTTGTGTATATCTTGTTTGAATCTTTGGGTTATGCTTGTTATGCTTGTTTGAATCTTTTATTATTATTTTAAAAAAATGATAGATTTTGTTAAGGATGGCCATGGGTCGGGTTGGGTTAGGTGGGTCCAAAGAGAAAAAGATAGTAACTAGCCGGGTGAGCTAAGTTTTATGATATTGGTTTTAAATGTGGCTTGGTGTGAATAAGTAATGACACAAACTAGGGTTAAGGATGCACCCTATCCTCAACTTAATTTGATGAGAATGAATGCTAAATGAAATTATATTTTAACGTAACAATTAATATCTCTATTTTGACTGAGGTAATGGTGTATATATATGGTTGTTAGGTTTTCAAATACTAGTGCGCTTTTCCAATCTCCCCTATTGTGATTATATTGGATATATGTGTTTATATCTACAGAACCTATCTAGCTATGGATCGTAGTTGGATGGTTTGTAAACGCACTAGTGATGAGTATTTGAAGGGAGTGGATGAGTTTATAGAATTTACTCAAAGGAATGTTCCTAATAGTAAAGTAATGTTCTGTTGTCCTTATGTCAAATGCTTGAATATGAGGAAATGTGCTGTCAAGGATATACATACTCATCTTATTTGTTTGGGATTTTCTTGAATTATACAATATGGATATGGCATGGTGATGTGTTGTTAAGTACTAAGCCAAGTGTCTCTCAAAGTGAAGATGTTGACGTAGATATGGAGGATGATCGAGTAGAGGACATGATCTGTGTAATTAGACAAGAATCTTTTCAGCGAGCACATGTGTATGAAAGGTTGTCCAGTGATACGATAAGCCTATGTATCCCGGGTGTACTGCACATATACGGTTGTCGGCGGTCTTAAAATTGGTTTATGTGAAGGCGATAAATGGTTGGAGTGATAAAAGCTTCACCGAATCACTTGAATTACTTGACCGTAACTATGAGGCCAAGAAGGTATTGTGTCCAATGGGTATGGAGTATAAGAAGATACACGTATGCCCCAATGATTACATATTGTACATGGGTGATTATGAAGACAATTACGCTTGCCCCGAGTGTGGGTTATCACGCTACAAAGTGAAGGATGGTGACGATGGTGATGATCTTGATGATTCGATTTGTTGTGATAAAAAATGGTCCTCCTGCGGAGGTGCTGTGGTATCTTCCAATAATTCCAAGGTTCAAGCGATTGTTTGCCAATGTGAAAGATGCAAAGAATCTTAGATGGCATCATGATGAGACGAAACATGATGGAAAGGTTCGTCATCCGGCTGATTCTGTGCAATGGAAGAATATTGATACTTTGTTTCCGGATTTCACCGATGAGCCAAGAAACCTAAGGCTTGGACTTGCTACGGATGGAATAAATCCATATGGTAACTGATGAGTGTGATTTCACCTCATTTTCCATGTACATTTCTGCATGCATTTTCATATAGTTAGGCCTTTTTAGTTTGATTTTGGTTAGTTTTTCCTTTGGAACAGATAAGGTGGTTTTGTGTGTTGTTTTGAAGGAATTTATGATTAATTGCCCAAGATTTAGCCATGATGAAGCTTGGATGAAGATAGAGCCTGAAAAGAGAAGAAAATGAGCCAAGCAGAGCCCATCACGGCCTAGCCGTGATGACCATCACGGCCGTGATGGAGCAATAACTGAAGAGAAAGAAGCCAAAAGTCAAAATTTGTCACGGCCTAGCCGTGATGGCTATCACGATCGTGACCTGTCAGCTGTACCAGACCCCCAAAAGTCAGAAGCTGTCACGGCCTAGCCGTGATGGCTATCACGGCCGTGACCTGCTAGTTGGACCAGACAGAACCTATCACGGCCTAGTCGTGATGTCTATCACGGTCGTGGCAGACCAATTGGTGAAGGCAGAAGCGATCACGGCCTAGCCGTGACGAATCAAAAAGTTAAGAGGCGCCTAGGGCAGAACCCATCACGGTCGTGACGCGCGCACGAGTTATAAAAAGGCCTTTGGGCAGAACAGAAAGGATCTAGAAACCCTAAAATCATACTCTCTGCTGCTGTGGCTGTTGTGGATCCTCCCATGGAGTTCTTTCCTTCCCTTTTCTCTATTTCTTTTCTTTTGTTTTTCCCTTTGATTATGTGTAGCTAAACCCCCTTCTTGTTGGGGTTAGATGATGACTTCTCTGAACTTGGTTGTCTCATGATTTGATTGTAATACAAATTCCTATTTCTTTATGAGTGTTTGATTTGTTGCTTTGATAGACAATTGAAAGGTTGATGTTAAGGCATGCTCATGAATCAAATGCCAAGTAGTTCATGAACCTAGACATAGGTCTTGGGGTGCTTGCAATCTTATGAATCTTGACTCTTAATGCAAATTCTCATGTTAATCCACCTAAGACATTAGGGTTTAATTTGGGATTTTAGGCTCATTCCACCTAAGACATTAGGGTTTGAGTATTTGAGAAGATTTGATTGTCATAATTGAATTAGGAATTGTGTTATTTACCATTTCATAGCAATCAAGGGAGGATTAGCCTAGTCTAACCCTAACAATTCTATCCATCTGTTGATCACATCTCTGTTTGCCTGTTAAGTGTTTGATAAAATACCTAAAAGAACAAAAACATTTTATTCTTATGTCTGTTTTGTTTTGTTTACTTTTCTTTGGGCTTGGTACTTCGTATTGAGCTCCCTTCCATCCAAACGATCGCCTAGATAGTAGTTCAATTTGCGAAGTGGTACTTGTCCGCGATCCTTGAGGACGATAACCGGTCTTACCACCTTACTACTTGTTTGAGACTAGGTATACTTGCCGAAATCGTATCAGTAACTTAAGTAGTATTCATAGTTCATGACCCGTTCTCTTGATAATTTACAACCTACCTCCTTGGTTGTGCATGAAGCGCAAATACATGATGTTATCTATGATAATTTCGGGCCCAAAGCAACCGGAAAATGACTTAGATATTTATCTAAGTCCCTTGATTGAAGACTTGAAGAAGCTGTGGGTCGAAGGTGTTGATGTAGTTGATGGGCATTATCACCCGACTTTCAAGCTTCGTGCCATGTTATTTTGCACCATTAATGACTTTCCAGCATACGGGAACTTGTCCGGGTACAATGTTAAGGGGCATAAAGCATACCCTATATGTGAGGAAGGCACATGCTACACTCAGTTGCATCATGGAAGGAAGACGGTTTACCTTGGGCATCGGAGATTTCTTAGACGTGATCACCCATATCGTAAGATGAAAAAAGCTTTTAATGGATGCCAAGATACTGAAGATGCTCCGACGGTCTTAAATGGAGAACAAGTTTATCAGAAAGTAAAGGACATCAATGTTATCATCGGCAAGTCCAAAAGGAAGGGTAAGGCTGCTGAGAAAAACATATGGAAGAAGAGATCGATATTCTTTGATCTTCCATACTGGGGCAAGCTTGATGTCAGACACTGCATTGATGTGATGCATGTGGAGAAAAATGTGTGTGATAGTGTGATCGGGACGCTTCTCAACATTCAGGACAAGACAAAGGATGGTGTGAATGCTCGTCTCGACCTCGTTGCTATGGGTATACGAGAGCAGATAGCTCCAGTTGTTGAGGATGGTAAGTGGACTTATTTGCCTCCAACATGTCATACTTTGTCAAAAAAAGAGAGACAAAGTTTTTGTGAGTGTCTTCTGGGCATCAAAGTTCCACATGGTTACTCTTCAAATATCAAGAGGCTTGTCTATGGTGATCTCAAATTGGTTGGCTTAAAGTCTCATGATTGCCACATCTTGATGCAACAACTTCTGCCCGTTGCTATTCATGGTATTGCTCCAAAAAATGTGAGACATGCCATTACACGGTTGTGCTCATTCTTCAATTCTATATGTAGCAAAGTCGTTGACCCCCATAAGTTGGATGAGTTGGAAGTTGAGCCTGCTACAATCTTGTGCCAATTGGATATGTATTTTCCTCCTTCCTTTTTTCGACATCAAGGTTCACTTAATTGTTCATTTGGTGAGGGAGATTAGATTATGTGGGCCTGTTTTTCTGAGATGGATGTACCCAATTGAGCGCTACATGAAGATCTTGAAAGGGTATGTGAATAATCCACATCGTCTTGAAGCATCTAATGTTCGAAGGTATGTTGCAGAAGAAGCTATTGAGTTTGGTTCAGACTACCTTCATAACACGGATCCTATAGGGGTTTATAAGCCTCGTCATGATGAGAGAAGATGTCAAGGTAAGGGTACACATGGTTTAACAATTAATAGCAAGGGTCGGGAGGAAGTGCTGCAAGCACATTTGTATGTATTGAACAACATCGATTTTTTTCAACCTTACTTTTGTGAACATAAAAGAAAAGTCAAGGAAGAAAACCCTCGAATGAACAAAAAGTGATTGTTGAACAAGCATAACAAGACTTTCTTAAAATGGTTTAAAGATGAAATCCTGAGGGATGGTAGTACTGCTTCTGACGAGGTAAGATGGCTAGCACGTGGGCCTAGCTTTAATGTCAGCGGATACGACATCAATAACTTTTCATTTTATACAAAGGAACAAGATAACAAGAGTACCATGAAAAATAGTGGGGTTATTATCGTGTCCGAAACAATGCACTTCTCTAGTTCAAAGGACACAAAACCCGTTAAAACACCGATACCTTACTTTGGAGTCATTGAAGAGATATGGGTACTCGATTACACTAAGCTTACGGTGCTGGTTTTTAAATGTAAGTTTGTTGATAGTAAAGGTGGTGTACAAAATGACGAATGGGAGTTTACATTGGTAGACCTTTGCAAGTTAGGTCATACAAATGAGCCTTTCATAATGCTTCCCAAGCAAAACAAGTATTCTACATCACTGATCCTTCTAACAAAAGGTTGTCCGTGGTTCTCCAAGGAAAAAGCATGCATAATGGTAGTGATGAAAATCAAGATTCAACTCTTGATATTCCCGAGACTCCTTCTTTTTCAACAAACATGCTTACTATAATTGAGGAAACACGGGTTGATGATGTACATGTCACTCTTGATGATCATCATGAAGGGATATTGATATAGGTATTTTAGACTTGATTATAGTGTGAGTTTTGTTCTTTTAAGGCAAACGTCTTATTTATCCATGTTAGTATTGATTTATTTTTATTATCCATCTGTATTTATCTTTATCTTTAGTTATCCATGTTAAAAAAATTATTTTAATATTTACCATTTCTGAACAGGCATACACATGGATCACTCGGACCTGCATGCACGGGTGGACACTATGGGGCCTACGCTGGACACTATGGGGCCTACGCCTGATACTTGTAAGTTTACATGTTATATAAAATATATCCAGTATTTATAATGTAAGTTTAAGTTCTTTATATATTCTTTATTTATCCTTGTTATACATAAACCTCTAATTTAACTTTTTTTTTTTGTCCAAATAGACATCACAGTCTCGGAGGAAGCGTGGTAGAGGAGTCACGTCATTGAAAAAGTTAGAGAAGACTAGGCAAAGTGGTCAGAAGCTTCAGGTGTCCTTTGATGCTAAACTAATGCCCCAGGGACCCTGTGCTAGAGAATTTAAAATGTGGGTGATTCTACAAACCAAACAATACGTTAGCATCCTATACACACATTGGGATGACGTTCCACAGAATGTTAAGGATCAGATTTGGGAGGCTATCACGGTATTTTACTTTTACATTCTTTTGATGTAAATTATTAAATAATTATTCGAGTTCTAATTCATCCTGTTTGTTATGTATTTAATGTGTAGATTGCTTGGACCGTGCCGAATGACGAGCATCATCGGAAGAAATGGCTCTCAATGGGGGCAAGGCGCTGGAGTGGGTTCAAGCATGATCTTACTAGGTTCTATGTATATAGGAAGAAGAAGCTTGATAAGATGTTCTTGGATTACCCATGGATTGATAGGGAGATGTGGGATGACTTTGTTAGGATTCGACATGAGGACAAATTTCAGGTTAGTTGATGAAGTTAATTTATTTATGCTTCTTAGAGATCATTTAAGTAAAGAAATTAAATGTATTTAACTCTATTAATTATGTGTTTTGTTTAAATAGACTAAGGCGGATAGGGGTAGGCAGAATCAAGCTAAGAACGTCCACACCCACACCTTGTCTCAGAGTGGGTACGTCACTAGTATTGACGAGATGATGGCGGAGAAGCTGAGGGTGAAGCAGGAGGAGCTGGCTGCGAGGATAGCACGTGGAGAGGTGCTTGAGGGCACACCAGTTAGTCCTCCGTCACCCTTCCCGCGCGAGGATGTCTGGTTAGCCGGCCGGATGACAAAGAAAGGCTCTTTTAAAGCTGAAGCCACTTGCGATGTGGCAGATAAGATTGTAAGTAACTAACTATATGCATTTATAGTTTATATTTGTATATGGTTGACATTTTTAAGGAACACATTTCTCTTACACGTTTTTTCAATTCTTCATTGTAGATGGAGCTTAAGGAAAAATGCTCCCAGGGCTCATTCGTCCCTTCTGGATGCCAGGACATATTGCTCACTGCTCTAGGCAAGGACGACCATCCTGGTCGGGTGATTGGTGTTCCAGAGAGGGTGGGAACCAAAGAATATTATGGCAAGTCTACTTCACGAAGGCGGGTCGTCGATGAGGATGTACTTACAGAAACCATTACACAAAAATCTCCTTTTCCGACCTGGCCGTTACAGACCAGCTGATAAGCCGCTTCTTATCCAACCCAGATTTCAAGCATGCGCTTGTTAAGGAGCTTTCCTCCGTGGGTTCCCAGGACACTGCGGGAGCTGCCAACCCTTCACATGTGAGCATAAAAGAGAGCTATAATAGGACACATGTGGAGGTGGATGTGTTGGAAGATGGGGAGCGGGAGTTGGAGGTCTGACGCCGTGAGCTTGAGGTGGAAGCGAAACGACGGGAGTTTGAGCAGGTGCAACTGGAGTTCGAGTTGGCATGGAAGGTATATATTCATTATTAATGTCCAAATTTGTCGATTAATTATTTATGTCTTTTTTAATTATCAACAACTTATATACCTGATTTATTTAATATTGAAGGCAAAGGCGGGTAAGATGTCTCTCATGACTCAGTTGTTCTCGATTGGCGAGGATTATGTGCCCCTGATTTTTCAATGGGAGTTGGAGCATGATGGTTGGCTGGCACGCCCACTTCACGAGCATGAGCTTAGATTTGTATTCAGTGGTGACGATATTGGGTATCTTTGCAATGATGGCCAGCAACTATCCACCGCGATTGTGAGTCTTTGGTCGACATAAGTATGCTTTATAATTTTATAAATAATTCAATTTATATATTTTATTTGAATTTTATGATTTACTGTATTCATATCGTAGGTATCTCCATCGACTTCAACTCGAGAGGGGCTCCAACCTTTTCGGCTTCTTAGTGCCCTACTCCCTTCAGCCCGAATACTTTGCCAATCGCAATGAAGTCACATCATACTTAATGTGATTACTGGGAGGTGATGATCGCAAGGAGCTATATCTGGCACCATACATAATGAGCAGGCACTGGCAGTTGCTCGTAATTCATCCTTCCAGGCATACTGTCATCTTTCTATGCTCTCTCCACCGGAACCCACCACGGGAGGTGGTGGAACCTATCAATAGGTTAGTAAATAATCTTCTATTTAATTTAAGTTTTAACATTTACTTTAATTTTATGCGACACAAGATGAATTGGTTAATTGACATGAATATTCTGTTTATGATAGTGCGCAGAAGACTTGTAGTTTGAGCTGTGCCAACAGGAGGAGTAGGACTCTTAAGTCTAAAGGAAATCCTGATTGGATTATCCTCAAGGTTGGTAGTTTGTTAAATAGTATAAATATTAGAATTACTAATTACTAATTCCAAATATATATGTTTATTTAACTAACGTTAAATTTCATTACTTTTGTAGTCTCGCTTTCAGAATGACGCTTGGTCGTGTGGATATTATGCGATGCAACATATGCTGAACATAGTGTCTGCATCTATTACGGAAGGATGGAAGAAGGTTTGCAGAACATAGTGTCCGCATCATATATGGAAGGATTCAAAGACTTGAGGACGCGGTTTGCAGAATTTTTCTTCAAGTATGCTAAAGAGAAAGGATTGCCCACAAGTATACCTCGGGAGTCAATAGAAGATGTGTAGTTAGTAATTAGTATATAAACTTATATGTAGGTGTGTAGTAATTAGTATAGAAACTTTTAGTTATGTTTTTTCTAACAATGGGGTTTTGGTTTTTTATCCCCTCATTTGTTCCTTTGTATATATATACTTTTCTTTTATTAATGAAATTTAAGTGAAATATTGGACTGTTACTAGACATATTGGACTGGACTGTTTACTGAATGCAGGGATAGCTGGGGGAAAGGATATATTTTAACAGAATTAAAAAAAAAGACTTTAACATCAGTTGTTCTAACTGACTTTAAAAGTAATTTTTTTTAAAAAAAATATTGCTTTTAACGTAAGTTGTACCAAACAACTGACATTAAAAGTTAAGCTTTTAAAGTCAATTGAATGAAACATGTAACACCCCGATTTTTTTCCGCTTTCTAAGATCGGGATAAATATAAATAAAAGTTTATATTTCTATCTAAAACTTAGAAAATTATTTTGGGAAAACCATAGTTATATTCATATCATACTTATTTTTATAAGTATACGGTTAAATTTTAAGTTGAAAATTCAGACGGAACCGGGTCTGCGTTTTCGCTGACAGTAAGATTTTACTGATCAGAAAACCTAATTTTGACCCGAGAACAAAATGAATAGATTTTATATCTCATTTCAAACAATATAGGCTGTTTTGAAAATTTTCAAAATAATTAGGTTTTATACTTGATTCGGGCATAAAACCCTAAATCGGATAATCGACGAAGTCGAGAACGGACCTGCAGAACCCGACATCGGATGCTGAGACCTCTTGCCACCTAGGGTGGTGAGTCATATGGATGAGTAACCCATGTCATGATGGCTTTTAAAAAAAATCTAGATATTCGTGTAAATTAGTGTAAAGACCGTTTTGCCCTTGGACCATTTTACCCATGAACTTTCATTGAAATGACAAGTTTACCCCACAATTTGGGGACACAAATCAGCCACCTATCCTTCAACCTCAACCACATAAATTTCATGATTACTTTAGGCAAAATTACCATTTTGTCCTTAAGGTTGTTTTATATAACAAAAATGCCATTTTGTAAGATTACTTTTTTGTCCCTAAAAATTTATGCCTTGGACCCTTTCTCCCTCAAAAGCCATGGCCCAAACCCTCAAATTGAGCCCATTTCACTTCTATTTAAGGCACAGTTCATCTTCTCCATTGAGTTTTTCCATTTTTCTCTTAAAAAGCTTATTTTTCCATAGCCTTGTTTTGTGAAGCAACTACTTGATACCTTGCTTATTTTTCAATTCCAAGATGTATACCATGCTTCTCTCACTCAATCATCATCCTGTTCTTCAATTATTTTTGTGTTTTGAAGCCATGATCATATTTTTCAATTCTTAGATCTAGAACTTTGAAAATTCATAGAAAATCATAGAAAAATACTTTTAAAGTGAAACTAATTTCTATGATCTTATTATACTCTCTATATTTAAGATCCAAGAGGATACATCAAACCAAAATTTCGTGCCTATTGATCTTGTTGAGGCTGAACCCTAGTTATTGTGGGGGGAGGACTTTGTTCATTTTTTTTAAACTAGTCTTGCTTGATTCAATCTTATAATTCATATATATATATTGAATCCATGATTATTGAATCAAAATCAAACCTCTAACCATTTTATTTTTCATGGCTGGAATTATTTTCTTGAGAAGTTGAAAGATTTTGCTTCATTTTTCAACTTATGATAGTTTATCTTAACTCTACACTACTCTAAGGTCTTGGAACTAAGAGTATGCAAATTTTTGAAATCTCTAGTCTATGTTAATTGTCATGGACGAATTAGGATTCTTGAAAGGTTGGAATATTTTATTTCAATCTTTGTATTCTAATCTTTGTTTTAGGGTTTCAAGTGATTAAAGAACACTAATGCAAGAGCTTACGATTTTTATAAAGTTTTAGCTAATTAATCCCCTCATGAACGAACCTAGCATATATATAGGAGCATAGGTGTATTTAGTGTTTATTTGTTAATTATTTGTTGTGATTTGATTGAAGGATGAATTGTTGTGTGAGTTGTGTACGTGTTTTACGGAGCCCGGACGTTTGACGGAATTTCAATTCAACAAGAAAAATCTTCAAGAGGTAAGGGGAGTACCTGAGGGATTTTTTTGATAGATGTATGTAATTTGTTTGTGGTCTGTATGATTTATTTGGGTGTAATTGTTATTTTACGTAATTAGATTTATCTGATTTTAATGATTTAATTATCTGCATTTAATTGTTATTATGTTTTATTGTATGCCATTAATTGTGATATTTGATATATTATTGGCATGGTTGTTGTTGATGTTGTTTGTGGATTGTAAAGTCTGACAGTGGTCAGTGCTCAATTAATAACGAGGTTAAAAGCGTTAAAAAGCGTTTGACGGAATAATGAGTTTTAATTGATGAGAAATAGTAATATAATATTACTTAATTATTTGGTTGGTTGAAAATGAGAAAAAGTTGAAAATAATACTATTTTAATAATTTAACAGCGTAAGAGTGTTTTATGAATCAAAGTGAGGACGTAACCGTGAAAATATTTTGGTACTGCTAATTTTGACGTAAGAAATTTCTAAATATTAGAAAATGTTACTTTAAAAAAATAAGTTTCAAAAATAATTTTATTCTAGTGTTGGAAAAATTATTTTACTAGAAAAGTCATTTTTGGACTTAAAAACGTTTTTAAAACGTCAAACATCGGAAAATTCCGATAATATTTATAATAGGATTACTAAACACGGTAATATTAGTTAAAATAGAAAATTTGTATCAAAGCAATATTTTAGGGTTCAAAATATTGATTTTATGAAAGAAAATGAATTTTAAATGATTTTGATGATTTTGTAAAATGAATTTCCAACGTAAAAGGAATTTCTGTAAAGTATTTTTATATAATGGGTTATTTCCGACAACATGGATAAGTTAAGGAAATTTTGTTTTGGATTTGTGTTTAACAGCGAAAATGTTGTTAAATTGAAATACGAACCTAGCTGTCGAGATGTCGGTGTCTAGAGTTCTATGATATGGACCCGGGGTCTGAAAGGTTAACTTATGGACTAGATGTCCTATAAAAATCTATATTGATTTTTGTGCGCCAAAAATCTACGAATCTAAATCTGGTGCATGGGTCTAGATTTCGTGATTTGCACATTTTTGACTTGGAGTCCGTTTGATTGGTTTGGACTTGGAGTCCTTTTTATTGGTATTATTGTTAAACTTAAATGTTTAAACCTTGGTTTGGTCATGAGCCTTTGAGCCTCGACAAGGAAAGAATGAGCACAAAGAAAATTACGTGAACAAAACGTTTTACATGCATTTAGGGCAGACATGCCTTTGCATAGGACTTGAATGCTTGATGGCAAGTATTCATGACGTTTGCATCACTGTGCCTTGATGGATATATGAACACGAAAACCATGTGCTATATGTAGTCACCACTTTGCCTCATTTGGGACTGTGGAATGATTATTTGATCTTTGCCATATCTGGCATTGATTGTGCCTTATTTGGCAATGAGAGCCTGATCAGCTCATTTACTTGTTGGTTGGAGCTCCGGAGATTAGGTATCAAAGTTAGTTGATGAATATCGAAGTACCATGGTTTTTAAAACGGCTACGACTGTCGGGTATGAAACCCTTTGATAAATATATTGTTTATCTTTGAATATTCATGTTAAATGATATTTGAGATTCGTGCATATGGTTGTCGTTTTAAAATCCATATATTGGAACTCACCCTTGCATATACATGTTCTTCTGTCTTGCTGTTGTACCCTGGTACACAAATGCAGATGTTGCAAAAGAGTTCCTTATGTCACTTGGAGACTTAAGTCTAGATTGCGGGAAGAGATGCGTGATCATAGGGATGATCACGAGGTCATATCAGTGAGTGTCTTGTAGAGCGACCAGCTTAGGATATTTTAAATTTTGTTGGGTGGTATGTTTTGAGAAAGTCTGTGTAGGTATTTTGAAAACCTTTATATGTTTGGAAATTTGATTATGAATTAGATAGTTATTATTATTGTGTTATGCACGTTATACTCAAAGTATTCAGAAGAAATTGTTTTACACCCAGATTTTATGACTTCAAATAGGGGGTGTTATAGAGTGGTATCAAAGCTGGTCGAGTCTTTCGGGAAGCTTGGGGAATAGGTCTGTTAGGTTTTTGTTATGTGATCAATGGTTGGACCTTGCTTGAATTGTTTCTTTGTTGAAACAATGTGTGATGGTATACAAGTATGTGTGTTCTGATAGGTTTTAAGGTAGTCGAGACCTTGTAAGAATTTATGAACAA
>CM061066.1:140615315-140633315 GCA_030762895.1 Sophora flavescens | reverse complement strand
AAGAGCTATTTCCTCTTAAGTACCTCGTTGTGCGGGGAGTAAGCGAAGTGTTAGTTCCTCTTAAGTACTCCGTTGGGGGGAACAACAAAGTGTTAGTTCCTCATAAGTAACTCGATGCGTGGGGAGCGACAATGTTTTTTCTCTAACAAATTAAAATGGGATGTCCAAATGAGTGGTTCGTAAATATTATTAATGTCATGATAATGCTAGGATTGAACCCAAAGCTAGTCCTCTTAAGTACCTTGGTGCCAGGGGCAGCAATGATGTTTATACTTGATGATATGTATAAGTTTACTAATATATGTATATGTGTGGGGTGAGTCCACTTTGTTTGCAAGGAATTCACTGAGATTTCATATCTCACCCCCTCACCCTTTTGTTTCAGGTTTGTCCCTCCTATGTTGGAGAACTGTGAAGTATCCCCGAAAATACTTGGCATTTGTTCCAATATAAGCTGTTATGTTATTGGAGACGTTGTCGGATCGGAGTTAAGTGTCATATTGTCATTATTTAGTCTCTAAGTATGACTTTTTTTAAAAATGAATGAGAAGTTTAGCGAAAAGCTAATTTCTGTGTATCTTATGTTTTATATCTAGTTGTATCTCAATATACTTTGGGCTATTACATTATGGTATCAGAGCAGTTCGATCCCATCGGACTGTGAGTATGAGTCTAGAAAGATCCGGCTTAGCGGTTTGTATGTCAGGTTCTGTGGGCTTATATTGTTCCACTTTCTTCATGTGAATTAATGAGGTAGGCCACCTCAGGTATTCGCGTGAAGAATGACGAAGAGTATTATCTCACAAGGACAAGTCTTTTGGGCAAGTCATCTTTTGAAAATGTTTTAATTGTACATCCTTCAAACCCGTAATGCACCCTTGTTAGTGTTTTATCCATAACTTCCTTCATAGGGCTTGTTTCTAAGTGATCTTTATACCATCAGAAAATAGACTTGATTTCCTTCAAAGTAGGCTTTGGAACGATTCAATTTTATTAAGTATTGAATGATAAAAATGATATTTAATTTGCTACTTGTACTGAGAATTATGAACTGAAACTGTCTTAGTATTTAAATTGTATTAAATTGTACAAATATTGGTTTGAGTTGATTCCTATGCTAATGGAAAGTAGACATAATTTTTAACAACCTAGGCTTTGGAATTTTTGAAATTGAGTTGGTATTGGTGTAAGAATCTCCATTTCAACTTACTGAAAATTCTGCTGCCAATTTTCAAATTTGATAACACTTAATTTTTGCACGATTTTTCTTGGTTTTGGACACTTGAGACTGGTTTATCATGTATTGTCCACATGCTTAGTTTTGATTAGTGTTATATGAACTCGTAACTGTTTGAGATTTGACGTTTAGACAGTGGAATAAATGGTGGGAATGGTAACTTTAGTCATTGTCCTCCAAATTGTGATAAATTAAGTTTTATTGAATTGATGGCTTAGGTTTTTGATGTAATTTCACTCTTGATGTCCTAACTGTGTTTGGATTATTTCTCTTAATCATGATAAAGTAAAGTATAGCAGGGTATTAAAGGTCTAAAATGGTCCACATTATGGTGAGACAATTGTTTCAGAACCAAATTAGTCATTAAAGCCACATAAGTAATTGTGGGTGAGATATGTTTTTGTAAGTTCTTCAATTCCTGGAAGGCTAGGATATGGTACTAGCAATTAAGGGATACCTAGATGTGATAGAGATTATAACTCATATTACTTGAGTATGGAAATAAATGCAAATTAAGTTATCTCTTATTATATACTGTTGTTTTGAGAATAGACAGGGAACTGGTTGCCTTGTTCGATGCATTCTTTTGATTGTAAACATGAAGGTCAACTGAACATGATATGTAAATGTGAAAGAAGCATGCACTATCTTTTCAGTATAAAGCTAAGTAATTGTTGCTATATGAAAAATTTAACCGAATGGATTGGCCTTGTATGTCTTAGACTTAATTGTGTTTTGTTTAAGATGGTAGTAAAAATGGATAGACATGCACATTATTTTCTGTTTCATCCTTTGTGCGGTTCTGACTTGTTAGGGGGAATGCGGTAAAACCATGTACACTAAAAGTAAACAAAGTCTATAATTTAGCTTTTGTGTTTCTTTACATAATCTAACATATGGTGCATGTGATATACCTATTATGGCCTTGTACCCTAGGATTTTTCATATTATATATGAGCTACCACTAAGATCAAATATCTATCCATGTTTGTGTTTTCTCAACGCTTTCCTATTTTTTTACATTAAGTCAAACTGACTTCCATGCATGAGAATCTTTTAATCTCCCTTAGTGATGTCTTGGGGTGTGATAATTGATCCAAGATTGGGAAGGTTTAATTTGTTTGGTTGTACATGTAAATCATTTAAGATGCGTTGTTGTATGTTCTTGGTTTCAAGTCAGAGAATCATCAATGGCCCAAATTTATCTTGTTCTTTAATAAGTTTAGGGAAATGATTTAGTATATAGGTAAAGTAGAATCAAATTTCAGATAAACCTTGTTGAGGAGGATATTACATGCCATAGTTTGTAAATGGTAACGAGCTTGTTAATTACTTGATTTATATTGTTAATGGAAAAGAATGAATGCATGCAAATACATGACTTGTACCTGATTGATTCTTTTAATGTTATTTAAGAGGACCGCATGATGCTTGTTTGTTCTTGAACTAGTTGATGAGTTCATAAGACTTTTATTTTGAGAATGTGAACCTCATAAGATGTTTGGGACATCTAATTAAATCGGATTAGCAGTTGTATAGTATGTTGTAATGTGGTGTCGGTTGACTCACTATTTATTATAACATTCCTTTGAACTGTTTTATTACCTGTTTTGAAAAGAGAAATTGTTCTAGGCTTCCAGATTTGTAAATGGATCCTTGCATGTTGTAACTACATAGTGGGTATGTTTTTGATTGCATGTTCACTAGTATCTTCTTTTGTACAGCTGAACAAATTGAAGGACTAATTTTAATTATATTCATAAACTAGATAAACTATGCTTTTCAAAGAATGATTTACTCAAATCTGAATGTTGTGTTCAACACCGAATAATTCCAGTAAAGGTTTTCTTATAACCGAGTTTTAGAAAAAGCTTTTCAAGTTAAATTTATATATTCACTGAAAAGGATATTTGACGAATTTAAAGCGATATTTTTGCTCTATCTCTGGTATTATGGGATGCTAGGGGTAGACTTGTGCTTAGAACATGTCCATATCTTGATGTGCTACCATAGTATTGTGTATGTCATTTCCTGACCATGTTCAACATGGATGATTGATAAAAATCATTGGCATGCATCAATTATTAGATTGTGCACATGAATAGGTAACAATCAGTTATTCCATGTGTGTCCCATCCTTATGTACATGAATAGGTACCAATCAGTTATTCCATGTGTGTCCCATCCTTATGTACATAACCATATATGTGTTTGATACATTTTTATAAATTAGAGAAATCTAAAAAGATTGGTATAATAAGTACTACTACTATATGAATATGATTGTATGCTATAGTTTTATTATTATTGTTGTCATAAAGTTTATGTCCGCTTGCTATTGATTGGGATATCTGTCATGCATGATAATCGGACCCTAGCAAACCTCATAGCAGTGATAACCATATAGTTAAGGATCCTGACTTGTCATCGAAACCTCTTAGACCTGTGTTGATTAGAGTTCGCAGCGGAAGTAGGATGGTGATCTTGCATTATAAGCAGGATGATTAAGCGTTAAGGAGTAGATCAATTTTGAGGGCAAAATTATTTAAAGGAGGAGAGTAATGTAACATCCAAAATTTCCTTCTTTGGCTAAATAGTATTACCCAATAAATAGAAGGAGCCTATCTTTAAGGGAGAAGTGTTCTAAGGGTAGCTAAAAATAAATGTTTTAGATTTGTTAAGGAAGAAATGTTTAGAATTAAGGTAGGGGTGCATTTAGTAGTTGAAGAGGTGTAGATAGTGATTTGAGTTTTAACTTTTATTAAATAAAAGATAAAACTAATAAATAAATAAATAAAAGAATATAAGGGAATAAAAGAAGGGGGAGAACGTCAGATAGCAGAAAAAGAAAGGAAAAGAGAAAGAAAGAGAAGGGAGGGGAAGAAGAAGAAGAAAGAAGAATGGAGGAGAGAGATCAAAGGATAGCCATGAGAAGAGAAGATGGGGTTGGAGATCCTAGAGAAAGCTTGCAGAACCAAGAGAAATAAATGGAAGAGAAGAAGAATGAGAGAAAATTAGGGTTCAATCAAAAAGGGAGGTTCACACAAACAACCCCAAATCCACTACTTGGCCAAGTGAGTTTCCTTAGTTAGTGCTTGGTAACCATAAATCCAAGCTTAGGAATTTTAAATTTGATTTTATTGTTTGATTTCAGAATTTGCATGTTGATTATATGGTTTTAAATGAATGCAGAATTGTGATGTAGAATATTCAATTTACATGCATGTATTCTGTTTGTTAAAAGTCCTAAAAGAAGGCTGCTTTGATCCGACAAAACCCGTGTAGACATATGTGTAATATTTTATTTGTAACTATTTCTATAATGCTCTGTTTGGTATGATTCTTATTTGTTTAGAAAGTAGACTCGAAATACTACACTTTAGACACTGATTTTGCTGTTTTTCATTGAGTATTGATGGAGAAAAACCTGTTACAAGTTAGGGTATTGCACCTGTCCTGTTTTCTGAGTGCAGAGGCTTACCTATCGAAACTTTAATTTTTGGAAGGCTGTTATCCAAGAGGAAAATTTTATTCATAAACTAGACTTGTTTAGATTTCCATAGAGGGGTCTGTTGTCCAAATCCGACTTCGTTTCATATTTCAATAAAATCATAGAAGTTAACTGAAAACTGCTGAAATTCTGCTTATGTTGTTGATGCATTATCCCTTGTTGAATACTTGATTGAGAGATTATATATTGTTCATGTGAATGGTTTATAAGTTTTGCTTTAGGTCACTTGTTTTTAAGCTATAAATTGATATGTGAGTTAAGTTATTCAATCTTATGATGAAATGATTGTGAAACACCATTTGGCATCCAAAAGTAGTAACCATGTTAATTCTGTTCATGATTTTCGAATTAGAATGGTTATCAATGACATTTCAGATGTCAAGCACGGAAGTCCTTTCAGATTGAAAGTCAAGTATAGAAGTCCTTCCGGTTAGTAAAGGCAAGCAAGTAAGTGCAAAGCAAGTGGGACGCCGCTTGTGATCATAGACGTATGATCTGCCTTATCTCCAAGAGCTATTTCCTCTTAAGTACCTCGGTGCGCGAGGAGTAGCGAAGTGTTAGTTCCCCTTAAGTACTTCGTTGCGAGGGGATCAACAAAGTGTTAGTTCCTCATAAGTAACTCGGTGCGTGGGGAACGGCAATGTTTTTCTCTAACAAATTAAAATGGGATGTCCAAATGAGTGGTTCGCAAATATTATTAATGTCATGATAATGCCAGGATTGAACCCAAAGCTAGTCCCTCTTAAGTACCTTGGTGCCTGGGGGGTAGCAATGATGTTTATACTTGATGATATGTATAAGTTTACTAATATATGTATATGTGTAGGACTGAGTCCACTGTTTGCAAGGAATTCACTGAGATTTCATATCTCACCCCCTCACCCTTTTGTTTCAGGTTTGTCCCTCTTATGTTGGAGAACTGTGAAGTATCCCTGAAAATACTTGGCAGTTGTTCCAATGTAAGCTGTTATGTTATTGGAGACGTTGCCGGATCGGAGTTAAGTGTCATATTGTCATTATTTAGTCTCTAAGTATGACTTTTTTTTAAAATGAATGAAAAGTTTAGCGAAAAGCTAATTTCTATGTATCTTATGTTTTATATCTAGTAGTATCTCAATGTACTTTGGGCTATTACAAGATGATTGCAAATGCTGGCCCTTCCCCAGGAGAGAGAGGGGCGAGGAGCATCGTAAGATGATGGAGATGGTGTGGCAGTTACAATAGCAGAGTCCACACAACAACCCCCATAGTAGTGACAACGACGCCAGCTTGGTTAGGCAACCCAGCGCACCCGGAAGGATGGCGACTCTCTTAACCATCTTATTGAGGATCCTTATAATGAAGATTCTTATATTGTTGTTTGCTTTGTATGAATTTACATTTTCCATGTTTGTAAAAGATCATTTACGTTACTTGTGGTTTTTTTATCAATACAATACTGATGGTTTGAATTATGATGTTAATTTCTTTATTGAAGCATAAATATAAAAAAATATAATTAATTTATTTATTTGTTTAATTAATTTAATTATAATTATTTTAATAACTTAAATAATTTAATTATAAAAATATATTTATATAATTTATTTGTTTAATTAATTAAATTTTTTAAAAAAAAATAGATTAGGTTTCTCAGGGTCAAAGCTGTGGGAAATGTCTAAAGTTTCCCAAGGTTAAAGACTTGGGAAACGTTTCCCATGGTCAAAGCTTTGGAAATGTTTCCCAGGGTCAAAATGGTGAGAAACCTTTCGTGACTAATCAGTGTGGAAATTTCCCAAGGGCGTATCCGCTGGAAATTTCCTAGGGCTTACCCATGGGACACGATTTCCGACGACCTGAAAACCGACGGATCTGAATCCGTGGGTCATTCGTGGGAAATGTGCATTTTCTCACGGATTTGTTTGATTTCCCAGGGTCTTCGGCCCTGGGAAATAGTGAAAATTCTTGTAGTGGACACCCGGGTACTGTAGCGCTACAGTAGCGAACTTTTTTAAAAAAATAAATAATTTAGCTTTTTTGAAATTTACAATAATTTTCCACACAAATTAACCATATAATGAACTGAATTAACCAGATATTTGCACGTGATTAACCAAATATTTACGTGGTTGTGAAAAATAATTGTAATATAAGCTTCAAGATGACCCATTAACCATATAATGAACTGATTTAACCAAATATTTGTACGTGATTAACCAAATATTTACATGATTGTGAAAAATGATTGTATGCTTCAGGATGACCCATTAACCATATATTGAAATGAATTAACCAAATATTTGTACGTGATTAAGCATATATTTACATCCTTGTAGAAATTGATTGTAAGCTTCAAGATGACCCATTAACCATATAATGAACTTAATTAGTTGACCAGATATTTGGACATGATTAACCAAATATTTACATGGTTGTGGAAAATGATTGTAAACTTCAGGATGAATTAACCATATAATAAACTGAATTAAACAGATATTTGCACTGGATTAACCAAATATTTGCACGTAATTAAAAAAATGTTAGTATTCAAAAAAGCTAAATTTTTAATTTTTTTATAAAAAAGTCAAAATTTAAAAAAAATTAGAAAATAAAAAATAGCGCTACAATATGCTACAATAGCGCTACAATAACACTACTGATGTAGGTGTCTCCCCGGCTGTCAAAAATAGGTATGGAAGAACAATTTCTCAAATAGTAAATTTATGTGAATGGAGGTGGATATTTATGTATACCATGTTTCGAAGTGAAGCAGAGATATACAACATTAGGGTCACTCTGTTCTTTTTTTTTTTTTTTTTTGAAAGGTGTTCTGTTTTTTCAGATTTATATTTTTATTAATATTTGCAAAAATTTGTAATTTTTTTTATAAGAAAAAATTTATATATGATTGTTTTCAAAAATTTGCATCGCAATACAGATCTTTGTAAATAATAAATAGAATAAAAATAATGTGATATTTATATAATTATTAATAAAAACAGAAACCAAAAACAATACAATTTGTCCTTAAAATGTGAGTATATTATCCAAATATTTACCCCAGCTGTATTGTACAAGTAACAGAACTCATGAAATAATACGAACTCTAATTACCTTGCAAAGGTTAAGCTTAGGTTTCTTTTCTTTAACAATTATGTTTACACAAATGCTAATTTGACACACATCTTGGACATCAATACGGCGACACCGTATGTGCCGTACTGTGCGACACTGTAACTGTACTGTGCGATACTGTAGCGGGTCATTTTTAAAAAAAAAAATTTTTTTATAAATAATTTTTTTGATTAAGTATGTGTAAATATCTGTGAATCGGATACAAATATATGGTGAATTCAGTTCATTATCTGGTGAATGGGTTTTTTTGAAAAATAATTTTTTTGATTAAGTATGCGCAAATATATGGTGAATCCAGTATAAATATGTGGTGAATTCAGTTCATTATCTGGTGAATAAATTTTTTTGAGAAATAAATTTTTTGGCTAAGTATGTGCAAATATATGGTGAATCAGGTATAAATATCTGGTGAATTCAGTTCATTATCTGGTGAATGTGTTTTTTTTTTATAAATAAATATTTTGGTTAAGTATGTGTAAATATCTGGTGAATGGGTTTTTTTGAGAAATAATTTTTTTGGTTAAGTGTGTGTAAATATTTGGTGAATCGGGTACAAATATCTGGTAAATTCAGTTCATTATCTGGTGAATGATTTTTTTTAGAAATAATTTTTTTGTTTAAGTATGTGCAAATATCTGGTGAATCAGGTATAAATATCTGGTGAATTCAGTTCATTATCTGGTGAATAAGTTTTATTGAGAAATAAATTTTTTGGTTAAGTATGTGCAAATATATGGTGAATCAGGTATAAATATCTGGTGAATTCAGTTCATTATTTGGTCAATGTGTTTTTTTTTATAAATAAATTTTTTGGTTAAGTATGTGTAAATATCTGACGAATGAGTTTTTTTGATAAATAAACTTTTTGGTTAAGTATGTGCAAATATCTGGTGAATCATGCACAAATATCTGGTGAATTCAATTCATTATCTAGTGAATGAGTTTTTTTAGAAATAAAATTTTTATTTTTTTAAAAAAGTCAATTTTTTTTTTTTTAAAATGATGATACAATAATACTACAGTATGTTATTGTAACAGATATCACGTATGATATCCCAAATCTGTGTCAAATTATCACAGCTGCTATGTTTAAGGTGAACTTGTTTTGAAAACGGAAAAGTTTCATGTCATTGTGACACTATCCCACATTGTAACTATGCAAACCTGATTTTTATTGGATTAAGTGAAAAATTTAAGAGAAAATATAAAAAGAAATGGAAAGAATATATTTCTATGATATAAATATCATCGATCTTTATAAAATGAGTGGACAGTATACTATAGTGTGATACAGTGTACGAAGGGTGATTTTCAACACTGATATGACGTTAGTATTTAGGAAAAAAATTAAATTAGCAAGTATGGGAGATTATAAAAATACAGTGCTTAGTTGAATTTTATTGTAAAAATAATAATACTCTATTAGTATGTTCGGAAAAGTTGAAAAAAATATATGTTAATAATCAATTTTTATATAATCGATTATCATCAGAATCTATTTTTGTTTGGATCTGTTTGCTGAAAAACAATTTTAAGATAATATATTTTGTTTGAGTGGTGTAAAAAAAATCATTTTTATATAATAAATTATGAAAAATAGTACGAAGTTATTTGCATCATTTAATAATATTTGTTTAGAATTTAGTTCTGTAGGAGTAAGGAAGAGAGTTTTGAGAATGAAAAATAATCAAATCACAATAATCTTAAGCTAGAAAAGACGATGGCACAAAACATTTTTTTTCCTAAAAACAAAGTTTTTTCATAAATTTAAGCAAAATATAAAAATAGGGGAAATAATCTTTACGAAACACATTCTATATTTAAAGTTCCCCCCATATCCTTGTAGTATATAATATATGATCCACCTCTATCCCTTTCCAAGTGAACAAAGCAGCAAATATGTCTCCCACTGAACATGCATGTGAGGAAACTGAAGCAAAAGCAGCAGAGCAAAGAGACATAAACCAAGAAAACAAAAAGGAGCTATCGAATATGCCCTTGGAATCCGATGACCAGAGCCATGACCATCACACACCGGCGAATAAGGAAGAGGTTGAAAAGCTGTGCATAGATGACATGCTAAAGAAGTACTGCGGGGAATTCGGGCGGTGGCAGTTCAGGCACTTCATCCTTTCCGGCTTTTCTTGGACTCTGCAGGCCTTCCACACCATGGTCATGATTTTTGCTGACCGCCAACCAAACTGGAGGTGCCTACCTGGCACCCTTGGTTTGGGCTGTGATGCGACTGCAGAGACTGTCTGCGGCCTCCGACCGGGTTCGTGGGAATGGGTTGGAGGCCGCGGTGCCGCTGCCGTCTCCCAATGGAGTTTGATTTGCGGTGCTAAATATAAGGTTGGGCTTGTGCATGCCTTGTTCTTCTGCGGTGCTGCTATAGGTTTGAGTCACTTTCTCTTATCTCCTCTCAATGTTAACTCATAAATAATTTCTAGATTCATTCATCTTCTAATTACCAATATATTTTTGGGTAGAATCCATCGTTTTAATCTACATAATCTGATTATAATAAAATAAAGCTCAATTAAAAAATTATTACGAGATTATTTAAGTACGACATTCGGCAATGATAAACATTAATTATATAAACAAATATAAACATGATATAGATAAAGGGAAATGAAGGTCCATGAACCTCCCCTTGAACAAAAGAAAATGGATATCTTTTCTTTAATATGATGATCTTGTTATATATATATATATATATATATATATATATATATATATATATATATGCAATTTTTAATATGCATTAGCTCAATGTATCTTAATCTTTTTCTCTCGGGTCAACGTGTGTTTGGATAAACAATTAAATTAAGCAGTTATTCGATAAGTTTTTTTATATAAGCTAAAAACAACTTATTTTCATAAACTTATTTGACAAGCTTAATGCAATAAGCTAAACTGAATTTTTTTAGGCAAATATTAATATTAATGTTAGTATTTTGTTAGTGAGAGAGGTTTGAATCATCTCTCTCCTTATCACACCACTTCTTAATTTCCTCATCTCAACCACCAAGTCAACCTTATAACCGTTGCTAAAATGAGCTTATATGAAAATCATGAACAATTTTCATAAACTATTTACATAATTTTATTTTAGTAAGTTATTCTCATTCTCATAAGCTCAAATAAGTTTTCTATAAGTTCTTCCAAACACATCTTTATTGTATCTTATTTTTGGTGAAGGCTATGGTGTGCACCGTCCACCAAAGTTGTGTAAAGGTATTCCATCCAAGTGGCCAATTTTGTATCATTCAAATTATACTTGGCTATTAACATTTCAACTTAATATTGGATAGTCAAATGGTCAATAACATGTGACAAATTGAAAAGTGATAATTGATCCATACGGGTAATGCATCACTACTTCACTTTCACTTTGGTGCAGGATAGCCTTCACCCCTATTTTTCTAGTAAAGAGGAGAGGATATATCTAAATCCATAATTAACCAATTTTCATATCCATATTGCAATTTCAGGTGGTGGATTATTTGGTCACCTCTCAGACTCCTCCTTAGGAAGAAAAGGCGCTCTCGCAGTGGCTTGCGCCCTAAACACCATATTTGGTGGCTTAACAGCACTCTCCCCAAAGTACTGGACATATGTCCTCTTGCGCCTCCTCACCGGCATCAGCACCGGCGGCGTTGGCCTATGCGGCACCGTCCTCGCTACCGAGCCGATCGGCCCCACGAAGCGCGCCTTCGCTGGAATGTCCATCTTCTACTTCTTCTCTTTTGGTATTGCACTTCTCTCGGGCATTGCCTACTTCTTCCAAACATGGCGCAAGCTCTACATTGCATCTTCAATCCCATCAATCCTTTACCTTGTTCTCGTTCTTCCCTTTCTTCCTGAGTCCCCAAGATGGTACCTTATTCGTGGAAGAGTAAGAGAAGCCATGAAACTCATGTCCACCATTGCTTCCTCTAACGGGAAGAATCTCCCAAGTAACGTTCTCCTTGTGCTCGATGAAGAAACAACATCATCATCAGCAACTACAACAAACAATGGTTCAACTTACGACCAAACCAACACAAAGGAACCCTTGGAAAACAAGGAACCACTAAGTGGTTCCATCGTGGATATGATTCGTTCTCCAATCACACGTATAAGGTTGATTCTAGCTGTGTCCCTTAACTTCCTATGCGCTGTGGTGTACTATGGTCTGAGCTTGAACGTGGTGAACCTTAAAACCAACCTTTACATGAACGTGGCGCTCAATGCGGCCGTGGAGATGCCGGCGTTTGCCACGACGGCGGTGTTGCTGGACCGGTTTGGGAGGAAGCCAATGGCTATAGGGACGATGTGGTTCAGTGGGTTCTTTTGTTTGATGGGGGTTTTGATGAGGAAAGTTAAGGTTGTGAGGATGGTTTGCACTATTTTAGGGATATCTGGGATCGCCGGAACTTTTAACTTGTTGTATATTTACACGGCAGAGCTTTTTCCCACGGTGGTGAGGAACACCGCGCTTGGGTGTGCCTCACAGGGTTCCGAAATGGGGGCTATATTGGTGCCAATTTTGGTGAGTATGGGAGGTTGGTTACCCTTTGTGGTGTTTGCAGTGTGTGGAATAGTTGGTGGGGTGTTTGCATTTTTTCTACCAGAGACGTTGAACAAGCCCCTTTATGATACATTTACTGGATTGGAAGCTGGATCAAATGCATGATCATTTTTTTTTTTTTTTTTGAAGTAAAAAGTATATTGAATAAGAGTAGAATGAGTACTACTCATATACAAGAAGAACAACATCAACTAGACGCAATGTAATTAGAATACTGGATAAAAGTAAGCAGTATGCTTATTATTACACTACACAAAAGCAAGCATGATGCAATTGAATCTACGTTTCTCTTATTAATATTTCTGGAACCTTTATTTTCGTTTTATCATTCTGTTATGTTTTGGTACGTACCAATTTTTATTTTCCTATGTTTTTATTTCAGAATAATATGAAAAACAAAAGATTGCTCTACCAAAGCCCTATATATAATTAATTACAAGAGCATTTGGGATGCTTGCTAGCTTGAAGTAATCTTTAGAGCCTTTTGCTGTGGTCCAAATACTAATTGTAACGAATTACCTTTCGTGGATTCAATACATTATAAGATATTTTTGAATGGCGATGGCTATTTTTTTGTAAAAAAAAAAGAAAAAAAGAATGGCGATGGCTATTTTATGCACAATTCCATCAATCGATATAAAAAGAAAGTCTGATGAAAGTACCTTTTTTTTGTTATAAAGTTAAGAGGACAAGACTCCAGAGATTACACTATTCTAGAACCAAACCACATATATAGTTAAGCATGAAAATTGTGCTAAATTAAGTTTATGTCATTCCACTATTCCAGTCTAAAGTCAAAGGACAATAAGTGCATGTCATTCTTGTCTAAACTGAAAAGAAAATAGATATATCCAAAAAAAAAAAACGGAAAATAGAAAAAGGGTTACTGTGTAGGTTAGGAGCTAGAGAGTCTAAAATATCATAAAGATGTTCCTTTATATGCTTAAAATTCATCTACTTGTCCCAATTGCTACCAGCTTGATGCAAATCTACGTGTCTCTTATATTAATATTTCTTGATCCTCTATTTTGGTTTTCTCGTTCTGTTATGTTTTGGTACGTGCCAATTTTTATTATCTTAAGTTGCCAGAATAATATGAAAAACAAAAGATTGCTCTACGGCTCTACCAAACACATACAACAAGACCAGTGGAAAGGAGTAGATATGTCTTTGTTGCTGTGGCCAAGTGGAT
Source organism: Sophora flavescens (assembly GCA_030762895.1). Classification (NCBI taxonomy): domain Eukaryota; kingdom Viridiplantae; phylum Streptophyta; class Magnoliopsida; order Fabales; family Fabaceae; genus Sophora; species Sophora flavescens. The sequence continues at coordinate 140,619,685 of CM061066.1, read as the reverse complement.
TGGTCATGGGTGTAAGATTTTTTGGGAGCATCATTATTTTCTGGTCTGGCCTCTGTGATATATATCATATAACAATGGGGGCCTATTGGCTTAGGCCGCTGTTTTGGAAGTATTTTATATCTTTCCATTGTTTATGGGTTGAGGTATTAATTCCTTATAAGTTAGGGGACTGTTATGGTAACCCAACAAATTCAATTGCTGGTCCATAAAACTTTTTAGTACTTAATTCTGATATAAAAATTGTATCACCTTCATACTTTTGCTATTTTTAATAATTTTGTTAATATTTTTATAGTGATTAGTATTTTTACTAATCTTCATTATTATTTTGGGTGGTTAGGAAAATATTCCATAAATTTTCCATATCTAAATCCATTTCTTGGAGTTCTCTAATTACTTTTTTACGTTCTTCTTTTTTATATGCTAATTGTATTCTTAAAATTATTTGTTTTATATATAAATTTTCTTTCCAATATTGATATTTTAATTTATTAATTATTAATTGTTTATAATCTTTTGGAAAATTCATAGTTAAAATACTTAATATTTCCTAATCCATTTAACCATCTAATAAGTCATATTCTTCATATATATTAGATAATGATAATCTATCAAATTCATATCTAGTTTCATCTATACAATCTCATTATATATCTAATGATATATGTAGTAAATAATAATCTTCTTGTCTATATTGATTCTTTATTTTCTCGGTTATTAATCGTTTACAATCAAAAGGTAAGTTCATCATTAAAACACTCATTATTTCTTTCTCTGTTTGACCATCAAATTCTGAATATATTTCCATTTTTAGTAGATCTGGATGCATTACTTTCTTGTTTTATAGTTTTTCTGGTTTCCTCATAATTTTCCATATTCATTAATGTATTTTCTTTTTCTATTAGTCGTCTTTCAATCCATTTCTATATCTATTATTTGGGTCTTTTTCTATATAATAATCTAAGGTTCCTGTAAGGTTTCTTATTTCATTTTTAATTTCATCTTTTCTTGATTTAAAGTCAAACATCCAAAGCTCCTCTATATCTCTCATATCTTATTTCTTAAATACTGAGCTAGGTCTCTTACTTGATTTGATAATTTATTAATATTTTCTTCTTCATCAGTTTTTTCTGGTTCTAGAAAAGTAATTGGTTTTGGAATTAAATTTAATAATTTTGGTTTATTTATAGAGATTCCTAATTCTGTTATTTCATTCTTTTTGGGATAATAAATTTTTCCTATTTCTTCAAATAATCTTGGTACATCTATTATGTCATTAGTTCTGAAGGTAATACTATGGTGAGAGTTTGTTAATGCATAATTAACACAATAAGTTATTGAGAAGATTTTATCTCCTGGTCTCATTAAGTTGCTTCTTAAAAATCTATGTTCTAATGATTGATCTAATCTTTGAGTATCTAATGGTATTCCAATATTTGGGTGGATCTCAAATTTCAATTTAACATAAGCTAAATTTCCTTCTATAACTCCTAGTATTTTATCTTTTGGATCGGTTATTCTATCATCTTTTAATATCAATTCTATGGGTGAATTTATTCCTTCTTGAAAAGTGGCTTTAATTAAAACCTGTATAGCTCTTATATGAATATATCCTATCTTTCTTCTATGTTCTTCTTTCTTTAAATTCCTTTTAAATTCTGTTAATTTCCTTTTATTTAGCAATTGTATACAAGTAGTTCCTTGTACTTCTGATATATCAATAGGTGTTTCATTAATTATTTTTCCATAGTATATATATAATATTTTCTTTCTAATTAAATCTCTTCATTATTCCTCCAAGTTTTTTCATATTTGCATCTTTTGCTAAATTTAAGTCTTCTCTCTGTATTTTTTGAAATAATTTTGGATCTATTAAAATACTCCCTTCATAATTCTCGTCTTCTTCAGTAATTTGTAGGTGTTCTATATCATTATTGTCTATTTTTTCTCTTTCGATTTCAGACATCATTATTTGCTAAAGTCTATTTTATAACAAGCTAACTGAAAGAGTTGATTAGTCAAGTTGAATAAGATTCAATTTAAAGTAATTGGAGAATTTAGTAATAGGAAGTAGTATTTATTGATGATAAGTAGGGGAAAATACAAGAAAACATAATGGATTCATTATCAAGAATCCGACCAACACTCCTAGGGAGCCTAGCAATATTCTCTTTCAAAGAGAACTCTCAGACACGAGAAGTTTTTCTGAATGAAAACTCTGCCTTGCCTCAGCATAAGAGGACTTATTTATACACACCAAAAGTTCTTACATTACATAAGTTTTTACATTAGACTCTTAATAATTCACATGATGACGTATGCGCTTACATCAATCTTCAATAATTACATCGTCCGAGTCCTTATCTTCTTGCCGACAGTCATTATTGTCTTTTGATGGGTCCCTCTTTGCTGTGCACCTCTCACACTCATGATTTCCATTTTACTTAATCATAGAGCATAATTGATTGAGGACAGTAGGACGATAGTTCATTGCTAGTCCTTGAAGTGTGTAAAAAGGCAATTCAAAGTTCGTCAGTAGTGCTAAGTCTTTTTCTTTAATTATTTTTCCACTTGTCTTGCTTAGAAGCAAAGCATGTGTTCCTTTGTATAGTACTTTAATGTAGGAATCTTTCACAATTATTTGATATTGTGTAAAAATACTTGCCAATTTGGTTAGCTTAATTGCAGTAATTTGATCTTCATCATAGATTTCTCTTGTTGGTTCATCTCTAAGAGAGAAGCTATTATTACTTACTCCAATAAAAATTAAGTGCTTTGCAGGTTGCCTTGCGACGAAGTCGGGATAAATTTGAGTAAAACTTCAAGAATAGAGTTCTTTCTTTTGCTACATTATTTTTGTACATCTGGATTGCTTCCTTGAGACTATATGGGAATAGACTAATTTCTTCTGAGTCCTTGCTTAAATAAAGACATTCAATAAGTCCAAATTGGAACATATTAAATCCCAATATTGCTGGTGCTCCTGGAGTAATTATGGCTTAATTCCAAATATATTTCGATTTACCATATATAAGCAATTATTCTTTTCTTTCTCGGTCCAATTTGCTAATCTTTTGAGATTTTCAAAAACATTTCTTTAGAAAATTGAACTTGAAGTTCATGTTCTTTTATGGCAATAATTGGATAATCATATAGGGAAGAAGGAATTCTTCCTATAATTTTCATTGAAGTCTTTGGCTCTAGTTGATGCTTTATAGTTTCAAAAAAGGTCTTTTTTGGTCCCTTTGTGGTTTAAGTTCTTAAAGCCCGCAGCATATGTAGAATCTGTTCGGAAAATAAATTCTTTGTCAAGCACATATATTCGATGTTTTTCTAACATGCATTCGAATTAGTGCTAGTGTTTCTTTTTCATGAGTAGGATAATTAATTTCACAGTCTAAAAAGGTTCCAGACATGTATCGGCATAGTAATTCTTTCTTTTGTCCAGGGGTTTTTGCTTTTATAACACCTCCCCAATAGTTATTTGAAGCATCAGTCTCAATGATAATTAAATCATCATCTGATGGATGATATAATTCAGGAAGTTTCTGACATAAGTATTTTATTTTAATAATAAGTCTTTCATCTTCTTCAGTCCATGACCAAAGAGCATCTTTCTTTAGCCTCTGCTGAAGAACTTTCCTTTCTGCTGCAAGATTCTTAATAAAACCTTCATTTGAAATATATGTTAGTAATCCAAGAAATCTTTGTAATTCATTTTTCTCCTTTAATTTTGTTGGAAAATCTTGAAGTTTCCTTAATACGTGTTGCTGCATTATGATTTTTCCTTTTTCGATTTCTAACCCTAAGTAATTAATTTTATTTTGAGCTAGAATAACTTTTTTCTTACTTAAAACTACTCCATGCTCTAGACATTTAATAAGTACTAATTCCACCTTTTTAAAGTGATCATTTAAATCTTTATTAGTAAAGATTAATATATCATCAATATAAATAAGGTAAAAATCCTTAAATTCTTTAAGTATGGAATCCATTCTTCGTTGGAAAATTCCTGGTGATTGCTTCATTCTCATTGGTAAAAAATTCCATTCATATTGACCTTGAGGACAACTAAATGCTGTTAGTGCTTTAGATTCTTCAGTTAATCTAATTTGGTAAAACTCTGATTTACAATCGAAGGTACTAAACCAATTCATATTTCTAATGCTTTCAATAATTAAATATTTTCTTCGAAGAAAATATGCATCTCCTTCCATGGCATCATTTATTTGTTTATAATTAATTACCATCCTTCTTTTTCCTCTTTTAATTTCATTATGATTTTCTACATAAAAGGCTGGTGTCGAATGCTTACTCCTTGAAGGTCTAATTAGTCCTTTTTTTGCACATTTCTTCAATGCCTTTTGCAA